>JAAAKM020006971.1:76278599-76293545 GCA_010016025.2 Alatinidae sp. Z8VKAUB7J3 | reverse complement strand
CTCCTGAATTTTTGTACCGTATGGTTGCAAATCCATCGTATGAATAAACTGTATATGGCACACCAGAACGGATGCCAGTATTGCATAATCTACCAAGAGTAATGTTTTGTTGCCTGAAATAAAAATATGCAGCTGTGAGTTATAAAAGAGCCTGTTGTCCTAGTTCAAGTGCAAACCAATGCAAAATTTTGCAAGGCAGATTTAAAATAGAAATTAAATATTGTTATTGTGCCAATGTTTCAATGTTTGAGTAAGTTGTTAGTGGTACAGAATTTGAAAATACTCCACAAAAAAGAACTATCGTGGTATTAAAAACACACTAAAAATATTTGACATGTTTTCCGTCTCAACTATTATAGATTTCGATCCTTTCAATGTCTATAAATTCTGTTGTAACAATGTATTATGTACCGATGTATTTAGTCTCAAAAGAATTGGCAAAAAACTTTACTAACTATACGAGAGTTCTGTTTCAATTCGTATAAAAAATGCATAGTAGTTAAGGGGTTGTTAAATCACTCTTTAGAGGAGCCAGCATTGAAATGACAATTGAAATATTTGTGAAAAGAATTAACTTCGAACTTTAACTGTCGGCTATGCAAATTTTTCATGTAGTGCCTTCAACGTGGCCTTTCCAGGTGCTATCAGAATTTATATGCATAATTAGTTCCAGAGTCTCCTGATAAACAAAGTCAGTTTGTTAACGTAAGTCTCATTATTTGGACTCACCAGTGCCTAGTCATTGCAAGTAGACAAGTGATAATTGCTGGGACTAATAGAGTATAACAGGACAATTTACTACGACATATCTCTCAACCTTTCACGGCGCTTGAGCACAGTGGCTGAAAATCATTTGATTATGCAATCATTGATGTCCGCGTCAATGCAAATTTCCAACAGCCATTACCAATTACTGTCATGGTCAATTGTTACTGCAGCTTCCCATTTATTAACCTGCCTCGCGAGTCATGCAAAAGTACTGTGCCAACAATCTTGTCAATGTATATTGCTTGCTTCACAAAATTTGACTCCGTACAGTGTACAATATTTCAATATAAGAGATGGATGAATTTATTGCAGACCACCACTTGTCTGTGATAAATTTGTAATTACGAGTGATCCGAATTTAGTTAGCAATTTGAGGAACACCAGTACAGAATGGTTCTCACTCGAAAATGATTAAACCAACTACAAACTTTGGCGCAAAACCCCTGCATGCCCTCTAATGGCATTACTTTTAAGGAACAATCTAACATACGCTTCGTTGCTGCATGGCCAAAAAGCAAGCAATGACTTTTTATCATCAACAAGATGCTGCTTTTTGCTACGCTTGCCGAAAATAGGGAGTAAAAGATTAGGCAGATCAAAGAAATTACAGCTATGATTATAGACCTCCTAGGATGAAAGGGTGTGGTAGGAGACTACAGGAGGGGACTGTGGCAAGATGACGTTTACTCTACAAACTTTCAATTAATTATAGATTGGCGTGAAGTAGAACAACAGCAGGTAAAATGTGAAACTGTCAGTAAAGTTGTAAATGGAACTGTGTTGTAGCGCAGCCGATGATATTCGGAGCATTGTGGGAGCTGTCCAGTTTCTGGCTGTGAATGAATTATCATGCCATGAAGATTACGACAAAGCTATACACAGAGGAATTTATAGCCCATATTTCAAATTCTGCTTCATTAAAAGTTGAAACAAAGACAGGAAATTAGTAGCAATTGAAAATATCAATGCCATGAAACGCCAAATTTACATTACCGGAAATGCAAAATGCAGTCATAAATCAGTTAATGTGGACTTTAAATTCTGAGGTGGGAACCATTCCACGCTTTTTAGAGGCAAGAACAGATTTAATGACTTGTTTTGCGAGGCCTTAAATGCAATGCCTCAACAATCGCCTATCTTGCGGAATTGTGTCGCCCTTGAACCTCTATCTGGACTAAAATTTCAACCAAATAGAAGGTAGTGTGCAGACATTTCTAAACCAGAATGAACTAATCTCAGCTCAACTCTAGTTTTTCGCGCTTTTGTCACTTACTCAAGAAGTAAACCTAAGAAGAATGAGCAAATATTATACCTACTTTGATAGACAGGCCAGGAAACGTTAAAAAACTAAAGAAATTTTTTTTTTATCATCAGAACTCAAACCGGTGAACCGCTCTTTCGAGGCGTGTGCTCTAACAAGTGGGCATAGACATTCAGCTGAACGCAATTGGAGATCAGCCTCTCTACGCCAACTGACTTGACGAAGGAAGAACTTCCATCCTGGTCGTCTGTCTCTCTAAAGCCGATAGAAATGGTACTGTCATAATAGAGTATTGTTTTAATATCCATATAATTTCCTTTTCCCATAATTACTAACCCTTGCCCTCTTACTAACTACCAGTGAAATTTTAAGACGCTAGGTCTAGCCCCTTTTCATTGTTTTGAACCTATGAAATCGTTCCATATTGTTATTAACTTCGTGACTTAATTGATTCTTTGTATGCATTCATTTGGTATTTCGAAAAATATTCCTCTCCTCCACTAAGATACATAATCATCAGAGGATTGTTCATATTTAATGTTTGTTGACTATTAAGCTGAGATAATTAATTGTTCTTGATAGATCATTCGATGCACTATTGTCTGACAATGTCAACAGAAAAGTTTGACGAAACGTTAGAATGGAAGGAAACTAGTATCCCAAGCCTGGCTGTTATCTTTTTAAGGACGATTTCTGTCATGCATTTCCATATTTACTATTTAATTTAACCAGTTTTCTTAGATAAGTTGCTATACAACAAAGTATAGTGTACAAGCAAAGACAGGTAAAATCCTGGGAAATAAGGCGTCCACATGAAAGATGTCGATGCATCCTAGCTCGTATTTGAGAAACGTCGTGGTAAAGTTAAATGTCTGAATGACCCAAAATCCACTTCAAAATAACATAATTTACAGTTTTATAGATTTTGTTAAAATCTTGCACGTTTTATGAACTCCTAAACAGGTACTGAATGGATTCCATAACAATTTCTGTACATTTTAGAATCCACTAGAGAGTTGTTCTGTTTGAACGCCAAACTTTCAGCCTCAGCCATTTCAAGTACTGGCGCGCAGATAGATTTCCCTCCAAATATTTCACCTTAGGTCAGTGTTCTTACAAGCTTCGCTCCGAGAGGTTTATTTTTTGCCATCTGTCGAAATACTGGCTAAACCTACAGCACAGTTGTCAAGTTTACTACCTAGTTAAATATCTAATTAATCAATTAACTGATCGTCTTACGTTAGTATGTCCTAGATATCTTTAATGACAACTAATTAAAAAGGATGCTAACTAATAAATACATGAACTAATGCCTTTAAATCAGTAAGTAAGTTGGTCAGTATGTTTTTTTACGGTAGCTAGTAAATATTTGGTCAAGATCAAACCCTCGGAAACAGAAAGCAATATGATAAAGAGAAGCTTCCTTTAGTTCCCTCCTTCCTTAATACTTGGCTCATAGAACGTGCAAAACATTTCCAAAGCTTAATAACAGCAATACTTACGTGATGTTTACCTTGACATACGACTGCAGACAATCGCTTGTTTGTGATCGTACATCAAACCAACGCCATCGAACCTCGAGATAATATTTATGGTTAAAAAGTGGTTTTATAACCATGGTGCACTCGCATGGTAATCTTCCGAATGTAATACTTAATGACTTTTCTACGTTTTGAGCTTCCAGGTCCATAAGAGTACAGTTGCAAGTGGTTGTACCAATAACTCTAATAAAAACGCAAGACAAACATCCAAGTAACTTCTGCCACTGCCCTGACAAGAAATTAGGCATGATTACTGCTTTTTGTTAAACCATGAGGTGTGAGTTAACCTCAGTTAACCTTTGTTATTTGCAGCGAAAAATAGCAGCGATTATGTTGTAACCCTTTATGACTTTACACAGCTAATAATGATTATACTTATTGGTGAGAATTTATTATAAATGTAAGCTGATGATAACTGTTGAGATCTGCTTCGATACTTATCAACATAGAAACAAGAGTAAACCAGATGGTTTTGCAGAAGGCCTATCTAAATCCATCTATCTATCTATTATTTAAATAGTCTTGTTCTTCAGTCATAGAAAGCAGTACTTATAGCAACAACTTCTTTACAAAGTGATTATAGAAATATCAAATATTGCTGATATATCACATTTAGTTTGTAATAAAATTTTTTGTGACATGTTCTGAAGAATACTACTAAAGATTATTCTGTAAAATTATATTTCTTTGGCCTTTGTGTATAGTTTCTTTTTAGAGAATAGGTGTAGTAAACGTCTTACTGTATTCATTTTTACGATTTAAAACAATTATAAGAAGCTATAAATGACAGATAAATGATGAATTTGCAGATGAATAAATGTACCCAAAATCGAGCGTAACAAAGGATATCTGAAAACTACCATATTTCCAGCAATGATGCGTTATATGCATGGCAATACTTTGCAAGTAGAAAAGCTATCATTGGTATCACACATTTGCAAATGTATCCCCTCAAAAATCAAGTTTTTACTTTTTCTAACACTTGCCTAGACGATGACGCCATCACTCTGTCACTTGACAATTTTGGGGGCGGAGGAGTGGGGGTTATTTTGTTGTAAACCAAGACCAATTAATAATAACGTCTGCGATGGACAAGTCAGGCGGAAAACGAATTCTTATTATAAAGATAAGTGCCCAGCATAAGGCGCGTAGGTGAAACATAATGACAAAACGTGGGTGGCCCCTGTATCGCCGCGGTGTAGAATTTTCTATTTTGGTCACTCAAGTTAAAGTATTCTCTCCTTTAACTTTCCTTAAGATCCTTTCCATAGGAGCTTCGGTGCGTAGACCCGTGTTCACCACTTACATTGAGCCATGCCACTCTGTAGAGTAACGAAGAACTGAAAAAATTCTGATATGGCACAGACAGTAACATATCAGTCAAATTCCTGTGTACATCAATTATCACCCAGCAGCAGCAAATAAATACTAAGTCTGTCTGCCTTGAAGTCTTTCAAACAAAGACCCCTGATGAGCGGCGGATCCGACATTGAAACTACCCTAAATAAACAGAAAAACGTCTCCCTCCCTTGCACACCCAAAACAAAATTCTTTGATGCAGAAAAAGTTAAAACAAATAAGTTTGTTTGGGTATGCCACACTGGATGGAGCTAGTGGAGTTTCCCTGTCTGTAAAAGAAAGCCTTATTGCAGGATTTTGTTGCCTCATTTCAGCTGATCCCTGTAAGTTTCAGTAAATTGATAAAATAATGCTTACCTTGCCTCCTTTCAAAAGGCTTTTCAATTTTTTGGAATTGTTATCCTTCACGGAAGCAAAAACGTCACTCAGTCTGCTATCACAGTTCCCATTCTCATCGACAGCCAGACTGTTTTCATAAACGGAATAATCTGACGGTGAACGTGGCAATTTTGTATCTGCTTCTCCATCCAATTTCTGTTTCGATCGACTCAGTTTTTTCCACCTCGCTCGCAATAGTGGTGAATCCATAGCTTTTATTCTGTTAAATTCCACACGTTTGGCCAATTCCGAGAACAGCCCACCTTTCGTTGGGGAAGTGGGCGAGATACTTCGTCGCATTGCTGTTGGAGTCAATGAACCCCTCCTGTTAAAATCCTCTGCCCCGAAATCATCATCCACACTTCGGGTAACTTTAATTATGGGTAAACTGCCCCTCTCTTCCCTTTTACGAATCATCGTTACAGCTTTCGATGTGTCCTGTGCAACTGTGTGGTCTTTTCTCTCCGTCTGTGCCATATATATTACTTGTACTCGTTTCCTTTAGCCTCAGTTGCACTTAATTGCATTACACAGTTGGAATCCACTGATCGTGGTTTTTTGATCTTTCATTCTTAACATTACAGTCATACAAAAACCACAGCCAGTAAACCAAACAGACGAGTTAATATCCTTGATGACTTCTACTGCAATTATTCCTGAGGCGATCGACGATTTTGAAAAACAACTTCCTTGTCATCTCCCTTGTTGAAATCCTAGCTCACACCGTAATTGTTTGTTCAGCCAATATCCATCTACACGCAATCCCGTGTGCAATGAAGCCGATGCCAAAGTTGATCACTTCTTCGTGTTCACAAGTTCGTCGTCCTTGTCGTTGTCTCCTCTTTAGCGAAACGTGAGTAAGTTCAAACCGGTCCTTGGTTGACAACTGATTTGCGGCTTAAAGACAAAGCACCAGTTAGATGCCTTAGTCATGAGTTTCTTATTTCATTATACACATTGTTTATTTGCGTGACCAAAAATAAATAAATTAAATAGTATATTCAGTCCAACCACAGTGCAATAAATAAGCCTTGTGCTGGAGTCGTGCAGTTTCGTTTTCGCACCAATTCCATTCTTTGAGACTACCTGTGGCCGGAGTAGAATGTGTTTAATAAAGCGGCACAAAGTGAAATTTCCTGAGCGGCCTTGAAGATCCATCATTTTGTAAACAGGTAAGACAGTTGATTAAAGAAAGGGAGAAGGACAGAGCAACCGTCGGAAAAACAATAGAGGATTGTTAGTACACAGAGGCAAATGGTGGGAAGCAAAGCTGAAACGGTGCCCACGAGGATTTTAAAACTTTCAATAAAGTACAGTTCTTGAAACCATTAGCAATGCCTGCTTAATAAGAAAAGTGCATCTTTGATTGTTTGCACGTAGTCTTCACTCATTTTAATAGTCCCCAGGGAGAAACTAACACTTTTCATTTCGTACAGTACTCCACACTTTTCATTTGAACTTTCTTGGCGAAGCTACGGTAGCTAGAACGATTTCTCTGATACGGAGAGCTGACAGGAAAACATCATTGTAAAAGGTTGTAATACGAAACTTCTGCAACTAAGGTTACCGCTCGTCGAAACGGATTATAAATGCAGAGACCTTTTAAGTAACAGCTCCACTATTCTTCTGTTAATTCCATTGTTCCCTCAATTAAAAGAAGGCTTTCAGGTTACGCAATCGAATCACGATGGTTTGAGACCGGTGACGTCGTCATGTAAAGAAATTTTGAGAAAATCTCATTTCCTTCATCGTTGTCATAGTAACCGAATCAAAGCTTGTGGGACCAACAGATCACAAAAGTTATGACGTCACAAACTTTGTTTCAAGGAATCCCAATAAGAACAATTACAGTGATGACCCTGCTACAAAATGCCCGCAGAGAACGTATTGCCTTCAAACCTCATATCAACTGGGAGAACAGGTTATTTGAATGTGCAGGAGGCCTTGAGAGAACATCACATCAACAAGAATAATGCAACGAATTCAAACTATTATCAAACTTCACATATTCATTGAACTGCAGTGTCACACTTACTGGAGGGCCCTTCCTTTCCCTTTTCAAAATAGTCATGAATAGCTATCAGAGATGTCCCCACTATCGCCTTCACAGAGATTGGAAGGGGAAGGGGGTACTAGATTCATAGCATTCTCTCGATCGAAAACACCTCAGCCAAAATAGACAGTAAAACCATGAAACAGACTTGTTGCGTCTCGCGTGGCAGCACTTAGTGGTACAAAGTAAACAGACAGTACTTATTAGCACTTAAATCTATGTACGAGATTTCTGCCCGCGACATAAATTCCAAACATATAATACAACTGTTAATACTCCTGATCTCAACTCCAAAAACTCCAGGGAAAAACTCTCTTTTACAACATATGTCTGACTTTAATACGACTATCAGTAGGAAGTGGCCTGGTAACGAGCTGTGGCCATGCGTGGACACTACAAGACTCACAAATAGTAGGTGAAGCCACACTTATCGATGACCCTTAATTTGGGCTACTAGACATGGAAGCAAGCCAAGAGACACACTCAGGCACTGAGTTCATGACCCACCTACTTTGCGTAATGCATAACCGTCCCCTTACATTTTTGCCCGCATTTCTTGCAGTAGTTTCCGTCTTGCTGGATTAGAGAAGTGGTGTCGGCATACCCCCCACTTTGCCCCCACCCCACCCCAGCCTGCGTTGCAGTTTCTAATAAACTCTTAGCAAGGACGTTTGTTGGGTCTGCGACGCAGGCTAGCCCCTTCCAACTTTTAAGAACGTTCAGCAGTAATACGACCCTTGTGGACGTCCTTTATAAAAATTAAAGCAGTTGAACAAACGAGCAACGTAACTCACAATTAGTTTGATGAACCATATCCATCTGAAACGTCACATTCAATAAAGCGATGGTTATGAGCAAAGATTCTTGACATTCATTTGCTGAATACATATCTTGAATATTTCTGTTATCATAAAGCCGCTCACGATTTCAAACAACATCTTCAAGAAACAGTGATCGATTCATTAAAAAATCATAAGCACTTTGAAAAGGTCTATGCAGTCTTTACATAGACTGAGGAGCCTAGGAGAACACTTTCCCTTTAGGTGTACGGAGCATAGACTGTTCCTTTTTTTAAAATTGGAATCTTAAGGTTTCGTATTGTTTTCTTGTAGCCCAAAACTTGCAGTCACTTCATGCCGAAAATATTTATCATTCATTGTCATGAGACAGCAGCTAAGACAGAGTAATGTATTGGAACGAATCGCGTCTTACGGCATGCTTAATGTGACTTGATACAAAACAGTATCAAAACAGAATCCTTACATTAACTTTCCGTGCCACCTACGCCTCCTGAAGAAACTTCTAGCTTCCCTGGGCCTATTTTAAGTGTGATAGTAGTCTCTGTACATAAGGTTTGAGACGGGCACAAATATGTTATGTCAGCTTGAAACTTAAAGTCCAGGACAGAATTAATTTGCCTGATGTAAATTTTCCAAAAGTGGTCCAGTATGGGAACAGTTAACATGTCAAGATGTACTAATGTCGTGTATGACGTCATTTGTCTTCAGACATGGATCATTCTTCTTTCACAGAATTCTACATTTATAAAAGGCTTTCCCGATCTTCGAAAAACACACACTTATACACTATTACACGCTAACACACTCAAAAGAATCTTATGTACGACGGAGAATATACATTTGACACTTATACTCGGCACCGATGTCAAGGCAATTTGTTGTTCTCTCTCGCCATTGCTGTACAAGGATACAGTCCGTCAAAGCAAATAACCAGAAGACGACGCAGATCTGAACTTGAACCTAACTCCACAAAGCCGTCTCTAATAACGAACTCTGGTATGGATGAACTTTATAATAATCTTTATTTTAATACGCTTAATGCACATTGTATCTTGGGAGCATTTTATTTTTAAGATTTCAGTTGCGTTACATCTATTTTTTAGTCTCGTTGCTGTTTCGTCGCATCTGCCGCTGGCCATTCTCCCCGTGATCGACTACGTAACAAGTCAGGGTTTCTCAACCTCAGACAGTAAATTACCCCTGTCGAGCTACCCAAATTTTCAAGTACCACGTCGAGCCAAATCGCTCCCATGACGAGCATTTAGTGTACAAACAGGCTCGAATTTTTACTCAAAATTTTCCTAGACTCTGAACTCCTCCTTAGGACTTCACGATCTTCTCCTATCTGGCCGAAAGATGCTTTACTATTTAGAGGGTTCTACTATACAAGATGTCCAAATGGACTCGATTTTTGAATCGACAAAAGTCGAGTGAAGTCTGGTGGAAAGTCGCTAGGGTTAAGAGATGCGTAAAAATGGGTTATAAAGTTTTAGATGGCAGATTCCACATTTACCTGACAGCTGCAACTGTAGGGATTTCTCAGCAAATTGCAATCAAATTGCGACCACTCCTATGGTTTTAGTGTATTCATCGCTTGCGTACAATTAAAGAGGGATTGGCTTTTAAAAATATTTAGGTAAAGGCCCAAATACATTATTGGCAACCTAAAGCTGCGAGAAGGATCAGTGAAAATGACCAAAGACTAAGATGTATGATATGATACTTTCTACCATTTATACCTAGAAATCGTTTACTCCTCAAACTTTTATTCCGAAACTGCGGACTCGCATAGACAATCGGCAAATCCTGAGTCACTACTCCTGTCTCCCAGGGTAAGTTTTATCGATCATTTAAAGACTGAAAGCTTACAAAGAAGTAGCAATTAAAACATTTATCCTAGGTATCAGTGGCCAGCGAAACCGTACTCTTTGCTGTATTATGGCGGATGATACCCGGATGGGTATACGTTACGTAATAAACACGTATACGTGTGTGGCACATTCGTGGCTGCGGGTGTTGTCAACGCAGAATAGCCAGTTAATGTAAGCTCCGTCAAGACGTCGTTGTTGCAGTCAGAACTACAGAAAACGGATTCAATCAATAAATAAAAGCGTCTTGTCTGGTTTTGTTATTACAACATATTACATAGTTCTTCCAGAAAATCTAGAGCTATGTCCCCATGAAGCTAACTCAACATTTGATATTTCATTTATATATTAAAAATATAGTAGCCTACGCTACTTTAAATTACACACAGGCACGTAATTTTACTTTAGGATTTTATGTCTTGCGTGTAATATTTGCAGACGGATTAGTGTTTGCAGCCCGGAATTTCAATTTTGTGCCTTTCGGAAAAGGTGTTGCTTAATTTCTAAACATCCTGAATAAATATGGACAGGCATTTTTTTTCCCCTAAAAACTTATGCTGCATTTAGGTTCATGAACCAGACAGAGCATCTTTTATTTCGATGTCTCTCGCTCCTTATGGAAAAAAGTCTGCTCGTTATTTTTCTTCACTTTAATAGCTTATTTGGACTGGGGCACACTCTTACGTGACGTGAAGTGAGTCAATGTCATTAAGCAACTAATTTAAAACCTGGTTCCATGGGTACACCTGAACTGGCAGGAATCGGCCTTTCGTAGCGCATTTTATCCACTGATTTCTTAAGAAGTATTTTCTAGAGATCAGTGAGCGTATCTCGTAGAAGTACAGGGGGCCTGGAGGATCTGAACGGGTTGGATCTGCTATCCGTAACAAGGTAAATCCACTTATGGAAGTGGGCTGGTTTGTATACAGCCCCAAAAAGGTCTCGTGAAAACACTTGCGATCGGGTCCAGGCGGCTTCAAGAACATAAATGGGGCAATAAACCACAACTGTATGAGCTAAATTTAACGTGATCCCTATCTAAGTTCTATTTTCGCCCTTTTATTAGTACGTTCGTTATGATCTCGTAGTGTTCGTATTTAAATGTTGCATTTTATCGCTGCTCGTATTACAATTCAACAAACCGTTGATTTGCTAAATGAACTAGCTTGCAGATTCTGGACCAAATGGATCTGATCCCCTTTCTAGTGTGTTTATGCGGGATCGGATTTGTTTGGATCCGTACCAGTTAGCATTGGTACCATGTAAACCGGATCTTATTACCTCTCCGTATTATCACTGTATCAATTTTGTCTTAATGAAGTTAACCCCGCGCCTCCTTTCAAAGTAATGAGGAGTGACCGAGAAGATAAATGACAATGGGGATATCAAAGGCATAACCCGACAGGAGGGGGCCATGGAATGTCACTTCCCGAATATCTCTATACCACCTTTTACCAAATGGTAAAGTAGAACTATAGCTTGCCAACAGCAATGTTCTCGCCAGAGTTAAAACGGCCTTCAACGGTACCGAGTAATATTTTAGCTTGCTGTGCCAATGATCAGACTGAAAGAAAACATTCAAACTCTTGTTAGACAGTTCTCCTGATAGAAAAGTTGACGTTCGTGTAAACTACAGTTGCAAGTGTAACTGCAAGACGACTCGATTAGAATTCAAAATAAACTTAAACTCTTGCCTACGAACTTTAACAGAGGGTGGGATTTATTGGAGCAGATACAGTACCGACGAAGAGGTACCAAAACAATTTATACAATAATTATTTAGAATACCAGAAAAGGTATTTATGCAGTACAGAGAGTTTACACCTTAAAGCTGCAACATTTTTATAAGGAGCAAGTAGCTAAATGAGATTACTGTGTAAAAATTGAAAATGAAGAGATTTACAGAATAAAAGATCGATGCAAACGTAGGACGCAAATGCAAAAAGAAGATGGCGTCATGATGGAGAGCTGCAATCTCCCAATACACTCTTTTTTTATAAACTCCAAAAATAAGCAACCGCCCCGAAAACTACTGAAATTTTAAACAACTTATAAACAACTTCCTTGGGGCGAATTTTTATGTAAAACATTAAACAATTGTTAAGGAAAGATCAATACTTAATGGAATGGTGACAAAAAAGACAATTCCTTTACGAGTAGCTATGGAACATAACCTTTAAAGGCTTTACATAGTAGTAAAAAGCTGTAACAAAACCCATGCCCAAAAGTTACTGCATAAAGTACAGCACATGAGCACAACAATTATAATCTATAAACAACTACTAAACAACTTTTGGGGCGTTTTTGACCAAAGAACTAAACTTCAAAAAAAGCTCAACTAAAAAATAATGAACTTCACGACAAAATTTGCGTCTGGGCGTTCCCTAAATACCTAGACCGGATTTGTTAACAACTACTTGTGTCCTTGGGTCTGTTCAAGTTCTAGCAATATCCTTCAGGCACTGAATATGCCTCAAAATTAAAAGGGAACTTCAAATATGCTATTGTTATCAAAGTGGCAGGCCAATGGTATATGATCTCTCAATCGTGTATTTGGTCCTCGGGGCTAACAACATGCGTACGTTTTGATATTCGGTGGTGTACTAAGGTACAAGCCTACTCCTTCTCCAGTAGAAGTAAAGGTATCCCCCCTCCCCTTCCAAAGACTGTCGACTTTTCGCTGTACTTAACAAAAACGGTTATACTAGGCTCTATTGGCCGATTCGGTCCTTAACTTTGATCGGGGAGAAACGAACGCGTGACTAACAGACATTAATGACAAGAAATAAAACCAAGCGCTTTTGACAACAACCATTCTATACCTCCCGCGAACGCTAACGTAAGTCATTGACGCAAGTTATGAACGATATCTAACGAAAGGCAGAAATGAGATCTAACCTCAGTCATACCTTACCTATTTCACAAATGATATTAGCAAAAGTTATGAATCCTGTCCATGGTTAATCATTAACGCTATCTAACCTGAGTCATGTGCAATGTAAACCTTTTTTGTACTCACCCTATTCGGCTAGCCGTAAAGGTGCTGCTTCTTGATTGTGCAAACATGTCAAACTCGTCATCATTTTTCACTACTGGTGGCTCAGATGCTGCGAAAAGAAAAGGAAAGTCAAAAACGTAACCAAAAATATATGTAAACCTAATACTCGCATTAAAATAATGGCTCTTTGCAGCATGGTCCGTCACATATAACACTGTATGTCCTACAAAAGAAAAGCGTTACAGTTACAAATGTTCGTGCCAGGCATTTATTACTTGTACTCTTATTTCAAAAAGGTACTTTTGACTCGACAAACCAGTTATATGCAGTTGTTCAGCATTCCATACGTACTCTATGAGTTCGAATCTATCCAGAGTAGCGACTAATTTTACAGCATAAATCTTGACAGTTTTTTACTTACTTTCTCAAAATTATCGTTTAACATCAACTTTCATCAAATTATCTGTGTAAGCTCTTACATCATATTTCTAAGCCTGAAGCAAATACTGGTAGCGCTAGTTTATTCCGCGGCAGAATATGCTGCAACCACCTTGGTCCGAAGTTGTCGCACTAAAATGCTAGCCATTATCAGCGATGAGACCATAAGACTTGTCTCCCGATCTCGGATGCCAACACGAACGACCACGCTATGTATTTCTAAGCCTTAACCAAATACTGGTAGCGCTAGTCTATTCCGCGGCTGAATATGCTGCAACCACCTTGGTCCGAAGTTCTGGCACTAGAATGTTAGCATTACAATCGATGAGACCATAAGACTTGTCTCCCGATCTCGGATGCCAACACCAACGATCATGCTACGTATTTCGAAGCCTTAACCAAATACTGGTAGCGCTAGTCTATTCCGCGACTGAATATGCTGTAACCACCTTGGTCCGACGTTGTCGCACTAAAATGCTAGCCATTACCATCGATGAGACCATAAGACTTGTCTCCCGATCTCTGATGCCAACACCAACGATCATGCTACCCATTTCCCCAGGGATCTCACCCGCCGCAATTGGTCGCGATTAACAGGCCTTCAAACTGGCAGAGAAAGCACATGAGAATAGAAGTCACACACCACAGCCTATCAATGCTTCTTTCCAGTGTAGAAGTGGTAACCGTTTTGCTGTCCCAACAAAGACACTTACAACCATCACTACAAACAAATTGAACTGGGTTGAGGTCAGATGGAAGAGGGATGGGACCAAGCAACCAAACCCACCTTTGTTGTAGTACCATCAGTGAAAGCAACTGATTGTAACTTAAAGAGGTTGTTATCATGGAGCAGCCTTGGTCGTCTGCGGGTAGGAGTAGGACGAAACAACCATTTTGTTCAAGGGCATTGGTACACATCAAGATGACAAGTGTGTTCGTGGTATGGTACAAACAGTTGACCACATCCTGAAGGCCCATTATTAAACCGCCACAAGGCACACGAGGCTTGGTGAAAACCCCAAGATGATACAGCTAAATGACTTAATAAGGTCAAAGAACATGTTCAGTTGTTGTACGATCGTCGACGACCGGCTAAACCGCCAATCAAAAGATATGACTAGTTTACTTTAAACTCACCTGTTGCTTGCGGCGTGGGGTTTTCACCAAAGTCGATAAGCAAACCATCATTACTGGATCCTCTACAATGAACAAATGAAGATGGTTGACTCTTTCAATGATAAGAAAGTCTAACTGGTCTGAGCCTTGCCACCTAATGCAAGTCATGGTAAAAAAGAAGCACACAAACGAAGCCGAAAAGTGAAAGTTGTTATAAAAAAATTCATACAGGGTTAACTTTCCTATTTGACAAACATCAGGCATGGTCTCCTTATCCTTACTATTTTGATTAAAAGCACAACTTATCATTTCCCTAAGTTGTTGAATCAGCCTCATATTTGATACAATGCAAAATAAATTATCGAA
>JAAAKM020006971.1:76231225-76253257 GCA_010016025.2 Alatinidae sp. Z8VKAUB7J3 | reverse complement strand
ATGTTTAGAAAATTTAGATAACTAGGATCCCAGGACAGTTGGAAAATTGCTTTCTTAACCATTTCTTAGATACCTTTGGCCACGACACGAAACAACCAACAATCAGTTTCAAAAAAATAACAAACAAAAAGACTTTGCTCGTGTACTGCATTGCTTTCATCCTTCTCCCATGCAACCAAATTTAGTTTTACGTATTAGTTTCTTAAGTAGCATATATGTCACAGCTGCCATAGCGCGTTATTTTTGTACATGTTGAGTTGAATCTGGGAAATTATTTCTTTGTTAACAACTTATGCATACTCCTTTCTTGAAAAAATGTGAAATAACTCTATAAAATTTAGTGCGTTCGTGATGCGTGATTGTCAAAAAAATGCGTGAAGAACAAGCGAATTGCGAACGGTTGGAAGGTCTTGGTATTCCCTTAGCAGTCGACAAACCCTGTCACTTTCGCACCTTTTGTTAGGTGATCGACTGAGGGGAAAAACATAAACTTGCATACATTTCACGTACAAGTCGACTCGCCTCATCAAATTCATTCAGACGTAGATCCCTGGCGCTGCGGCTAGAACTCACGTTTCATGCTGGCTCGAGTTAAAAGATGTTAACGGAGAACGTGCGTTGGAAAGTAAAGTGTAATAAAGGGCAAAGTAAAATACATGTAGAAGTGGAAACGTCTAGTAAATGACTTCCGGATTGTAAACAAACGAAGTAAATACGACACCTAACCCCAGAACAAACATATAACTTAAACAATTCAAACCTCGGCAGATGAAGGGAAGTATCGTCTTTCAATCTGGAACCCGTTACTAACAATAGTTACAACGCATGTAATTACTATGGTTACTAGCTTACATCATACATTTCATCGAACGACTATTGAAGAACACATTTATTACATCATCACCAAAAGACAGTCACATCAAAATTTTCATCTTCTCCGTTTATAATGTAATCACCTACTCAAGGCGTCCCTATTTTCGACAACACGGTTTTACTATTTGTAATATCATTGATCAACGCTGTCGATTTGACACGATTCAGAGCATCTGAGGATATGCGTTGCGTTACTGTATCTAACAAAATGAAATTGAGAGGACTGTGAAATGTTGTTTTTTGTACATTATTTGAATTAACGTTACTTTGCTTTATGTATATTTGATGGGGATTTCCTTTCATCTAACATGGTTCACGTATTTTAAACTCCTCATGTCTAGTCACAAAATATCGTAAGTTTCTATATTCCCAAAAATTATCTTTTATCTAATATCTTACCAGTTTCTTTATTACCCCTATCAACATAAGGACTGTGTCTATAATTTTGAGATCTTCTGTTGAATCTAAATCTTTAGTAGATCGTGTAAAAAACACAACAAAATGCCACAACCACCTATTTTGTTATTTTTCCTTTTTTTAATCTGTGTTTCTGATAACTCTTTGAAGTATTTTAGTCTAATATCTGTAGAGTATTTTACAATGACAAGAACAGATAATTTTAAGTTAATATTTCATTACTTAAACGTTGAATTCGAACATACAGCCACTACTTCAGAACTATTTCTTTTTATATAGAGTTGAACAAGGGACAGTGGAGTATGGATTGAGTCGATGTATGTTTTCATTGATAACTGATTGTTTCCATGATTCGTGAAAGGTGGCCCTGCTGGACGGTTACGTCTGTCTCATGGCTTGCTTCTCAGCCCAGTAACCTAAATTGAGGGGCGTTTCCTCAGACGCACCATATGCCCTTTCTTTATTAGTAAGCCCGTTTGGAGTTTATACTGTTTATCTAGGATATTTTTAAAATTGGGGCCGCCGCCCATGCTAGGGTCATTGGTTGAGGGATTGCAGGAGAGTATGTGAGGCGTTGGAGATAGCAAACGAAGCTCGAGGAACACCAAATGAGTGCATCGCGTGTTGATCGCATTATCAATCACTCACTAGCTGGTTCAATGCTCCAGGCGGCCTCACCACCTTTGTTTAATTTTGACGGGAAAAATTGCAACCTCTATGAGAATGTGTATGGAGGGCTACAACCCCCCGAGGTTAAAACCACTCCTTGCTATCCCAGTGAGAAGGAGTTGTGCATACCCACTAGGGTGACTAAGTTTCCATAAAAGTTACAAATGACCTTTGGGGGGTCGATATTATCCTTGAGGTTCTGCAGATTCTATATCTGTTAATTTATAATTACAGAGGCACTAAGTTATTAATGTTACGATTCGTATGCGTGTCATCATAGGTGTAACTAAGGAGTGTCCGTGTCGCTGCTGCCGCCTTACATTGTGCCGCTGGAGACTCCTGATCGGAAGAAGCCCCCTCTCTTTGCCACATTCCCACCTTCAAAAGGCAAGCACAGAGTTGTTGATACACATCTGTAGACGTAAATAACAACCTAGTAAGATCATTAAAATATATATCCTTTCTATGGAATGCAATTCAGATCTTTTCTATCCTGCTCAGAGCCAGCTTTTGTCTCTGTTGTCTTATTAGAGGCTTCATTCAGTTGGTTTGTTGCATTTTCGGTTTCTCCCATAGTTTTATTTGTAGACCGTGTTTGTAACAGATGGAATAAATAAATAAAGGTGATGGATGAATAGTCGCGTGATGAATTGCCCATGTGATAAAATGTCGTTCTTAGAAACTGTCGCATGATGGACTTCGCGTGATGAATTGTCGCGTTATGAAAGTCGCAGCACCCTATCTACCATATCTTACTAGATCCGTTTTGTCCTTTCTGTGATACAAAACATTACGTCACATGTTATCGTTAAAGGTTAATTTTGCATATATAGTAAAATTTTAGTGAACAATAAACTTGGTGAATTGTAACAAATAGTTGATACTACATGTTCTAAACTTTCAGTGTTACTATCATAATCTCATAGGTACGTTTTGCTGGTCTGTCAGAGAACCTTTTTAGTCTCCTTGATATGGGGAACAAACTGCGCACTTTGAGCTTTCCTTGCTCATCTCTTACTAGATTGATTTCTAGTCTCTTCCTATTTCGATACACAACTTCTGGCGGCTGACAAAAGATTTTGCGATTCTCTTCATCTAGGATATTATGATTTAACTATAAAATCTTACCCACGCTATAACACATAGCTGCATTGTAAGTTAGTAGAGGGACGTTTTGTTTTTCCGAATTTTCTTCGGTCTTTTTATCGAGAACGGCGTTTCTCTTTTTTTTTCCTTATCGCATAGAATATGTTGCTAGACCATTCTAAATGGCCTATTTACGAGCCATGTTTATAGTTCCTTACATCGTTTATGAAAGATGAAAAAGAGGGGTTTACCGTTTAGTCTAGAAACTAGATACGCGGGATATGTTTAATTGCTAAGGTTTTTAAAAGAAGGGAAGAGGTGGTAGGAGGACGATGTGTCAAAAGTGGTTTCGAAAAGGAAGCTAACAGAGAGCGGGTTGTCAGGGCTTGAAAAATTAGGAAAAGAAATGGGTTCATAACTCCGAAATCCCTGTAGCTCTTCTATTTTATTTTTGTGATTTTGATGGATTCATCAGATCTATAGTTATGACGTCATTCTATGCGCATTATCTTCGGTAATAATGTGATTTTGAAAATTTTTCACATTTCGCGTGATTTTATCGTCAATTTGGACGTTTTCAGAGGAAGTGAAAGACAAAATGTTTTACATTACTGAATTTGACGCAGACAACACAGATTGTATTGGAAAACATTTTCCTAAGGCTATTTTTCGGTATTAAGAAGGTCTCCTCTCACAGCGTTTTACCTCGTAAGAGCTTTTCTGTTCAGGTATGATTAAGCTGTGTTAATTTCGTGCTTTTTATGTTGCAGGAACGAATGGTCTTATCTGCATCAAACGATAAAGCATGCAGAATCTGGACAATATCTGATCAACGAATTCGGGTAATTAATATCTGTTAAATCTTTAAATTGTTATCCCTTCTATCTTTACGTCACATGCATATCCTTTGTCGTTTCTGTCCAAGGGTATTACTAAAAGAACATTTTTAATTTTTATTATTTATTTCTTGCTATTTAACTAATATTGTAATGGTTCCTATTTTACAGTAGTGACTTTCAAATGGTCCGAACAACACTAACACTAATTAAGCGAAAAAATATGCACAATTAAAGCTACAGATAATGTTTCTACAGACGGAAGATATGGCATAAACAGTTTAACATAATTTTGTGCCATGGGCCGAGTTTAATATGTCCATTTCCGAATGGTTGACTACTATAAATGTATCGATATAAAGATCATACAAAGAGCGATTTAAGATTTTGTGCAAATAGACTGTTGAAGCAATCTATCTCTACAGTTGATACAATTTGGGAACATGTCACAAAGGAGGTTACTACGAAGCGTGTGTCCTTGTAGTGCTCTAAGCAAGTTGTCTCAGCAGGCGTCGTTACCTGCAATATGGAAATGCATCACCAATTTTTTACATAGTTTTCACGTACCTTAAATTAAGGTACGAACTGCAACGTTCTTGGTTCATTGAATTCACCGAGGGGCCAGAGAGGATGATGAGGGTTATTGACGTTCTTTTTCATTCAGAAGTGACTTGCATTAACCACACATTAAGATGGGTATATGTAAACAATAAATTCAGAAACCGGAAAGTTGGAAAAAAACACTGTACTGATATAATCTGGTCAGACAGCATCAACTGGAGAAATAGCCCTTCGGACTTAAAGCCCCTAGGACAAAATTCCATCAGGCGTTATGACCTGCTTTAGAAGTTCATCAGGCATCACCCCTTAGAGAAGGTTTCTGTTGGGAAAAAATTTCTGGCCACTGTAACAAAACTATATTGGTAAATCTTTCGGTATTGGTAAGCTGTAGTAAATATATTCAGAAAACGTTTTAATTTCTGTTAATGTTATTAGTTCCAAATTGATTGCTGAAAAAAGTGCTTCATCAAATCTATTTAGTAACGTTTAGATTGTTGATGATGTTTCAAATGGCAATCGGCAACTTTTATATAGCCGCACATAAATAACAAAAGACAGAGACGAACGACCATTTAACAAAGGAACATTTATTTAACAACAAAATTTAAGTTGAAAGTTAACACACTTAACCTGATTAATTATTCCATGCTCGTTCAGCATACGACTCAGCAAAACGTGTTGCTAGAACGGCAATCCATCATGCACGCCTTGAGGCCGGCAAAGCTGTTTCCGAGGGGATTGAGCAAAACTCGACTAACGTGACAAACCAGTAAGAAATTATGCTGGAGAGTTGTCATTGAATGATGAAATGAAGCAAAAAGACTAGGGCCCTAGGCGGAGCATTTCAGTCGGCTCCTGAATATTGAATTTAATTGGGATCCATCACACCTTCCTTCTGTCCCTCAACATCATTACTCCCCAATCAGTGTTACCACCGACAAGGTTGCCATCTCACAAATGAAAGACGGCAAAGCAGCAGGTCCATCTGGTGTTGTTCTGGAGTTAACCAAGGCTGCTGGTGATCCTTGAGCAGAGATGATCCGTGACTTGGTTGCTTCTGTTATTGTTGCAGGAGCATTTTAAAGGACTGTGAGGAAAGCTTCATTGTATGCCAATACAAAGGGAAGGGAGATGCTTTAGACAGTGGTAACTACAGAGGACTGAAGTTGACTGAGCATGTGATGAAAATTCTGGAAAGATTAATTGATAAAGTGATTAGAGGTCATGTTCAAATAGATGAATGCCAGTTCGGTTTTGTTCCTGGACGGGGTACTATTGATTCCACTTTTGTTATTAGGAAACTGCAAGAAAAGTATATGGCAGCTGGCAAAATATCTATATGGCTTTTGTAGACCTTGAGAAAGCCTTTGACTGCATCTCACGCAAGGTTATATGGTGGGCAATGCGCAAGTTCTGCATTGAAGAATGGATTGTCCAGCTAGTACAGGGGATGTATAACAATGCAAGGAGCCGAGTCTGCGTTTGAAATTGTTGCAGCTCCGAGATTGAAGTGAAAGTTGCGGTGCATTAGGGGTCAGTACTGAGTCCCCCTCTGTTCATAGTGATCCGAGAGGCTCTATCAAAAGAGTTAAGTGTGGGTGTTCCATGGGAAGATCTGTATTCCGATGACCTCATTACAGTAGCTGAGACTCTAGAAGAGTGTACCAGACGTCTTCCATTTTGGAAAGCTGAAATGAAAAAGAAGAGACTCAGGGTAAATGTTGACAAGACCAAGATCATCAAGATCAAGGTCTGGAAATATTGAAGAGGTCAGGCAGATAACCCTGTGCGATGTGCTTTTCTGGTGTTGGTAAAAACAGCATTTTGTGCTCTGGGTGCAAATACTTGGTCCCAAAAAGGTGCAGTGGACTGAAAAGGCTAAATCTGGACCCCAACGTCTTATGCAATAGATGTAGAGGCGAGGCACAACATGTGGATGGCAGAGCCCAGTAATCAGTTTCTGTCGGCTCTGATGTGCTTGAAGTGGTGTCTTCTTTCTGCTACCTCGGTGATACGCTCTCTGAAGCTGGTGTCTGCTCATCTGACGCTGAGGACACGTGGAAACGTATACCATACTTGTATACATGGTGTCATGTTGTACAGCAGCGAAACATGGCCCATGACTAAGACTGACTTATTGGCGTAATGGCATTCAGCGTAATGACAGGGCAATGATTAGGTGAATCTGAAGTATCAGACATGACCAGGTACAGACAACCCCTTCAAGCCAACTGTTGTCCAAGCTCGGAGTAGCCGACATTATGCACACTATGAAGGGAAGCTGCCTGCGCTGGTTCGGCCATGTCCAGCAATCTAGTTACGCAATCAAGCTGGCATTAGACTTATTTGTGGATGGACGTCGGCGACCTGGGCGACCTAGAAAAACCTGGCGTGATGTTCTAAAGGATAACATCTCTGGCAGGGGCCTTGGTTCAAGTGACCCCATGGATAGAGCCACCTGGAAGTCTAGTATGAAATCTGCTATGCGTGCAGCTAGCCAGAAATCTGGAGAGAAGCCCACCATCATGGAGGATGCTTCCATAACTGCACGATAATCAAAAAGGAGCGTTAGTAAGTAAGTACTATCAAACGTTTTCCAATGGACTTAAAAATAAGAAAGGCACAAGGTATGATCCCTATGATACTCCCATATCAATAGTGGTATACATGCCACAGCCGCTATTTCACCATACGTGACAAAGCTATGAAAGTTATCAATCAGGTTCCAGACGTTTCTACCTATTTGGAATTGCACTCAAATCATCGCTCTCAATAAGCCAAGTGAAAGAAGTAACCTGATTAACAATCGTCTATTTCTCATATAACAGACCCTTAGCTATTGGAAAAGATCACAAATGCCCCGTTTTATGACAATTTTCATGATATATAATATTATTATTATTGTTATTATCGTTGTTTCAGCTTATGCTCTAGTTGTTCAAAAACCGTAATATACCCTTGTTAGGCGAGCCATAACAAATGACCAGGGGCTTACAAGAGGGTTCTCTTCCTTTCTTCACATGTCCAAGACCTTTCTAAGTATTCTTGTTGTTCCTAACAAGGCAGGTTTTTGCATTTCCGCAATGTTACATTGAATGTCAATCTTTTTTATCCATCTTTCTAATCCTTTTGTCACACTCCCAAGAGCCGCTATCACTATTGGCACTATTTGTACGCTTATCATTTTCCACATTCTTCTTATTTCCCTTTTCAAGTCTTGGTATTTCCCCTCCTTTTCCTTTTCTTTTTCTTCTATTCTTACATCAGCAGGAACCGCAATGTCCACAATAATACACGTCCTCTCTTTCTTGTTAATTACCACAATATCAGGTCTCCGAGTCTCAATTACATGGCCACATTGTATATTGATGTTCCAGAAAAGCTTAAACTTATCATTTTCTACCGTGCCTTCAGGCATATGCTCATACCGCTTTTCTCCCTGCTTGAGCCCGATCTTATTGCACAAATCCCAATGAATTTTCTCGGCAACGTTATTGTGTCCCCTCTTGTACTCTTTCTGTGTAAGCTTTACACACTCACTCACAATACGTTGCACACTTTCTCCTCCTTTCCCACACATCCAGCACGATGGACTCTCGGCATTTTTATCGATGTAGTTCTTAATATTATTTGTTCTAATACCTTGTTCCTGTGCTGCGCACAAGAGAACCTCTGTTTCAACCTTAATGTCACTTCTTGATAGCCAGTGCCATGTTTTTTCATTATCTACATTTTCTGGTCTTTCTCTAATGAACTGCCCATACATGAATTTCTCCTTCCAATTTTGCTTGAGTTTGTCGTTATTCTGCTTTTGGAACTCTTTAGTGGCAATGGTACCTTCCGTGACAATTGTTCCAGATCCACTCACACTCTTTAATAGATTTTCATTGGAATTCAAAACATAATAACCCAAGCTACTTTCTTCTCCCTTTACCACCTGTTCTACGCTACTCAACCCTCTCCCTCCCTCCCTCCTTCCTCTTTATGTACAGCCTGTCTACATTACTCTTTGAGTGCAACGCTCCATAAATGGTTATCGTTTTCAGAGATTTTCTATCAATTCGTTTTAGTTCAATTTCCTTCCATTCTATTATATCAGCTCCATATCTGAAGATCGTGACTGCCCATGTGTTTATAGCTATAATTTTGTTTTTTCCATTAAGCTTTGATTTCAAAATCAATCCTAACCTCCTCTTATACTCTTTTATGCTTCTTTCTTTCATTTCAGTTTCCTTGATCTTATCAAGTTCAACTATACCCAAATAAGTGTATCCTTCCTGTTCTATTTCTTTCATTATTTCACCATTTGGAAGAACTATTCCATCACATCTTACAACTTTTCCGCTCTTCATTACAAGTACACGACATTTTCTGATGCCGAATTCCATTCCAATATCGGAGCTAAATATGTGGACTGATCGTACCAGCGAATCTAACTGTTCCTCACTCTTACTGTAGAGCTTAAGGTCGTCCATGAATAAAAGGTGGTTTACCCTAAACTCTTTCTTTCCCCGCTGATACCCTGCGTTAACTTTCCTGAGAATGAGTGACATCGGTATCATCCTCAGCACGAAGAGCAAAGGCGATAAACTATCTCCTTGAAAAATTTCTCTGTTTAATTCAACATCCCCTAGGTCTTCACCATTCGAAGTAAGTTAAAGTTTCCGTTGTTCCATACTTTCCACAGAAAATTCCTCACATTTTCAGCAATGCCAAACAATTCCAGGCATTTTTTAATCCAATTATGGGGGACAAAACCGTACACCTTCTTATAATCTATCCACGCCATAGCATGGTTGGTGTGTCTTTTTCTACAATCCTTCAACACCGTTTTGTCAATTAACAATTGATCTTTCGTGCCTCTACTCGTGCGCTTGCAACCTTTTTGTTCTTCCGGTAATAAATTCTGCATTTCAAGGTAGTTATACATTTCTTCAGCAATTACACCCGTCAATAATTTCCACATTATTGGAAGACAATTATCGGACGATAATTGTCAACCGCTTTTCCTGTTGCCGAATCTTTTTGGCACAACACTGTGCGACCATACGTCAACCAACTAGGCAAATCAATCTCCCCTCTCAAAATCCTGTCCTGCTGGGTCGCTAATCTTTCATGAAGGTTGGTGATACTTTTTATCCTGAAACCCCTGGACTTTATCTTTTCCTGTTGCTTTCCAATTCGGCATCTTCCTGCATTGTTTTTTGATCTTATCCACAGTTGTGATCAAGCTTTCTTGGGAGAGTTGCCCCTTGTTAATTTTCTCCTTCAAGTCTACCAACCATTCAGCTTCCTCATTATGTGTTTTTTGAACACTCCAAATATCACCCCAAATTTCCGGCTTTCTTCAGCATTCGGCGCTTCTGTTGATCTGATTTCACCCCTTCTACATATTCTACATATATTTTTATCTGATCGACACTGAACAACCTGTTTTGTCTAAATTGTGATATTCTCTGCTCATACCTTTTGATTTTTGCACTTTTCGCCAACATCCTTTGTTTCAGTTCTTCAATCACAGTTTTCAGCCCTTTCCTTTTCACTCTATACTTTCCTCAAGATCTTTCGACTCGCCCTTTTTCTTAGGGCCTAGTTCACCCTTAACCTCTCTATCCAGCATACAAATATCATGCTTCAATCTTCTTATATGACTATTTTATGATTGCACATGGTAAAGAATGTGCTTAAAGGCTCTTTTCCTATGGCAAAAGTTTTAGTTTTCGAGCTCCAGGGCGCCGCCGAGATGTCCATCGCCGGCATCGCCGCGCTCACATCCTTCGCCTCGGCCATGCTGCTGAACGGCCTCGGCTGGACGGCCGTCAACCTCGGGGCCGTCCCCATGCTGATCCTCGCCGCGGCACTGACGTTCTGGTTCGCGCGTAGGCCCTCCAGACCCGTCGCCCTCCATACTTGAGCCCGGCACGGTCGTGACGGCGGCTTCCGGGAATACTATCCGCTTGACTCGACCGCAGGCGCAAGGCGATTGCTGCGGTCACCCCGCTGCCCGGAAATGGATCCAAAATGCACGATCTGAGCATCCCGCCGCACGGTCCCACACTGGTTCCTCCGCAGATCGACCTGACCCGCCTGCGTGCCTACCGCCTGGCCCGGGTGCGCGAGCATTTGCGGGCCGCCGACGCAGCGATCTGCGTGCTGACCAATCCGGTCAATCTGCGCTATGCGGTGGATCATCGGGAGTATCAGCTGTTTCAGTCGCGCATTCCCTGCACGGTCCTGCTGGTCCCCGCCGAGGGGCCGGTCGTGCTGCACGGCGCCGCGGTCCGTGACCATGAGACGGTCGACCAGCACCTGCCCTCGCCCTGGCTCACGGCCTTCGACGGGGGGCTCGATCTGAGCGAGCGTGCGCGGCGTTTTGCGGGCAGCCTGCAGGACTACCTGCGCACCATCGGGATTAGCGATCCGCGCCCGCGCATCGCCGTGGACCGCGCCGCGCCGAGCCTTTCCCAGGCACTGCTCGAGTCCGGCATGACCCTGATCGATGCCGACGGCCTCCTGGAGCGTGCCAAGTCGATCAAGTCGGCGGACGAGATCGCCTGCATGGGCTACGCGATTCAGGTGGCCGAGTTCGCCATGGATCGGATGCGCGAGGCACTGATCCCCGGCATCACGGAAAGCCAGCTCTGGGCGATTCTGCACCAGGTCAACATCGCCCACGACGGGGACTGGTGCGACGGCCGCATGCTGGCCTCGGGCGCGCGCACCAACCCCTGGCTCCAGGAGGCCCGCGCCAAGGTGATCGAGGCGGGCGAGCTGGTCGCCTTCGATACCGACATGATCGGACCCTTCGGCTATTGCGCCGACATCTCGCGCACATGGCTCTGCGGACCCGCCAAGGCGACCCCGGCCCAGCGCGATCTCTACCGCCACGCCCACGACGAGGTGCAGCACAATCTTCAGCTGCTCAAGCCGGGGCTCTCCTTTCGCGAGCTGAGCGAGCGGGCCTTCAAGGTCCGAGATGACTTCGTCGCCCATCGCTATCCTTGCCTGGCCCACGGTGTGGGCATGAGCGACGAGTGGCCCAAGATCTACTACCGTCAGGATTGGGCGCGCAGCGGATACGACGGCGTACTTGAGGCGGGCATGGTGATCTGCGTCGAGAGCTTCACGGGCTCGGAGCGCGGCGGCGAGGGGGTCAAGCTGGAGGACTGCGCCCTGGTGACGGAGACAGGTCACCGGCGGTTATCAAGCTATCCTTTCGAGGCCGAGCTCCTGGACGGCGCCTTCTGAAATCAAGGCCGGGGGAGTCACAGGCCATGCACCGCCTCTACTATTCACCAGGCGCCTGCTCGCTGGCGCCGCACATCGTGCTCGAGGAGATCGGCATAGCCTACGAAACCGAGCTGGTCTCCTGCCCGATGACGGGGCCGGCGAAGCGCGCGCCCTCGAATGGATGAACTGGCTCTCGGGCAATGTGCATGCCATGACCTTCGGCCTGCTCTGGCGGCCCCAGAGGTTCGCCGACGATCCGGATCTCTTCCCGGCCCTCCAGGCCAAGGGCAGGAAAAGCCTGGTCGAGCAGTATGGCTACATCGAGAGCCTGCTGGCCGATGGCCGCAACTGGTCGCTCCCCAGCGGCTACTCCCTGGTCGATCCCTACCTCCTGGTCTTCTACCACTGGGGCGGCCGCTTCGATCTCCCTATGGCCGCGGACTATCCGGCCTGGACGCGCCTGACCCGCCGGACCGTTGCACGGCCCGCCGTGCAACGGGTGCTCGAACATGAAGGCCTGACCATCGCTTGACCGCTCAGCAATCGTCCGGCAGGCTTGGCAGCCCCATGGTGGAAAGGGCTTGCCCATGTTGTCGGGAGATCCCGCGTGGCAGAGGTTTTGAGGTCATCCGGCGGAATGTTTCGTCGCCTGGCCGACTTCCTTTTCGGCTATGACTATTTCATTTCCTACGCGCACGCCGATGGGCACGACTATGCCCGTCGGCTGTCCGAGCAGCTCGAGGAACTGGGCTTCTCCGTGTTCCTCGACGCCCGCGTCTACGTGGCCGGCGACGACTTGCAGTCGGCGACCCGGCGCCGAATCCGCATGAGCAAGAAGCTGGTGGCCGTGGTCCGGCCCAAAGCCCTGGAGTCCGAATGGGTGCTGCGTGAGATTCAAGTTTGCCTGGACGCGGGCCGCATGCCGATCGCCATCGACGTGGACCGCACCCTGGAACGGGCGCCGGAGGACAACCCCGCCAAGGCGCTGCTCAAGGACAAGATCTACATTTCCGATGCCGGCGGCGGCCCGGAGGATGAGCCGGCCGCCGAGGTGGTCGCCAAGCTCGCCCGCAGCTTCGATGCGACCCGTCAGGAAACGCTCAGGGTCCGGGCTCTTGGCGCCACCGCCATCGTCTTCGCCGGGGTCGCCGCGGTGGCGGTCTGGCAATTCCGGGAAGCCCGCCTCAACGAGGCCCAGGCAAGAGCGAACGAAGAACAGGCGATCAGAAATGAAAAGCAAGCCGTCAAAAACGCCATTCAGTTCTATGATTTCTGTTCGGAGGCCCGCCGACAAGTAGCGATCGGACAGGAGAAGCTCGACACTCTCGGACAAGCAACCGAACTCGGTGGCATCGTCGCGCAGATCGCATCGGATGTTGCTGAGCTGCCCTCTGCCGAAGACATCGAATGCGGTCAAGACCCACGCGAAACCTCGCCAAGGCAAGTTGATTAGAGCGTCTTTGGTTAGACCGGTGCCGCCCACTCAAAAGAGATCGCCCTAGAGTGAAACGTCGATGCTGGCCTGCCCGATCAGCGTCACGGGCAAGCGGATGAGCCCGTCCGCATAGCGGCCCGGAAAGACGCGCAGCCGCGGCTTTTCCACCTTCAAGGTCGCCTGTTCCGTCAGGCCCAGCCGCGCGATCTGCTGGAGAATCAGGGCGATACGCTGGCGAAAGGCCTCGACGTAGCCGCCCAGGGCGCGCGCGGAGCCATGGGCCTCCGGCGGCAATTGACCGCCGGCGTCGAGCCAACCGACGAGGCCCATCAAGAGTGCGTCCAGCTCACCCTTGGGGCCGGGCGAGTTCGGCATGGTTTCCGGGGCGCCGGCTGCCGACAGGTAGATGATGGTCTGTGGCCCGACATCGGCCTGATGTAGGCGAAGTCGCACCAGACCGACTTCTCCCGGCACCGAGGTAAGGCCGATCGATTGTCCGGCCGCCGAGAGCGGGATCAGCCACTCGCCGCCGTCCTCCGGACTGGCGATCTTCCTAACCGGCAGAACGAACTCCAAGGGCAGTGCGAAGCCCGGATTGGACGAGTCTGTCCGCCCCGCGCCTGGCGACGCCGAACCGGCAAACCCGAGCCTGGCCGTCAGCTCGCCCTTCGCCTCGATAACCAACCCGGTGGCATCCAACACAGCCTGATCGATCGTGACATCCATCGGCCGCAAGTCCAGAGAGACCAGGTTATCGCCGGCGCTCAGGGTCCGCTGGAGGCCCTGGGAGATCCGCGCGTGGAACAGATCGTGGAGCAGGCGGTCTTGTCCGGCGCTCAGCGCCGCCGCGACCGCACCCTGAACCGCACCGTCAACGGCCGCGCGCACCAGATCATGGACAGCGACATGATCCGGCAGGGCATTGACCTGCCGTTTCATCGCCTCGCCCTGCTTGCTCAGCTTCTTATCGCCGAGAAGGGTACCGACGAAGCCAACCACATTGCCCGCGATCCCGCCGAGCAGCTTGGCGATATCCTTCGCGGGCTTCTTGGTGACCGTGCAGGTCCCGCGCTCGATCGCGCCCGCCGGAGTGGACGGGCTCTCGCGCAGTTTGAGACTGCCGCGGTCCAGCTCCAGCGTGACGGCGGCCCGGGCGGTTACGGTCAGGGTCGTGCAGCCGTTCTCCCGATAGCCAAGGGAGGCCAGCTTATCGAGACTTAGGAAGCTCCCATCGCGACCCACCCCGGTTACCGTCACCGGGACGGCAAGCTGCAGCTCGCTCGGACCGGCCTGCGACAGCGTCAGCCTCGGCAGCTCTGCCCGGTATGCTGCCCGCACGGTCGCATGTCCATTTGCGGCTGTGCCCTGATAGGTCGAGGTGAGCGCCTTGCCACCGTTGAGGCTGCCACGCAGGCCTGTTTGCAACAGGTCATAACCGACCCGGGCGGTCACGCCCAGCGTGGAGGTGTCCGCACGTCCCTGGGCGGGGGTCATGCAGAACACTGCCATCATGATCAAGACGACGGCCCGCCATCGCGCCGGAGGGTGGCATGGCGAGCTTGTCACGGGATCGCTGCTTAGCGACGAAACGCCGGCGCGTATCGGACTAGTCTCGATAGTCCGGCGCCTCCAGATCGAGACGGCGCTTCAGCGCCGCGAAGAGCAGCTCCGCCGCATGCTCCTGGCGGCTCCGGTCGGCCTTCGCGCGGAAGCCCTCGATCACGGCTTGCGCGATGGGCGCCGCCCTGCGGCCCGAAACCGCGACCCGGTACTGGCGGGTGCAGGCATGCTCCATGTAGTGCAGGTCGTGAAACGCCAGGGCCACGCTGTCCGCGGTCACGGTCAGGCCGTGGTTGCGGCTGAGCAGGATCGGCAGCTCGCCCATGGCCCGGGCGATCCGCTCGCCCTCGTCCATCTCCATGGCGAGGCCCCCGTAGATGTCGTCATAGGCCACCAGGTCGAGCAGCTTCAAGGAGTCCTGGTCGATCATCTCCAGCCGTCCGTCCTCCAGGTCGGCGAGCCAGGTGGCGTGAGGCGGATGGGCGTGCAGCACGCAGGCGGCCCGGGGGTGTAGCTGATGGATCTTGGAATGGATACAGAGCGCCGAGCGCTCCACCGTGCCCTCGCCGTCGAGCACCGTGCCGCTCCCGTCGACCACGATCAGATTGCTGGCGGTCACCTCCGACATCAGCAGGCCGTGGGCCTTGACCAGAAATCGGTCCGGCGCGCCCGGCAGGGTGAGCGTGAAGTGGTTCCAAATGCCGTCGTCATAGCCGAAGCGGCTGGCCAGGCGGTGGGCCGCCGCCAGGTCGATGCGCGCCTGGCGTTGCGGATCGGGCGCGGTCTCCAGGTGTCTCACCGTCGCGGTCATGCGGAGGGCCTCCTGCTTTTGGTCATGAGCCAGATCGGAAGTTTGGCACGTCGCCGCAGCGCTTTGAAGCCCGGGATGCTTGACCGCTCGGTCTCCCTGCCCTAAGGCCCAGCCATGCTGTCCTTCGCCACCGCATTCTTTTTCATGATCATCACGCCGGGCCCGGGTGTCCTGACGACGGCGGGCATCGGTGCCGGCTTCGGCTACCGGGCCGGCCTGAGCTTCCTGGTCGGCCTGTTCCTGGGGACCAACTTGGTGGCGCTTGCCGTGGTCTTCGGTCTGACCGCGGTCATGTTCTCGGTCCCCTATCTGCGCGTCCTCCTGCTCGGCGCGTCGGCGGCCTATCTGCTCTATTTGGCTCTGCGCATCGCGCTCTCCGGCACCCGGATCGCTTTCATCGAAGCGCGCCGGGCGCCCGGCATCCTGGGCGGCCTCACCCTGCAGGTAATCAACCCCAAGGCCTATGCGGTGAACACCGCCCTCTTCACCGGCTTCGCGTTCTGGCCGGCCAGCCTGCTCGGCGAGACCCTGATCAAGTTCGCCATTCTCAACGCCATCTGGGTTCCGGTCCACCTGCTGTGGCTGGCTGCCGGGGTCTCCCTGAAACGCCTGGCGCTCTCCGAGCGCAGCCAGTCGGCGATCAACATCGCCATGGCCCTGACCATGCTGGCGGTGGTCGCCCTGGCGGCGCTGAGCTGACCTTTACTCCAGCTTGACGACCCGGGCGCAGAGCATCTTGGAGATGTTCAGCAGCAGCTTGGTGGCGGTTTCGGCTTCCCGGAGGATCATTTTTCGGATCGTCACTTCGTTGAAGCTCACCACCTTCACGCCGTCGGTTGCGGCGACCACGTCCATGGTGCGCGGCAGGCCGAGAAAGAAGGCGATCTCGCCGAAGACCTCGCCGGCCGAGATGATCGCCACCACTTCGTCGCCGTCGCGCACCTCCAGGGTGCCGCTGAGCGCCATGTATATGTTGGTCGCGGCCTCGCCCCTTGTGATGATCCGGTGACCGGCATCGCACTCGAACGACTGGCTGTTGCGCAGGCAGGCGCGAATCTCCGCCTCGCTCAAGCCGTCGAACAGCCCGATCTCCCGAACCCTGGCCGGCACGGCGCTGCGCTTGAGCCGGGTCCAGAACTCCTCCCTGGAGAACAGTCGGCGGCTCGAGATCGCCTCGTCGCTTTCCAGAACCTGGCTCAACAGCCGGTCGAGATCCGGCCTCTCCCGAACCGGCGCGTCGGGCGGCCCGGCCAGCGGCGATCCCACCGCGCGCAGGTGCCGCTGGTCCTGGACCACCAGCACCAGCGGCAGGAGGTAGCCGGTCTCCGGGCCGTTGAAGATCCTGCGCGTGTAGACTCGGAAGCCCAGGTCGAGATAGCGCCGTACCTGTGGGGGCTCGACCGCGATGAAGAGCGCGGAGACCCCCTGCCGGTCGGCGAAGCTCCTGCAGGCCGAGAGCAGCTGGACCGGCAAGTCGCCCTCTCGCTGCTCCGTGCCGATGACCAGGCGCTCGACCAGGGCGATTTGCTCGGGCGCCACGATCTCAAGGAACGGCGACAGCTCGTAATCCGCCTCCAAGCTTTCAGAGAAGCCGCCATCGCGGCCCCAGGTCAGCCGCAAGGCCGCGATCAGTCCGCCCTCGTGCCGTGCCTGGATCAGGTAGCTGACAGGATCTTCAGGGTCCTCGAGCAACCGCCGCTCATGGTCCGCCGCGTCCGCGCGCCGCCCGAGCTCCTCCACCAGGATCCGATACCGCAGACGATAGACGGCGGCCCGCTCTACCGCGCCCTTTGCGGGTTCGATTTCGGCAATGGAGAAGCTCTCGGACATCAGGATCGCGCCTTCGGCAAACGGCCTTGGGGTCAGGTCGCAGAGCAGTTATGCCACGGCACGGGCAATTGCTCCAAGCTCGCTCACCCGAACCCTCCAGTCCGATACTTTCCACGCTGACTCCAACGCTGCTTCACACGCCCCTGATCCAGATAAGCGTTCAAGGCCGCGGGTCGAGCGGAGCTACATCCGCGCGGCATCGGCCACCATAGCGCAACGAGGAGCCTACCCATGAAGCAAGGTGAAAGCTGGTTCGACCCAAACCGGAGAAAGCCATCTCCCCCGGATCTCGGCTACACGCAGAACATGATCGCGCGGATTTTCTTTCCCACCAACAAGAACAACCTGGAGGGCTCCATTGCATCTCAGCCAACTCAGACGGATGGTTGGACGATTTTTTTGTTAAAAAGTGAATTAACTTTTTGTTATCCAGCATATTTACATTATTTTGTTATGTTTTAATATTTCGTTACGTAAATTTCCTAGTTAATTATAATAAATTTTAAGTTAATTTTGATGTTTTGTTTTTTATTGAAAATCTAATCACAACGATTCCTTACTGACTTTAGTCCACTTTGACGAAATATACATATAATGCACAAACTCATTTGATAATAAGAGTTGAGATGAGAATTCAAAATCTTCATATTAAGGCCAGCTTGTTAATAAGGGCATTTCTATCCAGTCCGACGTCTGGACGCAATTCACAGAGTTGCCTACGTTTTATATTCTATTATCTAATTGTAATGTTCACAAAGATTGAGAAAATCCAATCTAAATGAGGCGTTGTCAACGCTCCGCTTGATAATAATTTCGTATTTATTGTTACTGCTTTTAGCAATGAGAGATTGTTTGGAACACAAAATAATATGCAACTAACCGTGGCAATGGTTGGTAGGCAGTTAAAACTGTATCCCATGCTGGTTACGCTACTAAATAGTCAAGCAAGAAAAGTTTCTCTCTCTCAGAAAAGACGAACACTTATGTAACACAACCTTAACAGACACGTGAACGCAACTGAAAAAAAATGTGGCGATCAGCGCGCTAGCAGTGTAGATAAAGAGGAATGTGCAAGTGGGTCCCAATAGTATCTGATGTAGCCCTATCTAATTTCGTTAAAATACGCTTCAAAAACAATTTCTTTGTTTTGTGATCTGCAATCGGTCCTTGAATAGTTAGGCGTGTAAAGGGGGCGCGGTGTGAGAAGACAGACTAACTTTATTTATACGCATGTATTACAGTATTGGCTTGATACCATTGAGACTATTTGTGTTTTTAGAACAGGTACCAGCCCTAGAATATGCACCCAAATCATGGAGTCTGCCCCCTTGCTGCTCTCTTCAGCGTTGCGGCTTGTTGGACCTGTTGTTTTGATATTGATCCCACATTGTCCCGAGTCCAATACCTGTTGTTGGTAGGTTTCGCTCTATCAATTCCAAACATAGGCAATTAAGATAATAGTTAATGATTGGTCAATAATACCACGTGACTTTAATGTTTTTAATGTTTTGGAGTGAAAGCAGAACTTGCCAAATGTGGAGAAGTTGATGATTTCAAGACAGAACACACGCCATCAGAGACTAAGATAAAGCGCAAGAAATGGAGCAATACTTTGACGAGTATGATTACTACAGCTTCGATAGGAAGATAGTAGAACCACATTCAAGAAAAGGACGGTCAAAACGTGAGGCCTCGTTGAATACAAACCGCAATGTTCCAGCAGGACACGAGAGGAAAGTTATGGTGAAGCTTGTCAATTCAGAGAAAAGGAAAAAGGTTCCACTATTTCGATGAATTATTGCGAATCTTTGATGTGATGGATCCTTGATACAGAGCCCTGCATGCTGCCTTTGGATAGGATACTGGATTCGGAATCATGTTTGAAACGAAGCAAATGTCGACCAGAACGACCACTAATTGCATGGTTAGCAAAAAGGATGGGATTCGTGCTTGGAACAACAGCTTCGAATGCAATTAAAGCCGTCGTTAGAGCCCATCGATATAAGACTTTAATAGCAATGTAGTTCTATACAAAGCCATTATATCAGACTGTCCCCCTGCAATCTTAACCAAAACAGGAGATCAAGGGAGTACATAAATGTCTTACTATGCCACGTCGCCATTTTTGAAAGCGATGACAAGGCAAAATGGCAATTTGATCCGTTCTCGAGTGGTTGATATGTTATTAGTTATGTCACACTATTTATGTTACATGAGCCATGTGAGGACGGGTTAAATAAGTAACAGAGTATAATTATTTTTGTTCTCGTTTCTTATGCATCGTTTCTAAAGCATTCAGATCGATAGTGCAGTTGTTGTGGACTTGATGCAAGTTGTATGCGCAGCCCCCCTCATCGACCTCCTTGTCACAGACTTTGACATTGAGTAACAGTTGTCAGTGTGGGATGGGTAGGGGGTTGATTGGAAAAGTGATATTTCAAGTATTAGGTTTTGGCTTCAAAGATTTAAAAACTGCGCTGCTGTACTAATGCCGAGTTTGTTCGCGTGGGAGATTTTGCACACAAAAGCATCTTCTTGTGTTATCACGTTGGAGTACATGATTCACTCCTGGGCCTTCTTGCTGGTATACATATTGATATATATGTATATATCATATTTATTATATTAAACTTCCCAATTCTTAGTTTAGGGATATAACTTCAAACAAGGCCACAAAGAAACGTTATACACAGATTTTGTCTACTAGAAATTGTGTTTAAATAAGGTAATACATACAGGGCAGGGCAGGTAACCCTTGGAAATGCCCCCGCTGATTAACTCGAGACTTCCCTAGAAACCATATGGATATTAAATGCACTGCCACTAAATGTATCCTATACATTCACGTGAATCAACCTTTAGATAAATTTTTATTTATCTCCGAGTGCTTTCGCCACCATTTGGAGCTCCTCTGTAACAAAGACAAATGTGCTATTTTCTGCCATAAAATTTTGAGAGCAGAAAAATATCATTTGGTTACCGCATCATTCCGAATAGAACTTTTGCCTGGTCGCTCAAGTCAACACTTTCTTTGACATCTTAAATGTGGCAAAAATATTATTTGTTTTTTTAACAAAAATTCCTAGCTTAGACCTACTGTTTTATGGAAGTCTCTGACGTATTTTGTGGTAAGATTTGCACCCCTGTGTAACTGTTGCACAATCAGCTTTTACTGTCCTTACGGAAAGTGTGTGCTACGGTTACTGAGATGGAATGTTGATATATTTTCGTAGCTGATCTTTCGCATGCACAGAGGATTTCAGTCATGAGTTCATCCTCGTTGGAAACCAGCAGGTGAAACCAGCAAAGAAACTCTTATCACTATTACATAGTCAACGAAAGCTTTATTTCGCTTTAATCTAGCAGTTCTTGAATTTGCTTGTGATTTTCCCTTTCAGCCCAGCCAAAAACATATCGCCCCCCTCCCCCCTCCTAAATCTCAAGTATATGCTATTTTCCGCTTACAAAGGAATTCAGACATATGCGCAAAGGCGAAAATAGCCCACATATGATTTAGATATACGTATAATTGAAACTAAGTGTTTAGAACATTAAACTATCAATAGTTGCAATAACCAAAATTAGCGACCGTAACCAGAGCCTTACTTAATCCTTCCCACTCTCGTCTCGTCACGAAATGGCATTTGCCCCTACAGGGACTTCTCTTCAATTTTGAAGTCACTCGTTAAATACTCCATAGGTACAACATAGTCTCGACGTCCTATGAAGAGCGATCTTAAACGGGGCAGCTGTTCGGGTAGGTAAGATTCCAGTGAGCCATATTATCTTTGTCGTTCTTTTCCTGTTTGTTCGTATATTATTATTATTAGTTCTTGACTCAGAAGGCAAAAACATATATCCCTGTGTCTTCTCTTTCAGTATCTCCTGTCGTAGCAAATTCTTTTATGCATATTCAAGTCAAAATATCTTGTATTAAAAATGCCGGTATTCCAACTGCCAACATGTCACCTCACAATGAAAACTTCGTCAAGCAATCTCGATCTAGTGTTACCGGACGAACAGATGTGTAAACTCAAAAGAGACAAAAAGAACCTAAATTGTTTACAATTTACAAGTAAAATCTACTACCAAGATTTTAAATGTTGTAATAGTTTTAGAGGTAAAATTGTCCATTTATTGATTCAATTGAGAGTATAGTAAATGTGTGTGGAGGGCTTTGTGATTTTAAGAGTAACTGCACAGCCAGACGTTGTCCGAAAAGCTCTTTTTTCGCTTAATTGTTGGATGGCGGTTTTCTGGAGCTTTCCTCCCTAAATACCCTCCCGGTATAACTTATTTATGAACCCCCTTTCTTATGCTGTCTTAATTAAAAACACCCCCACCCTCCTTTTAATGAAAATGAAAAGCAAACATTTCCTCTCGATCACATGAATGGAACTAAACGTAAACAAAGTTGGAAGACTACACTAAAAAGTAAGAACTTCAGGTAAAATGTGTTTACCACATAATGCACCAGTCTTTCTTCATTTTGTAGAATTTTCCCTTCGATACACGTCATTACGTAAAGCATTTGAAAGATTTTTCCTTAAATAAATGCTCACGGAAGAATTCAGAAGCCTAAATAAATGCTCAGGAACCACGGTATTTAATTAGCAACAACATCCTCATTTGCCTTGTCCTAGGGTTTCAGCCTGCTTTTTGGCCTCATTCCTTTCCTCAGCTTGATTTACATCGCCCTTTATCTTCTGCACTTAAAGGAGCTT
>JAAAKM020006971.1:76199983-76222233 GCA_010016025.2 Alatinidae sp. Z8VKAUB7J3 | reverse complement strand
CGGTGGGTAGACCGAACTGAAAATCGGGTTTGCTAGTGCCCGCCTCCTTTCTTTTTTGGTTTGTTTTTTGTTTTTGTTTGTTTTTTTGGGGGGGGGGGGGGGGGGGGGGGGGGGTAGCTAAACAAGCACTCCGTTGACTAAACGTCCGTTAACATTACGGAACAAAAAACCCCTAGGTGAATACGATACCTGTTTACAGCTTTTTGTGCGAATTTCATAAAGTTCGCAGTGGAGATTTTAAACGAAGGAAAGCTAAGGGACGATTTGTTTACAATGGAAAACCTTTTCTCCAAAAGTAAGTGGATTGGCAGTAATTGCGCCCGTCGAATAAGTACCCTTCCTTTTTGCCGGAATTTAATAAACGCCCTTGGCCTTTATTTGAACAATTGCGGTATACAAACAGCTACTGCCTATTTTATTTAGAGACAAAAGAGACGAACAAAAAGAATTGAAACTTGATGACAATTCTGTTGATGAGTGCAGCCGCGTACTCGATAATATGCTACCGGACCGAAATACTATCGGGTAATAGCACTCCAGGTTATGTGGTAAAAACGACACACTTCTTGATCTGAAGTCTTGGTAAATATGTAAATCGCAACTTAATGTAGCACAAAATTTCTTGTTCAATGTAGGATCGAAATTGCACGGTTGCAAAGAACGGTCGAGCTGAAGACCAGGGAAATGAACAGAGTGAAGAAACTGGCAAAGAACATTCTCGATCAGGTATATTTTTGTAACGACTGTTACATTCTGTTGCAAGAAAATGTAATTACGTTAGTAAACATTTCTATGACCCTTCGTCTGCATTGGGGTCTAGCAGCAACTGGTATCATTATAGGGGTGACTGGTACGGCGGAGAGCGGAAAATATGACAGTTGTGTAGCTTTGAGGAGAAGGAAGGCACCAAAGAAATAAAGAAAGAAAGAAAGAAAGAAAGAAAGAAAGAAAGAAAGAAAGAAAGAAAGAAAGAAAGAAATTATCAGTTGCAAGAATAACCCAAACGAGAAAGAGGCAGAAAGTGTAAATCCTACAGTAATGTCTAGCCAATTCAAACCGCAATCTCACGGTTTTCCTTCGGTTGTGCAAAGGCTGCTGTGACTTGATGCACTGTAGGATACAGCCCTTCATGTTTGTATGAGCATTAACGAGATTCTCTTGCTTATTATCACGTAAGCTAAGGAATATTGTGCTAGTAATTTAAGGTTTTTCAAAGTTGTGGTGCAACAATTGCGATACATATGTTACCGTTTATGACAACGGGTTTTTTGCACCCATAATTACCAAGTTGGTATTAAAAATCTCATTTTAATTCTAGATGAGCATTAGACATTGTTTGTAACTTGTTTCTCTAGCTATTTTATATCTTTACAATTCTTGTATTTGTGTTTCTTTCCACAGAGATCGACTTTGGAGCAGTTTTTCTTAGAATCCTTGGAATACGTGAAAAATGAGATAATAAAGAGCAGGTACGAGAGTTACTTTCCTTCACTTCCTTTGTATGTAGTATTAAATTTCTTAAGATATTTCGGTCGCGCGACTATCAGCATGAGACAAGTCATGCTCACAGAGAGTAGAAATCAAAGTGGTAAATAACTCAACCTCGTAACTGGTTCGTAAACGTTTTAATGCCAAACGTTCCTAATGATACCCTGAAATACATAAGACGTAGGTGTCACGCAGGTTTATCCTTTTAAAAAAATTCTACCCCTTCCATTTATTCCAACTTTCACCCTCGCTAATGTTAGAGAGTGATTTGACCCTTTTTATTCCATGTGATGCAGAAAGTGATGCCCTTTTATGTCGTGCATGCCCCGTTGACTGTGCCTAGAGCGATGCCAATCGACTGCTTTGGAGCATGGCGTACTTAAGAACCAGATATCCCTCTGAAAAGGCCTTAAGGAAACACTGTTAATTTTGCTCAGTTCATAAAATTATGAACTGGGTTCATTTAACAAGGTTTTGTTAGGCATGATTTAAAGTTTGAAAAGGCGTATCTCAACGATTGCTCAAGGCATGGTTCTCAAATTTGGACAGGTTGTCTATGTCGACAAGAAGAAAGCAATGAGTCCAAAAATTTATCCAATTTCCGTTATTTATTAAATCACACTTTAGTACTCTATAAATATAGGCAAGGTAGTGCTCATCTGTTGAAACATTTCAAGGTTTAAGCGTCCAGGCAGATATCAAAGGACCAAATATTATGATGTCGATAAGAAGTGCTCTTTTGTAGACGCCTGCCACTGCCTGTTGTGAAGAAGAACAATAGATTTTATTGTTGAGGAGAACAGCTCACTATTTTCTCGACGTCATAAATATATTGTGCCCAAACATAGAAATGCAGGTGTACGAAGGGGAGCCAATCACACAGTCATGCTCATCGCTTTAGAAATAGTAGACTTCATTTTCTCCGAAACTTAATTGTCTGGGTACATAATGTTGTTTTTGATATGATGCTTTGAATTTTTGTTCATCTGGAGCGGTGTAACGTGTGTGATTACTTACATAGTTTGAATCTAAGATGTGCGTCATGGCATAGAGGAAATGAAGAATCACAATAGTCGTATCTTATCTGTGGCGATTTTCTTTTCTGTTTTACCATGGCGTTGCTTAAGCTGGTCACCACTTGTCTTGGTTTAAGTACTTGAAATTTTTGCGATACACGTTTTTTTTAAAGAAACTGGTTTCACGAGGCAGGCTCAATGTTTCTTAAGAATCCAACCATATGAGCCTGAAATGTTTCTCAAGTTTCTAAGTATAGTTACGGCGGGTAATTGTCATGCACTGCAGAGTGTTTGGTAATTTTACGCACCCTTCCCTTTTCTCCCTGACTATTTTGCTAAACATACCAATTGCCTCCCTATCGGAAAGAGGAATCATTCAGCTTTTGTTTGCTATATTGATCATCTATTTCGGACATTCTGGCGTGTATTTACAGTTTCGTAACCTGTTTGGATGACATGCTTATTCCAGCCACCCCGTTTAATTATTTTTGAAACTTTTTTTACCCACACCGTTTATTTAGGACACCTTGTTTTCTCTTCCATAGCTCGTAGAAGCGTGAAGAAACGTATTGAAAGCGAACTGTAAAGTTGGATTTGTACTTAGTTTAAAAACGTTTCTTTACAAACTTCTTGTATATTACTTAGATGCAGTTTTATACCTTTTACCTATGTTTGATTTGTTTATACACGAGCCCTTAAAACAAAAGCCCTTTGAGACACTACTGTTAGATGGAGTTCCACATAATTTATATCAAAATTTTGAGATAAATTTTCGACACACCTCGTTTATTTATTTCAAGCAGAATTTCCACCCACCCCGTTTATCCCATCCACCCCGTTTATTTATTCTGAGCAAAATTGCCACCCACCCTGTTTACTCCAGCCACCTCATTTATTCCGGACACGAGAGTAGCAGAAGTTAATTTGTTTCCCTGATCAATTTCGGGTAAACTACGACAGTTTTGCAGTACGCTCATACCTAAAAATGCTCTGGAAGAGCAGTTCCTGAATATTTCATAATCTGAAGAAAGATGTTATTCGCAGAGCGTGAATAATAGGCTACGTCTGTGCTACAACGATGTCTCGTTTGTTGATAAATTTCAGCCCGAAGGTCAGTGACGGAGTTGATTGTGTTGAACTACATATGATACAAAACCCCAAAACTAAATATATAAAGACTTTATTCACCGCGTTTCTGTTTTCTTCCCTTTTTGTGCTCGTTTAGTAACTGCCTGTATAACATTTCTTCCGTACTCTTATATCCCATCAAGCGCGATATAACATTCAGTATGGAGCACAACGTTTTAGTATCGAGCAGCTTTGATGGATCAGTTCGACTCTGGAAAAACATGAAGATAATCTCGGAAGGATAACAGTTAGCGTTTCTAGTATTTTACGGTACTTGTGTAGTCCAATGTATGAAGCAGTGCTGAAGTAATATTAATTTAAATGTATCAGTGAATCAAATGCCGATTGTATCTTTATAAGTTTTAATTCATCTTGAAATAGAAGCTATCTGGATGTAAATTTATGTTTTCCATTTATGTATTTGCCTAGCGACGTTACGGTCTACAATTACGAAATGTTTGAGTGGTACGATTTACCGTGGCCTGGTGCATTGAAAATGCCATTTAAATGATACGACACGTGATTCTTTACGTCTTGCGTCATTTGAAGCCAGGCACTGTGTAAAAAGTAGTAGTGCAGTAGAACCTGCTGCTGCTCGAATTCAACTCCAAAGTAAAACGTGCGATTGGTACGATTCACGGTGACCTGGTGAACGAAAGTGCCGTTTAAGTGAGGGGACACCTCCTTATTGCGCCCGATGTCGAGAGTAACAGCAAGCCTCCAGACCATTTCCTGGTTTAACTTCGAGATTGACTACAGGCCTCGTGTAATTTAGCAGTTGGCAGTGTCATGTGCTATTGAAGCTACACTGAACATATAGTTCGGCCGCCGGCATAACTAGTAAAATGGTAGCCGGAATTTTCAACCAAAAAGGTCTATTAAGTTCGACTATTTCATTCACAGTCGAGGCCATTTTCTTTGCTGTTCCACGTCCGTGAATGCAGGAGAAGTCTGAGAGACAAGTTCTTATCTTGGAACGCAATAGGTAGTCAATGGCAGTCAATAATAACTTTTGTTGTGCTTAATTGCTTTGCGTGTGCTCACAGTAAAGTAATGACTCAGTTGGTATTGACTTGTGTCAATTTTGTCAAGCCTAACGTCTCTTTATGTTTCTGTTAATGTCACCCCGCCACATTTTTGAAATCCACACGCACAACAAACCTGTATTTCACTATGATGACGTCATCGGACGCAACAGCAAACTCAAACCTGCAGCAAGCATATTCCATGCTTACTTTCAACTCACCTGCTTACAACCATTCAAGAGTTCCGATATGTATGAGTCTACGGGTAATTGTGACTTGTCTACTCTTTGGCTTCGGAAACGAGATACCCTCAATCGTACAAGCAGAAAAATGGAGCCCATCTTTGCAGAAAATCCAACGGGCAACCACTTCGTAATTTCAATGTGTTTGAAGCTCCCACACAGTTATCTTACAGTAAAATGATTTTACTCTCCTTTAGATTGTGAATTGGAACATGTTGGTCATTTTCGAATAGATCTATCTAATAGCCTCATACCTAATAGATCACGTATTCCATTGACTAAAGTTGCTAACTCAGCTTTATCCCACTTACTAAATCGCTTAATTTAATTCTTATATATGAAAAACTGATATTGTTTTCTTAGGCAACCCTGACTCAAAATATTGGGTGGGAACTATCTTTATTCCTTTGCGACCATCGAATTTTTTGTAAAGCAAGAAATAAACCCTTTTGCTGGCTGCAACCTCGCTCCATTGCGATGCCCAGTACTGATCTGTTTACAAATTTTGAAGAACGTCCGATCTACCTCAAGTGTATTTAAATTCGCGCAGTTTCCCATTCAAACAAGCACTCTCTTTAACTAGCGAGTCTCTCCAAACATTCACAGTGAATGCCCGTAAATTGATCCTACCTAGAATTAATGGAAAAGACACTACACATGGTAACTTAGAGAGCAGGTAGTGCAGCCTATACAAGAATCCCTTAAATGGTACTTCTGAATGTTATGAGACACCCACGGCAGGCTCTTGCGTACACAGGGGTGCTTCTTGACTTTTCGGTCCTATTATCGGCACTATTACTCAACCTACTAGACTATACTCCACAAGAATGTGCTGGAAGAGACTTCATTGGTAACCGAGGCTTCAACAACCCCGAAGGATGCCTGCCAAAGTCTTTGGCTTCTTAAATTTAGTCTTCCTGAACCCTCGGATTATTGCCATGTCTGCATGCTTTTTTATATTCGCATAACCTCTTAGACCGTCCTCAGACTCAACTTTGTCCCCAGAAGCAGCATACGGTAAGCATTACCTGAGTTTACAGTTTTAATTTTAAAAAATTGCAAATATATAGAACAAATAACGATATTATACACAGGGCGTTTTTAGTATTTACAAAATAGGGGTCCACCCTTCGTTGACATTCTTAAGAATGCCTGTCTAAAATAAAAGTAAAAACAACTGAGACGGAATTCCATCATTAAGTCGAAACAAGCACATGCTAGGTATAACTTGAGCCAAAAATGGGTAGTTCTTAAAGCATATCTGAGGCCAATGCTGAATTTTGGTATGCTTATAACAGTCTAAAAACATCTCTTTAACAAGATCCGTCCTCAATTAAATAGTGCGACTCCTAATTGGAGATATTAAAGAACGCCTCGTCATTAGATCGAGCTACTATGTTATGTGAAATTCTATTTTTTATCTCTCTCTCATTTACGGGTTTGTACAAACGTTATAGTTGAACATTAAGAACGCTGAATGTGACATTGTGTTGCTGAATAACTACACGTAACACTCCACTTCTCCTAACTACTATGTACAAAAATGTTCTTTAAAATATTGTCTTATACTATAGGCAGGAATCGGAAAGGCTGCTGTGATACTTTGTCTTTCGATAGAAAACGAAAATGTTCACACCCTAATCAATATGACAATACAGTTTCATTCGGAAGGTTCTTTCTTCCATTCAGCCACGTCAACCACGGGAAACGTACCAGGTCGCTGCACCATGACGTAAACGTAGGCGTATTCCCTCTTCAATATCATTTTTGTTATATAATACCTCCAAGTCCTGACTTCCAGAAGTGTACTCCTTTCTAAAAAAACACAAAAACGCAAAAATAGAACATCAGAGAGTATGACATCTGGACTACCTTTACAGACAATTATTCTGTGACATTTTATCAACCTTACTGATTAAGAAACAAAACAAAACACATTCTTGTGTAAAAGAGGTAGTATGTATGGAGCGGCCTATGAGAAAGGAAAACAAAGTAGTTTACGAATGAATGAACATGGTCAGCAAGAACAATAAGAAACCTTTCCAAAGAAAACATACTTGTGTGTTACAGCAATGGGAAACATCAGGTATTTAATTCACTATGCTGGGCAAGCCCCGCATTTCTGTCGAACATTGGACGCAGCGAGAGGGAACCACTGTTGGAGATTGATTTGTGACGAGCTTGCAAAATTTATATGCGCTATGTGTAAGCGAAGATAACGTTTTACTCTTGTGTGCCTAATAGAAGGGGGATTGGAATAAACGGGACGTTGGAAGAATCTCCAAAACCTAATAAACGGGGGAGGAATAGACAGGGGGGGCGGAAGATGACAAAGAAAGGTAATAGGGGCCTGGACAAAAAGCGTAAAAAATGAAGTCAAGAATCAATGTTTAGAATCAACTGCAACTTCCTAAACGTAGAGTAATACATCACAGACAACAGCCAGTTATTCGAAGTCACGTCAGTCTCCTAAATGCATTCGAAGATTTTAAAAATGTTCCCCTCATCCTCCTGCTCAATGACTGTTATTGCTAAAATCTGTGATGTGCGTCTTCACACTTCTTTGACCCCTGTAAAAGGCCACCTTCATCTTTTTAATGTGTGATTTTCATATTTTAAAAAAGATATTTTCTACTTGAATGAATGAATAAGAATGTCCTGGGTGGAAAATTTTTTGAAAAATTAATTAGCGGGGGGACGTGTATTAGGCACCCAAGAGTAGTTGAACAGCTAGCCAACGAACAAAAATTAAACTGTAGTGCTTCGTTAAATGGGTATTAAACTTGATCTTATAAAATAAACCTATTTCTTACCCTAAAATATCTCATTTCTTCTTAATAGTACTTATTTAGGTTGTCAGTCATCTATCTCCCCATTAAATAAGATTGTGCGCTATTCGACAGTACGGAAATACACAAAATATACGATCTGCGGAAGTGCCCGTTTTGAACTACCGAGATTTGCGTGGGTGCGTGTCACTGACCAACAAAGCACCGTGGTAATTTTTAGTTTATAGTAATCTATCAGTACTTCGTATTTGAGAAATCGAGGGCCTGTTTGTTTAAATTAGTTTGCTATACATAAGACAAATATAACACTAGAAGACGTCGAGTTACATGACTATCACCGAAGGTAACTGTTTTTAACCAACTCAACTAAAAATTTTTGCATTCAAATTTGTGGCAGTATTAGCCGTTATACATGGAAGTCGTCTGCGCGATGGGGCGAGGTTCTACATGGTTCCAAAGAGATATTTTATTGTTCTTGTTGCCGACAGAGGTGCAGCACATGTTGAATACCTTACAGTGAAATTGAGGAAGGCTGGGGTGAGATGGTTTGGGCATGTGATAAGGAGGGAGGTTGAGTACGTTTGAAGGAGGATAGATATAAAGCTGCCAGGGAAAAGGAGAAAAGGAAGGCCAAAAAGGTAGGCTTACGGAGACAATAAAGCAAGATATGAAGTCCATGGGTGCAACAGAAAAGGATGAGCAAAACAGGATAAAATGGAAACGAATCATCCGCGCCGGCAACCCCTAAACAATAGGGGCAATGCCGAAAGACAAAGAAGTCGTCGACGGCTGTAAAGGGGCGTCTGCAAATCGGTTACTGGGTGTCATTAGCGTATAGAATCAGGAACAACTACACAACTTAAAACAGATCAAGCAAATCAAGAAAAGCAAGAGGGACAAAGAGGCACAACATTCAAAAACAGTCAACGAGTACGGGAGGCTTTGACTTGAGAATGCTTCTTTGAATCTAACAATTATGAATGCAATGGCAAGATCAATGATGAAATCCAATAACAATTCCTTTAAGCTTTTACTTCAATTTACAACAATGGCACTTTTGTCTGCTTATGTCCAAAAGCTTGCTTTGAATTGTCTTTAGGAATTAAACTCCTTAGTCTTAGAGCACCAACAAAATGTTAAATTGTTCATATAAAAAACCTCTATATCTGTTCTTAATTAATAAATAACTTATAACATGCAACTATGCACTTGTGGACTGTGCACTAGCTGAACGTTTGCAACCACTTAATTGAGGCCTCTGGTTTAGTTTAATAAAGGGAAATGATTGCCACAAAGCCACCTACTTAAATATTATAGGGGTGCTTATTTGCTCACGGGATGCTTAAGCGTGGAAAAGGGCGTTCTATAGGAAAAGCAGTGATTAAATAGAAATAATGTTTCAGAATATATTTTTTACTTTTACACACGAGAGCTTCTTATATAATTAGGTATTCAATTAGCCTGCGTGCAGACTATCTCAGCTGAAGTGGATATCCACTTCAGCTAGGATAGTCTGCACGCAGGCTAGTATTCAATGAGTGAATGTTAAGGATAAAGGTAATCTACAAAAATTTGCTGTGCTAACCAATTTGAAGAAACTGTCAATAAATACATATACATTGAATCTGTAACCTCCGTTTAGCAAGTGATTATCCTTGGTACTCTTGGGTGCCTAATAGACGTCCCCCCCCCTGCTAATCAATTTTTGAAAAATTTTCCACCCAGAACATTCTTATCCCCCCCCCCCCCGCTTATTAATTTTTAAGTAATCTCCCACCCATGACAATTTTTGAGGAGATACTTTAGGAGGTCTCTCCTTATGCTCAATGTGGGTGGAGCAGAACATTGTATGATCCGGAAAATTCATCAGTTTTTACATTTATAAACATTTTCCGTTAACAAGGTTATGCAAACTTATATATGGTTTCCATGCTCCATTTTCCTTAAAGGACAACCAGACTATAACAGTAAAAATTTTCATCTTTTTAAAAGTATTTCATGAAGTAGAAGCATGAGACCGATGACTCATAGATAAGAATTAGAGGTGACAAAATTTCTTTTTTTATTTATTTTTCTTTTTCTTTTTCTTCATAAACATGGGCTCAACCTTCCTCCTAACTTAGTTTTTACTGCCATTGTCAACAATCTTAGCAATCATTGACCCGATGTTAAACTTGGAGGAGTATGACTAAGTACCTTAAGGATGAATCGAGTACTGTGTTGCGTGTCCAGAAAGGGTTGTGTAAAGGTTCTGGTGTCGGATGAAAAAATGTTTACAGGACTTAAGAACGCAAAATGTGGAGCGACCTAAAGAAAGATGTCCGGTTTTTACGTCAGATTTCTTTCACTTTGTATCTAACCATACATTTATATCATTATACGTTTATCGAATGCACAGAGAATGTAGTCAGAACACCAGGTTCGTGTCGTCGTATGAATGAGTTCTTATGGTTTCTTTTTAACTATAAATCACATGACTTTGTCTTAACGATATTAACAAACACAACACAAGTGTATATTTTTGAATAGTCAGATTAGCGCTTACTCCACGAACTTAGGACGAACTTTAAAATGGGCTCCGTGTTTAACAAACTTTTATCAACAGCATGATGCATCCAGCCTTTTTGAACATAATACTTTTCCCCGTAGAATTGAATAAACCTTTTCAATACATTTTCTGTTAGAAAATAAAAGAAAATTGCTTTATTTATAAGTTTCGTCTTAAGTTTTCTCAGTTAGAAGAGATATTTGTTGTGCAATTTTACAATACTAACTATAACAAGGATTGATTCGCGCTGCCCATTGAGGAACCTGCATAAAAAAAGACCAAAATATATATCTCACAGTATATTTTTCATTAGCCGCTTTAAAAAATATATTTTTAGAAAGGCCAGTGCTTTCTTGGCATAGTTTAAAAATTCGGTGATAGTAGATAAGATCTGGAAGGTAGACGATTTTAATGTATACTTGAATTGATGTTACTTCAAGCCAATAACTGGTAGAAGTGTCTTTTATAATGATAGGATAGCCTAGAAAGATTTTTTAGTTTCGTCGGGCTGCCCTGATTAACTGCTGCGAGTCAGTGGTTAAAAAAAACTTAATAAGATTTGACAGTGGATTATAGGATTTGCGAAACTAAGCAGCAAATTTGAATGTACCTGTTATTTGGTATTGTAGAAGAGAGAAAAAACCCAAAAGGTCTCGTAAGTGGGATGTAATATCCGTTCTTTAATTGACTGTGATCAGAAGATGTGCTTGGTGTTGGTCATGGCGCTTTCTAAACACTCCTATTTGATTGGAGCAATTCACGCTGTGATAATGAAAAGTCTAGCTCTTACGGGTCACCATTCTCTTGATCCTTGTTTTTATTCAGTTGCTAAATTTAAACAAAGCTGACTTCAACGGATTATGGCAGTAATCAACCCCTTCTAGAAGTATACAACGTTAATGTATGACACAAGCCCTGAAATTCAAGTACAATGTTGAGAAATCAAATATCGCATTGATACATCTCAACATTGATGTCTGGTCAACAAGTTGTCAAAGGTCGTGGTGAGACTTACTGGTTTTAAACAACCCAAAACTTCCCCTTTAAGACACTTTCAATGAACCAAGAGCAATATGGTAATGCACTACAACATTACTGGAGTAAACCAAAGCAAGTGAAGTACCTACGTTGCTGTTTTGTTGTAATTATCCAACTTCTTCAGCTTTTCCCGCGACAGAATATAATATTACGAATTGCGTCTTCACTCATTTCTGTTAAAGTTAACAGATCCGAATTCAAGCCACTTCCAGATGTAATGATTCTGTGTTGCCATATGTCTCATGAATTATGCAGTTAGATCGACAACTCCTGATAACGTAACAATGCATTATGATAACTACGTCTAAAAATGAGTATTACTGTAAATATTGTCTATTACTCCATACTATAAAATCTATAGGTGACTAAGTCTAGAAAATGATGATGTAAGTCCGTACCTCATGAAGTAAGGAGTCAGTGATAGATACAGATTCTGCCTTATGGTCTAAATCTTGTTTCCTTGAAGTTTAAGTAACTATGTCCATACGAAGTTCTTTGTGTCCTCCTGGGTAACATTTGTAAAGATTCTCGCTCCATTTACCAAGACTAACATTGCTTGGCAGGCGTCGAGTCTTCATTTCCAGCACATCTTTGTCTGGCGTACAGGTTTGCAGGAAGCTTTTGAAATCGTGCTCGATCTAAAACGTTGGTTATTTGAATAAATAGTCAAAGAACTGCCACTGCGACTGAAGGCGATGAAACCTCTTCTAAACTAATAAGATTACGTCTACAATTATGACAAGAAATTTAGAAAGCAAGAGTCTTCTTGCCTACTTCTTGTGTTCTTCCTGGTTATGTAGAACTGAGAGCAATTTGACACAGTAGCTTAGTTTACAAGGCAGCTGCTAGGATTTTCCTGTATCAATCTACATTGTTTTGTAGTATGTAAACAATACGGTTGTTTGTGAAGACTAGTTTTATAACACTGATTTGCAAATTGAGCAGTACAGGTCAACCAACTATTTCGTAAATCAACACAAACTTAATCGAACTACGACTGTAAGTTCCTGAACCTTTATTTGAAAGCACAGGCTTTAGAAATGTTAATTATGATATGGGATTTTTAAAGAATGAAAATCAGTTCAAATATTGGGTTTTATATGATTTTTAGTTCAAATGACGAAGCGTTAATGTTGAAACGTTCATTTAAGAACTTTGAGAGAGTGTCAAATCAAAGTGAACAGCAGAGATTGATTGCGTTATGAGGATCTATTCATAGTTAGGTTCAACGCAAAATCTAGACGGGTTAAAAACTTACTCGTTAATATATAAGCTGCAAACAGGGTCCTAATAGACGGTATAAAGTAACATAGATACATACAGTATACTAAACAGGTAAAAGTTTGTGCAAAACTTGAAAACGTTTCACAAAGAACTCTCGTAACAAAGCTTTTTACAGATTTTTATCGGACTAAACACATTACTACATTTTTTGACAGTTACGATGAAATATAAGGACATACGAGAGAGAGAATTTACGATAATTCAGAATGATTGGTGGATTTTCGCAACGTACTAGAGACCAGGTGATTGAGATGGTGGTTTGAAGGCTAATCTAAATAAAATTTAAGCTTACGTCAACAACTAACCAGAACAGCTAACCTAAACAGAAGTTTCTATTGGCGACACGAAGATGGTTTAATCGACGAGATATGTACGACTCTGAGGATACGAAGATAAAGCTTGGACATGTCCTCCGCTATTAATTAAAATCGTTCATCACCATAATCGATCCCTTATTTCAAACCGCATTTCAAAACTTTATTCATTTACTGGAAGCAAATCGACATCAATTTACAAAGTTAAACAGTTATACGTTGCATACGTTCCGACTCAAGATTTAACTACCCAAACAACTAGGGTTTAGTAATTTTTATATCCAAGAACTAAGTGCTAGCTCCGAACATTCAAATTATGAGTGGTATTAAACCAATTATCTTTAAATGCTTGGTCGGTCAATATCTGAATTGTTTCATCAAGTGGCACTTTTGTAAACAAGGATGTAACATCAAACGAAACTAAAATGTTGTATTTGCTGACTTTAACCCCTCGTACTTTACGGATAATTTCATAGGTATGATATGACATAAAATCTTGAAAATAGAGAATATTTATGTACCTATGTGACCATAGACCGATTGGTGTAATTACACAGAAATAACCATGGGGAGTATTACGATTGTGTAAAAAGTATGTATCTTTTTTTACATCATTGCTTCCTAAAGTGGGCGTTACTACCTCCCTGGGGCACTGGAAACACCCAATGGGAGGGGGCAAGGGCTTGATTTTAGCGGGAAATGGAGTTAGAAGACTGATGAGGTTTAAAATTATGATTATGAAAAGAACACTAGAGAAATAGAAAAGCATGTCACCACCGGGGATCGAATCGGTGACCCACGCTTTCGGGGCGTGCGCTCTATCAACTCAGCCAAGTGACCTCTTATGCTAACATACTCCAATTTCTCTAAAATTATGATTATATACTTTAATTTCATTGTTGAATAAAAAATCCTTGTTTACAGTGATTTATAGTTACTGTTTAAAATTGTAGTTCACCAATGCCAGGCTCAAACAGTACGATACGTTTTGTATAAATGCCTTGGAGGCCCAAGCAAGGGGTAGGTGGCATTGAAGTCTGAGGGTTTCTGGTATACATGTAGTTGGCTATGTCATGTCTGAATTTGGGATCAGCAATGATACTCCTTGACTTAAAAACAAGGTCTTCACATCAAACTTACAACCGTTATGGTTGTTTCCACTACCAAGATAACCACGTTGGCAAGATACTATTAATACGCAGTGCTCTCATTGTACATAGAACTGATAATAATATATGCGAGGCTGATATCAAAACAATAGTAATAAGGTGCTGATGAAGAGATTTTGGAAATATTCCAAATCTTGCGGCTAATCTTACAAACTGCTTAGTGTATTGGTTGAGGTATTTGCCCTCGCGGTAAGCTTATCCTAATTGCCAGAACTGCTAACTTATAATCCAAAGTTTACAGGATGTATAGGTTCGAGACCTAGTTCTGTCATAGTAGCTTTAAGCAAGGTATTAACTCTGCTCTGCTCTGAACGTATTAAAGTGTAAAATGGTGCCAATGCTTTTAGACGGAGTAGCCCTTGTAGTAAAAACCTTGCTGTGACATGTGACAATCAACTTATTTATTAAGAGCCAAGTTTGTTTGGGAATCGGTAATATGCCCAAAGAAAGCACTCAGGTTTAAAGCTTGATTACCAGAACTACTTAAGTTAGTCGTGTTAACGCTTTTCTTCTTAAAAATGGTCCACTTTTTCTACTCTCATGCACATGTGAGAAAATAAATTATATTTCAAGTCAGGAAAGTCTTAGTTGGACCTTCAGAGTCCAGAATATCAGTTGGTCGGGACACAGGAAAGATTATTCTTAAGAGGGACACTTCTAATCTCGTCGGAACGGTTTTAGCAGTCTCAATTGTGATTGCGAAGACATTTAAGCGCTGCAAGTGATCGCTAAACTCCCCACGGAGCATATTGCAAAACATAAATAAAAGCTAGTCTAGTGTTGTGGAATAATTCATGGTTTCCAAGTGGTTTTTAATATGCCGCCACAGAAAAGGTGCTATGTATGGTCACTATGTATTACTTTATCGGCATTGCCGCTTGAGGTCCCGGTTAGAAGTTTTTAAGCAATAAAATCGAGAAGGCAGATCTGGAGGAGTAACAAACCCAAGTCCTGAGGCTTGGAGAGGGATTATAAGATATGAATAGAAAAACATGTGTGCAAATCATGTTTAGGAGAAAGAATTTAGTCTATCCTCTAGAGGCTTCATTTCTATTTCCAGCCTCTGTCTGCAGCTTGCTCTTTCCACCCTCTCTCTAATGGCAATTTTAAATAGTAAAGCAATATCTATAATTTGTTATAGTTTCGTATGCTTTTGTATATGCCACCTACAATTGATTTGCAATTTATAGGCGTGTCAAGGTCAGTCTATCCGTAAGTGTTAAGAGAAGCAACAATGAAGCTATGAAGTTACAAAGGTTACTCTCTGCTTTAATAAGGTAAATTTAATGGTAAATGAAGATTATGTCACGTTTACTCGGACACATTCTAACTTCTTGCTGACATACTGTGTGTCCTTCCTATAAATTTTCCTTTTAACGCTGTGTAGTTAAGACAACCACATACCGATAGAAGGGCGTAACTTGACAACCTTAACAAAGTTAGACCTCAGCAGTAACTACAGGCATGGTCCTCGTATGATTAGTCTGTTACAATTTGAGAACAAAGTCACGAAAAGACATTGAAATACACCTTCTAAGAATATTAATTATACCCACGATAATCTTCTCATCTGAGTACATATCAGAATTTTATTAACTAAGGTAAATGAGCTGTGTTAATGAAGGCGTTTTTGCAGACTTAACGGCTGTTGCTCACAGATCTAATGATTGCCTATATTTGCTTGAAAGGCGTTTGTTAATTGCTATAACAGAAAAAAAAAGATTTTCTAAAAATAGTTTTCGTGACGTCATTGCTTTAATGCGTAAAATTAAACAGCTTTGTAAGGATCCTTTTTTAAAATTCTAAATGTTCCCTATTTAGGCTTCCTGTTCATATAGGAGCATAGAGTAGTAACAGTAACTGTTCAGTTTAATTTATCTTTCACAATGGTGTTGTAGCTAGTTTGTTCCATCGTATTTTAAACACTAATCACTGTTCATATCTGCATTGTTGATGGCTTGATGAACGCCATATCACACCTTTGAAGTTCAATTATGGAGAGATCTACGCATATTGTGTTTGCAGTATCTGTACAGGAGACGCGGGAACATTGGAGACGGGAGAATATCGGAAACGTGGGATTCTCGGAGACGGGGTATTGTAAAAGACGTGAGATTATCAGAGACGCGGGATTATAGGAGCCGTGAGATTATCGGAGATGCTGGGTTGGTTAGCCAGTGCAGTCGCAAGAGAACCTGCCCTTGATACTACCCTGAACGAATCCTCATGGTAATCGTTGGCACATATCGGGTTTAAAAGCAAATGTTATTGAGTTAACTTCACACACACACACACACACACTCAAAAGTTGTTTTGAGTTTACTTTAAACTATAGACGCCTAAACGCCTTCGAGTAGTGCATGAGGATACTAATGCACCATTCCTTCAATCATGAGGGATTTCACACTATCAATGAGCATGACTAAAGGAAGACCCGATGTTTTTTTATCCTTAAAGAATATGTTCTCAAGGTTTAAATTTAAGATCTGCTTCATAATTATTTATTAGGGATTTCAAATAGTTGTCTCATTAAATAACACATCAGAGTCAAGAAATGTGTCAGGAATGCGACGAAGTGTAAATACTTTATACATTGTGAAGCAATAGCATTACCGCATTAGCATATTAGTTTCATAATTATAATTGGAAAGACATCAACAATTTTTTAATCTTTACCACAACACTTTCCTGTTGTCTAAAGGGGCGCTTTACGTATAAAAGTTATACGGATGCAGATGATAGATTCATGATGTAAAATTTATTACTTGCAAAAACGTCAGCTAATGCCGAAATGTTGAGTACTAAATAAACCACTATGACTCTATACAAGGCCTCTTGTTTGTAATACAATAGATGATGTCTAATAGGTCAGACTTGGGTCCAGATTTTTTAGCTTAATAACCGTCGTGACGTAATAACCGAAGCTCAATTATTGGCATTCTAGAATGTTATTTTCACGAAATAGCGAAAACATTGTGTACTTAAAAGCTTTTTTCGTATGACACTCCTCAGAGTACTAACGTCAGAATGACCGAAATGGAATGTGTGAAAGAGTATACCCTTCAAAGACTTACATAGCAACTACAACAATAGTAACCATTATCATGGGATAGGGCGTTACCTTGACGAATGCATACTCAATGTCTTAAACCAGTCAATTGCTTCTAACTCATTGGAAGCCTTCAGCTGAAATGATTTTTCCTCCGACTCAATCGTAATTACACAATCACCTTCCTCGCTCTTCGTTACAGTGCAGCCACGAAGGTATGTTGACCCTGAACATTTTCCATCCTGTTTCTTATAGTGGTAGAGGTAACCATTTTCTGAGACTTCGAAGTATCGCTTTTCCCACTTTGAACCTTTGTTCTTTCCACTGCTACGTTTCTCCATAAATCCAGATCTAACTGACCTTGAATTTGCTTCGGGGGATTCAAAACCACGGTTCTCCAGCTCATTTGGCTCAGTACCTGCCACCTTTGACTGAAACGCTGAACTGGTTTTGACGGCTTCTACCTGTGGGAGTCTAAACCCACCGTGTACACCTTTAATACCGCCCTCTTGCTCATTATGGCTTCCCTTGTGCAAGAAATGCTTTATCGACTTCTTCCCTGGTGATCTACTCAGGGCATTGTTCGTATCCAGACTCTTTTCGCTATCACCAAAATCTTTGCTATTTACTTCGTTCTCCTTTTGGGATAACGCAATCGACCTTCGCTTTTTCTGTTGCTGTTCTTCAACAGCACGCTCTAAGTGCTTAAAGAATTCGCAAATAGCATTTAACCATTCCTGATAATTACTGGATGGTTCTCCAAACTTTGTTTTCAAATACAGCGCGAGCTCCTTTATTTCGTTGCAGTTTTTTTCCAGCTTCTCTAACTTGTCTTGGTAAGTAGACCTAAACTCTTCCGTTTCCCGTACAAAGCTTTCATCACCTTTTTTATTCGTAAGTTCCTTTCCTTTCATTCTGTCCACGATGGTTTCCACTTTTATCAAATCTTTTTTCATCACATCAATTTCACCTTCCAGACCCTTGATGGATATATCGACGGGTTTTAAGAGTGCTGGCACTTCCTTGTAACAGCTAACAGCTTCCACATCTTTCTTATAAAGTTGTTCTACAATGTACTGAAGTAGATGATGCTTCTTATCAGTGCTTCGAACATCTACTAACTTCGCCAGCGAAGTTAACTTAAATCCATATGCTCCTCCGCGGTTTGACCCTGCATTGATATAATTACCAATGGCCAAGACGTACTCGAGCAGTCGCACAAATGCTTGACTGTTCTTGAGATTCCTGTAGGCCTCTAAAAGACCATCAACGACGGGAGCAATCTCTTCGTACAGGGTCGGAAACTCCAGAATAGTAAGTAATAGATCTAGCCTTCCGCTTAAATTCGGAATATCGCACATTTTCATCATGAACTGGTCAACTGAAGACAGGTCATCTTTATTCCCTTTAAAATTCCTGTATATATCCGCCTCCTCTGTGGTTGGCTGAAACCTTTTAAGGGAAATTATCTGCTCTATTGTCAGCCCTTGCTCCTCGTTTAGTATGTTTAATTTTCTTTCTACATCATCCGCTTTGATCTTAAATCCGCTCAGAAATATTCCTAAGTTTTGAGCTTTCTTTGAATCAAGTAAAGTCTTTGGGGATGCCACAGGCGCGGCCTGGGGTACTACTTCAACCTTCTTCTTCGGACCCTCCACTACAAACAGAGACTCGAGGTAACTTAAGTCAAAAGCATCAAGCTTGTCCTCTGCATCCAACCATATAGACCCAGGAACTAGCAGATCTGGAATTTTCATCCAGAACCACTGCTTCAACTTTACATTTGGTTCGGCCGATGGTTTCGGCGGCAGAACGTTTCCACTACCAGGTGGAGGCGGTGGTGGTGGCATTCCTGGAGACATTGGAGGTGGGGTCGGTACCAATAGTTTAGGTGGTGAACCTTGCGTGGATGGTACACTAGTGACATCGGGTTTTGGCGGACTCGTGCTTTCGATATGATCAACCACTGCTGGTTCGGTCTTCACTGAGGGTGAACCGCTTATTTCCCCGCTGCTATCAGCACTTGCTTTACGTGGTGGAAGTGGCGGCGGACTTTCCTCTGATTCTGACTTACCGATTTCCTCAACTCCTTGGTCTACATCCTCTGGCACTCCTCCTGGGTGGCCACCACGATCTTTGTTTACCTGTGCATACATTGCTTTTTCTCCACCTGGCTCATCCAATGCACGAAAACTCGACATGGTTAGACTATTTCCTTGTTTATCATTTGCAACCATATTTGCAGTATCCCCCATAGTAACTATTGCACCCTTTTCAACATACTCGATGGTAGTGACTTCCTTGTCACTTCTGCTCCTGTCTCTTGTGCTCGATGGCCCTTCAACACGCTGAGGGTGCCACGTTTCAAGATAATGGGACTTGTCTGCTTGCGATCGGTTTTCACCGTTTAATGCAATGGTATTTGTTGGCGTTGATGCTGGTTTTGTTTGGTTGGGAACCATGTCAGCATAAGTATACGGGTAGTGCCTATGCTTGCTACCACCTTCTGATTTTACACTTTCGCTCTTATCTGGCGGAGTGCTTTCTTGGATAGTTGGCACAGATGTCTTTCTGTTACTATCATGACCGAGAGTGAGGGTTTTCTGTAACGACTGAGCCCTTGCCTTAATATTCCACGACAGTAATCCTGTCCTAACCTCCTGATCAAGACTTCGGACAACCTCTCGGACACGTTTCACCTGTATTGATGCTTTCATTGGCGCATCAATAATGGTCAGTATAGACCCAAGTTGTTCAAGCTCTTCTTGGAGTGTACTAACGACCGAACGCAAGTACTTTTCTTGCCTGATTGACGTCTCATGTATATCCTTGTCGGTTAGTTCAACCCCGGGGTCTACAACTGACTGGATTCTGGAGGGACGGGCTCCTTCTTGTACAGCTATGATCCAATCATCACGCTCCTTCTCAATTTCTGATTGTAATTTCGATACACTGCTTGGTACACGGAAGCTGTATTCCTTTTTATCAGTTATTACTAAAAAGCCATTATGATCTAACTTCTTGACTAAAGTCAACCCGTGTTTAAGCTGGATTAATGAAAGAGCTGAATCTTGATTTTTCTCCTCGCCGGGTTTGAAGTATGACAGCTCCCCATGCTTTATCTTTACATATCGCTTGGCCCATACAAGGAAAGCTGCACTATGACCACGTTTCTCAAGTACAGCCTCTTTAATAACACGAGACTCCTGTTCTCTGATCTCTTCCGCACTAGCTTCATCACTTGAAATTTCAACGCCGCTGTCGCTATTTCCCTCTAAGATAACATTAAAAAGTCTTACGACTTTATTCTTTTCTTCTAATGATCCAACATCCAGATCTAGTTCCGTAGCATCGAATAAAAAAATAGATAGTCTTGTTGATCCATCTTCGCTATCAACACCTTTTAGATCCATAAAATCACGTTGTTCCTGTGTGGTTCCTCGGACAATAAGGCAAAACACTTGTTCTTGAAAGTCGATCTGAAGAACACATTTGGTGGAGATGTGACTTCTGCTGTATTTTAATACCCCAAAATTATGTACCCCAGTTTTGGCATACTTTCGTCGTTTTAGGTGAGATTTGTTCAGGTCATCCATGTCTTCATAAGGCGACGATGCCACGCCTGTGGGAAGAAAAGTATACCTCGTCAAAGATCACAAACAAACTACTACGACATGAATTTGCTTCCTAAATTACTTACATGTATAAGTGGATGTTATTAAGTTCTTACGCTGCTAGTGTTCCAGTATGGGAAGGAGTGCAGCAAGATAAGCAAACGTCTTTTACTTATTTCTGGCATATTCGTTCGTTTCAGTAATTGTTACTCTGTTAGCTTCTGTGGCAGCCCCTCAATCAAAGGCCCTTAGAGAGCAGTGCTACAGATATTGAAACTAAACTGCTGCCTTGTATGACCCCCTGCTGGTTAACAAAGCTGCTATTGGCAACTCTTTCAAGCTATATCGTGGGGTATCGTGGACGGCCGTAGCGACACAGGAATTAATAAATACGGATTGTTTGACAACCTACAGGCCAATTCTGGTCACTACGTTCATCTGTTTTTATCTAATGAAAAGAAGGGTCTGACAAGTTATTATTTACTTATCACGAAAACAACATCCTCAGAATCAGGTAAGAGTTTCCAAAATGCTTATTGGAAATAAATTGTTAAGAAAAGATCACTGTAAGTATTCTGTACAATAAATAATTCATTACATAGAGACATTTGACATTCATGAACACAAAGTAGTATCATAAAATCCGAAGAACTTTACAGTTTATTAAATTCTAATTAGTAATTCTAGTCCGACACTTTCTTCACATCATTAGTGGGACTTTTTCAAATTTAACATCTTTCTCGCGTTTTGAGTATCTCATGAGTATTGCTTTAAAACAGTTTTGCTTTCTGGACTACAACCTGCTTGTCATATCTCTTAGGAAAGAAATGGGGGAATTTACCCTAACAAGGAAGTTGGGAGTTCCACGCTAATTATGAACAGCTTAATTACCTTATATGCGCAACATCAGATGCTATGATTATTATACACCGAAGAAAAGACTAAATAGTTGAATATACAAATATGAGCATAAAGATAATCTGTAATGTTCATCAGCCAAATGAAATCTCGAAATTCATCAGAAAGGTCCTTGCTTCAAGAGGCACTTTACATATCCTTCTAATTATCATCATGTTATTCCGTTCCAAACCAGAAGATCCTCTCCGTTCACTACCCAAATCTCACTACTCCATCAGAAAAACACTTCAGTGGCTTGTAAATACAAGGTAGGCCTGAAACAAGCGTTATCTTTTACTGCTAGAATAAGAAAATTGCCAAGCCGCTGGGGGGTTGGATAGGGGAGTGGTGATTAATATAACATCCGAATGGCTCTGCAGTTTTTCCTCTCCAATTTACACATGACTTTTGTGAGATAGGTGTTTCTTAGTTGTGAAAATAAGGACTCGCACAAACACGACAGGGAATTCCAAATGATCTTGGACAAGAAATATTTCCACTGCTACACGGGCCTTAACTACAAATCCACATTCTCCAGCCCTGGACTGGAGTTAACATTCGGGTATCGAAAAGCAAGGTTTTAGTGAAGTTGAATCAAGGAAGCTGCATCCATGCTAAGGTATTTTTAAGGCCACTTTAAAGCAATAAC
>JAAAKM020006971.1:76185804-76199883 GCA_010016025.2 Alatinidae sp. Z8VKAUB7J3 | reverse complement strand
ATATCAAATCACAGTGGAAACGAGAAAAGGATCCTCAGGTTGGCAGAATGCGTTGCCTTTGCAGAGTGAAATGCACAATCTAAATAAACTCGTTTACACATCGGTCTTCGCTTAAGGTGGCAATTCAGATATCCTCAACGTCAGGAATGTCTGCGACGTTGATCATGCCATTGTTTATCGTCTATCGTCGTCGATCATGCCATCGTTTATCGTCTATCATCGTCGATCATGCCATCGTTTATTTGGCTATCTCATTTTGCTATGTGGCGGCATGTAAGCTATAAGCGTTCATTTGTTGCAAGAGACCTGCCTTCAATGGGCGAACAACACAGTTATCTCCACACCAAGGCGGTGAACAAATGACCTTATAACACTGCTACTGTAGAAGCTTCTGGTAACGTGGTCAATATAGATACCCCGACAACAAGGCAACCCGCCCTTTCGTTCCACCCACGTAAATCAAAACCTCAAAAAGAATATGATTCTTTTACGAGGAAATTAACACAAAAATTGGCAAGAGAACAGCAACTCGCTGAGCATTGTTAATAACTAGCTATGTTGAAAATTATCTTTTGCTGTCATCAACAACTTTGCGCATAAGAGGGCAATGGACAATTCGTGCGTCTAGTACCCCTCCACCTTATCCATTTTGCTTTGACATCAAGGAGCTGCGGGAACTATCAAAGGTTACGTTCAAGTGCCACTGCCACATAATCGCAATGGCGTTTATTCATAGATTGATATTAGAGTACCAACTGTTACCGTACTGTAAGAGATGCCATCGCAGACTATGAATTGTACACACTGGTCCATACAAATAATGATACATTTTCGCACATGATACCACAATACAAGACAAAAGCTCATTTTCTTCTACAATGCCCTAATCTCTGGTTCTATAGAAATTTAGCATGGGGCTTTAAAACGAACTTGATGTATCACAATTTTATTTTTTGAGGAACAATAAAATATCTAATACGTATTAGAAAAACTCATGCAGCAAATCTTTCAACGATGTCATTTCTTAGAAATACAATTCCTGTTTCGTTTCGTAATCGGTTGTCAATCCGATAGCGGAGTTAAATTCGACACCTTCGGCAAACTTAGAAACGTAAAGCAGCAAAACAAACAAAACCTGAATACATTTTAGGAATTATCAAGATGGCATCTGATGACGATATCATATTTAGTAAATCCGTAAACCAAAAAGCAACAAATATTCTTCCAGGTATACTCTATTTTCCACGAAATTTTGTATACGTTTATTTGTAAAAGCATCTTTGTTCTGAATTTTACTTCGTGCAGTTACTTTTTGATTTTGGAAAGTGTTTTACAACCAACAAAAGTCGCTATATAACCACCCAAGGCCAGGATGTTTTGCTTGCTTCAGAGTTTGTACTGTTGTCAACTTTGTTGCAGGCATCTTGCTTATTGCAGTTAATCAAGCACTTGCTTGCTGGTGATGAATAAAGTTCCGTCTGACATCTGCCCACAGCTGTATTATAAGCTACTAGGAGCCAATGTTTTGCCCAGTTGGCCACAATTTGGTTATCGTAGTCAAGCAGGGCGGCAGCCAATTTTTACAATAGGGTCACCGCGAGGGTCCTTAGATTTTTTCTTCAAAGTATGCCATTGGAGAAAATTTTATACTTTTAATATTGGAAGTATGAATTGCTCAGTACCAAAACCCACTACTTAAGCACTATGAAGTTTACGTATAACGGAGGTAATTTGAAATGGTTTAAAAGAATTACAGGCCGTTGAACATGAAATAAAGTCAACAGCCTGTTTATACTTAAAATATTTAAGATATCTCTGTACAAGTTTCTCTAAAGTATAGCAAACTATATATGTTCTGAAAATACATTTGAAGCCACGATAAAAATAAAAAAGTCAATTAGATAAAAATATCAAAACTTGCACTAAAATTTACCCTTATCTAAAATTGTCAAATAAAACGGTTAAATTGTAAATAAAAGAGTAAATCAGTAATAAATATTATATTCAAATTGCTTGGAACTGTGAAGAAACTGTTTTATAATTTATACATTTTATATTTGCAACTACTACTTCCTGTTGATAAAGAGTTGATGGACCTTTGATTTAAGCAGTCACCCATAAATTTCAAAAACCTGAAAATTTCATAGAAATACTGATATTGCTTCCACAAAATCAAAATTTAGTTACAGCATTGCTCCAGGCAGCACCTGGAAAGGCAGCAGCTTGCCTGGTGACAACAACAAAACAAAAGCTCACTCAATCACATACGCCACACAAAGAAACAATGGGGGTTGCATGCAGCCCTTGGGACACAGGTTAGCCACCACTGTTCTAAACCTCCTCAATGAAAGGTAACTTAAGGAAAGGAAAGGAAAGGAAAGGAAAGGAAAGGAAAGGAAAGGAAAGGAAAGGAAAGGAAAGGAAAGGAAAGGAAAGAGAAGGAAAGACAGGAACAGGAAAGAAAAGGCAAGGAAAGGAAAGGAAAGGAAAGGAAAGGAAAGGAAAGGAAAGGAAAGAAAGGAAAGGAAAGGAAAGGAAAGAGAAGGAAGGACAGTAACGGGAAAGGAAAAGAAAGGTAACACATAGATAACTATTTGGTAAGTTGCACCACGCGGAAGTAAGCGAACGAGTATTTACACAAGGCGAAGCCTCTTAAAGTTCATATGCCATGCTCTACGTCTAGAGGGGTGATAATCCCCTGAAATTCATGTGTAGCACAACTTTTATCCAAATTTGGATGGTTGCCTATAGGCCTGCCTTTGATGCTGAAAGATCACAAGGAAGGGTCACGACGTTCAAGCCAACCCTTAATAAATACCCACTGTAACTGTTAATGGCAACACATGATAGGCCCCGGTACGTCTCGGGTAGCCTTTGGGGTGGTGACAACGGTGGTGTTAATGGAGCGAATGATGCGAAAATATTGCTCACGTTTGATAAAACACTTTAACATACCCCGTTTTTGTAGACTAGATGGACACCAACATTCTGCTTTTCCCTCTTCAGGAAGGCTGGCGATTTATGAGCAACATCTAGGAACGTTTGGGCGTCGGCGTCTGTTGCATACAAGGCAAGACTGATAGGTCCTAAAAAAGAAGAAGATTAAGGAACAGTAGAAATAGGAGAGGGGAGGCGGGAGGCAAAGGGAGAGTAGTATAATTATGTATTTAATATCTTTAATAAAAAGGTAAACAGCCCGCAGAGGAACTTACTGAAAACGTAAATGAAGAAATTGTATGAGTGATCGATCATACAGTTTCCTTCTCGGCGTTTTCTGCCGAGTTATATCAATACCGCCATGCCATAGATGTCAGACGGCTTGCGTAGAAGGGTATGGAGACACAAAGTTGTAGGGGAAGGCCCGGCAATGTTCCCTCATCTTTATTCCTACCTGATAAAGAAGAGTCCAACGAACAATCATAAAGTTGAATAGTAATAATCAAAACTTTGATTTGTGCCAAGAATGTGAATTGCAGCATGTTTTTACGACCTGGGAACACATTTTCTGCACTACCACAACCCACTAGGAGCAGTGATATTTGATTGTCTTTTAATTTACTACCAGATACTACAGTGAGATCAATGGCAGGGCGGGCAACCTCTGGAAAGTTTTCTCAATCTATGGCAAGCTCAGTCAAGTCTGGCGACTGACTTGTCGACTACCCACACCACATATTGCAATGATAAATGCACAATTACCTTCCCAATGTTCCAAAAGGGACTGCAGAATCTGAAGTCTATCCATTGAAAGGTGAACCAGCAATGTAACATCATTCTCAACCTAAACAATAAAATATAAAAGGCTACATATAATGCATGCTTGGCGAACTCCAACCTAAAACAAGTCATTGCTCGACTTAACTCTTCACAAAATTACTAAGAAAAAAATCCCTCTTAGACCTTTAGTATTTCCATTATGACATTTATTTGTGTTATCATCACATCCGATGCATTCAGATCAGAATGAGGGACGAATAACCTTCGTACCTTATGCAACTCACACGAATCGTATATATCTACGTAGAATAAAAAACTTAAAACACAGAAAAATGTGCGGTTGAGAAATAAGAATTACCGGTTGATAACTGTACTCCAAATAATATAAATGCACACGTCGTGATAAATGCTGTTCATGGATTATCTCGGCACAGTCCTCTTCATCTGACGTCACTTCCTGTTAAAATAAAACACATGAGTGTTCATTACATTACGTCTGGTAACATCAAGATTATTTTTGAAGTCCATCTTTACACATATTAAAACTTAATATTTTTTTCTAAATAATTACATTTAAATATGATTTTAAAATGATAAATTCCAACAAAAATACTTTCACTGTTGTCGATGTTGTAAATAAGGTACCCAACAAGACAAAATTAATATAAGCGACTAAACCCGAAGATAGGACGACCTTGGTTACGTTGTAGCAACGACATGCTCAGTACAGTGTTTCCTACCAGAAGCTGAAATATTTGTATAGGTTTAGAATCATCACCTACAAAAGAAATCCCAGCACCAAATATACTTGTAAGTTATACAAAATTGTCAGAAATCTTGAGTGATACCTCCAATAGCGCAGGCATTTTTGCAGCGGCATTTACAAAAAAACTGCACTAGAACATTGTTGTTACCACGTAACCAAGGTCGTTTTTGGCTAAGTAACGTATATTCAAGTCCACAGATGACCTTTGTAAACTCATTCATGATACACTCTTAGTCCAGTTCTTGCCAATAAAGGGTCGGCATTAAACGAGGTTAAGGAGTCACGAGACTCCCGCACTCCCCGACAGGCACAAAACCTACCTGGAGAATTATGTTAATAAGGTGTTTGTCCAATCCGCTCCATTTGTAAATGAAACTAACATAATGCATTCTAGGCAACAGAACGTTAGGAGGAACAAGTCCGAGCTTTTTTTCTCCTCCTCTCTTACCCCTTGAATGACGCCCCCCTGCGGCAGTCTCTCAACCAAAGACCTCTGATGAGCAGTGGGCCCGACATTGAAACTACCCTAAATAAACAGAAAAACCACCAAACAGGCTAACTAATAAACAAGGGGAAGCTGGGGCATCCAAGGGCAACGCCTCTCAATTTAGGCTACCGGGCAGAGAAGCAAGACATGAAGCAGGCTCAACTGCCCAGTAGGACAGCCTCTCGCGGATTATGGAAAGAATCTGCGGCGCCTCCCTTTCAGAGGTGTACTGTACTCAGCACATGGACAGTCCAATTGTCATCATTTCTGTGAAGCCTAAAGTAAACGTTCGCCACGTCTACCGTCTCATGGGTTTCTTTAATATTCAATTTTGTTTCTCTTTTAGATAATTTGGTGCTATTCATCAGCTGGTTATAAACGCCTTTGCACGAAATATTTATTCCATCATTCTCCAATGTACCGAGGTGACTGATTGGAGCCTAGGCACTGCTATAAGCGCTTGCTGAGTTAGGATGAACAGGGATGCTCAGAGAACATGGTGCAATCTTAAAATCAACCATTCACTATCTTTAGCGCAATATCTAAAGATACAATCTGGAAGGGAGGCTGAATATTTGGATTGCCTAATCACACAATGAGAAGGGGGTCAAAGCTTAAATGTCCACTATTGATGTGAAAACAGACATCTAATGATAACATCACAACTGGCACAGTCACCAAATATACTTAATCACCTGCCGCTGAAGTGTTACTACAGCCCCAAAACCCTGTTTCTCAAAATAACATGAAACAAACACTCTGTTAGCCTGCATGAAGACTTAACCACCAAAGAAATCGTCGATTGTAGCTAGAATAGTTGGCACGCAGAAAAGCACTTTGTGGTTTGAACACAGTGTTTCCGTTGGGAAAAGCATAGCAACAATATTCTGCTAAAAGTGGTGTCAAAATCAAGCACAAGGAATTTATAACAATTTAGGAAATTTCACGTGGTGCATTAATGATTCGCGGAGAACATGCTTTATTAATAGAGATTTAGTAACGCATAGAGATGTGAAAAATAAAATCAACGTTTATTCCCGACGTTTCGGTGTCATCTTGACGCCATTCTCAAGGGAGATAATAAACTACTGTAAAAGGATGATTTATAATATTTCAACAGACAATATAGAAAATCTAAACAAAAACTTTTGCTCGGATGGAGTCCGTTTCAACATTCAAGTCAGGCTTCAGCGTGTGAATGTATACTATCTCTTGAACTAAACAATCAGATTTGCTGCTGCATCTAGCAAGCAGTTGAAAATGCTCAATTAAGCATGTCGAACTCTGACGTTATGCTTCTCAACGTAATGCTTATAGATGGAGGACGATTTCCTTTTGTGTCATAAAATATTGACGTTTTTACCACAGCTTAACCTTTAAGTGAAAAAACATGATTACTGAGTAACAATTTGACATGTTCTAGGTTGGGAACGACGTACGAGGCTCCTAATTATAAACGATATGGTAACGTTTTTTACGCAAAAGTGATTTTACACAAAAAGGCGACAACTGGGGTTCCCTTTTCTATGCAAAGAGGAATTTTGCGGAAAAGAATAATTCGTATGAAAAGCGAGTGAGCGAGGAGGAAATTTTAATTAGAAACTGTGACAAAATATATACAGCACGAATCCCTTCCCACTCCAATCCTGTGTAGTATAACAACTGAAAGCAGCGAAAACTGCTACAAATGGAGAGAGACAGCACCAATACTACACGCAACAAAACCAAGCTCAGACATCAGTGTTGTTACCCATTTATGTCTCTTCGACGCCTCGTAATTTCTTTCCTAAAACCGTATACTGACGTACCTTTACCCTGTCTTGCTGATCAAGGCGTCCGAGGTCACAGAGAAAGAGTTTTCGCCTAAGTGAGTAAAATATACACATATGTTTTAACGTAGCATTTACTTATTTCTGCCCCATGTTCAAAGGTTCATAAAGCTACAAAATCAAGATATAGAGCAGATAGGCTAGTCACATTCAACCACAAATGTAGATAATAATAATAATAATAATAATAATAATAATAATAATAACAATTTTTTTTTAACTTCATTGCCATTTATTCTTTCTGTACAAATTACAGTTACAGTAATAACGTTTACAAGATATATAATGATCATCATCATCATCATCATCATCATCAAAATAATAATAATAATAATAATAATAATAATGATAATTTTTAAACTCAATTTTTATTTCACCATAACACCAATACACAGTTTGATAATCTCTTACAAAAGGCATATCAATACTGTTACGATATACAATGAATCATCGAAAGAGAAAAAAACCCAAAACAAAACAAAAATAAACAAACCAGAAACAACAACAAAAAAAACAACGACAATTTTCCTGATCAGATAATCTCCATTTGCCATTTCTAAATGTTCAATCATATCAGAAAAGGATTTGCTATCCTTGAAAATCTCACCAATCGAACTCATAAAATAATAATAATAATAATAATTATAATAATAATAACGACATACAGGAGCTTTCCAAATTACATTGCCTCTTCATCTCCCTTAATGAATAAAAAAAAATTCCCAAAAAAGCAACCAAAAAAACCCCCAAAAGCCCCCAAAACCAAACTGACAAGCCTAGGTGACCAAACTATGAATATAGAAACAACTAGATTATCCATGGCAGTGGTCCGCAATCTTGGCTCCGCAAAGTATGTCAAGGGATCTGGAATGTCAAGGATTGGATTGAGTTAAATGAGAACGCAAGCTGCTAGGCAGTAGTGCAAAAAGGATCAGTAGAAGATTTAAAACTAGCAGAGCTAATCGTGGAAGCGCTTGTGCATAATAAAGCAAATAAATAACCTTCCCGCTTTCTTCTTCCTTTGAATGATCTCAACAAAGTTCTGATTATTAAATTTCCTTCCATATCAAACTACATTAGGAAAACCAAAATATTATCTTTCTTGTTTAACAACAAGATTTATTCATAATCCGTTGTAATTGACTTTTTACCTGAGCAGGCTCCCATCGTATCTCAAAAATGTCAGATACATGTCTCTGAAGTATTCAGCTTGCTTGTGTTTTACACCTGCTTTTTTAGGTGAATTCCAGTGCACCACCTTTATCAAGAGAAGATTTTAAAGGCGTTAAAATTGCAATCTGGCTATTATGTACAGTTGAATCACCGTCTTATCTGATTGTGTGTGTGCGTGTGTGTGTGTGTGTGTGTGTGTGTGTGTGTGTATGTGTGAATCAGTGTATGTGTGCGTTTGTGCGTGTATGTATCTGTTTGTCTGTAGGTGTATGGGTATGTGTATGTGTAGGTGTTTGTATGTGTAGCCCTGTGTGAGTATTTGTATGTAGGTGTGTAGGTATAGGTGTTTGTGTTCGTGCGTTCGTCAATGCGTGCGTGCGTGCGTGCGTGCGTGCGTGCGTGCGTGCGTGAAATGCACTTGCTCAGGTTAGCGGGTAAGGCACATTTAAAACCTGACGAGCAAAACAAACAAACGTCAAACATAATTTCGTTCAACCAGCTACAATATCGAATCAATATTCGAAGAGAAAAGTGAGTTAATTTAAATCATTGATAAATTATTACCAAAAAGTAAAGAAGATTTGGAAGTGAAAAAACTCTAATTGCACAACAATAGGATGTGAAATGAGGTGTCAGCTTAAAAGCGGCAAAATCTCCGGGGAGAGATCAGACAACGGGGAAAAGGGACATAAAGGTTTATACATGCAAGAAGGCGAATCATAGCGTAAAATTGAAGAGAGCTCCACATGCTAGAGTGAAATGTTTAACAATAGAGAACAATTAACAAACATTACAATGATGAAACAATAAGGCAAGTAGCAGTTGGAACCAATCGAGTTAAGCCTTCCTTTGATTTGGAAATAATCGAAGATGGCAAGGGGAGAGAGGGGGGAGGGGGGAGAGAAGTGGTCCAGTAGTAGCAAAGGAGGTAAAAGGAGTAGAACTACATGTGGGAGGAAGGTTCTAAAATACCGATCTAAAAGTCGGGGTCATAGAAAAATTTCGTAACAAACTCAGCAAAGCAAGAAGCCAAACGAAGAAACTGTAAAGTCAAAACGTCAGAGAAATTTGATGGCATGAGAAAGACGTGAAATGGGAAGGGGAAACGGGCAGCGACACCAAGAAGATGGGAAGATGGCAATAATTTCTTTGATCCTTACCTTTAAGTCTTTGACTTTACTATAACAAAGCTGTAAAGGGAAAATACAGAAAATAGTGACAATTAATCGGATTCAAGTAAAAAGAGTTTAAAGAGTGAATGTCTTGAAAGATATTACCTACAACAACTTTTCCGTTTGTAAGGCCCATAGAGGACCTGCCGCCCCTTACATCAGGTGTGTTTACGTATTAGGAAAGCTATCAAAGGGATTGGAGACTTACCTCGCTTTGAGTATTATCACTAAACTGTATGTTCCACTCACAAGGTAGTTCGTAGACTAGATATGGATTATCCTTGATGGCAGCGTTAATAACATCCTTTATGAATGAAAAAGGAAAAAAGAAAATGACAGAAAAATATTCGGAATTAAACAGGCTTTTATTTGTATGAAATGAACCTGATATCTGTTGATAATGGCTATAATGATGATGATGATGATAATGATGATGATAATGATGATGATGACGATAATAATGATGATGATGATAATGATCAACGTGATGATGATGTTGATGATAATGATGTTGATGATGATGATGATAATGATAATAATGGCGATGATAATGATCAAGTTGATGAAAATGATAATGATGATGATGATTGTGATGATGATAATGATGCTAACGATGATAATGGTGATGATGATGCTGCTGATGATGATGATTGTGATGATGATAATGATGATTGTGATGATGATGATGATGATGATTGTGATGATGATGATGATGATGATGATGACAATGATAATGATGATGATGATAATGATGATGATAATGATGATGACGATGATAATGATGATGATGATAATGATCAACGTGATGATAATGATGTTGATGTTTAAGTTTAACCCTGTTGTCTTGTTTGCTCGGTAACTCTGACCCATTACCACCCTGGATTATTTGTAGTTTAAGAACTTGCAATAATAAAAACATTGTATAAAACGTCTTATTTTACTACAGGCGGACTTAAAGTACCGAAAACGACCAATATTAAGTTACAAAATTAAGTAGTGCTTTGGTGGCCCGGAACACAGCAAGGTTTCGAAAAGCTTTCTCTACAATTTCAAATGAGCCGACGCCAAAGGCCGAACTTTACAGCACTGCTTTATCCTACTTTTGACGGTGATGGATAAGTAAGAGAAGTAAATACCTGATACGCTAACTACAATAGCTCATCTTCTCGAAGCGCTTTACAGTCGCTACTAGGTTTTTACCTGCAAACATAGCAATAACAAGCTCCCTGTTTCACAAAAACTGTATGTAACAGAGATAGCAAATATAATCCAGCAAGCGAAATTAAGTCTGATCTCTGTTTATCTAGCTCTACAGGAGGCATATGAATCACATAGTCTCACCTGTATAGGGTCATTTCCACAATCTGTTAGATACGATAAAGCCCAAACACTGTCGACCAGGATCTGTAGTATATTAGAACAACAAAGAGTGCACGATTGGTGTACGATACGTTTAAAGCGAACTAAGTGTGCATTATATCTAGATAGGGCAAAGAGTTACGGCGTAACGTTATTACCTGTAACGTTTAAATCATTGTGCCTGCTTTCCAAACAATTATAAACAGACAATTATTCCAGTGCAGAAACATGACTTACACACGTTGCTGTTCAAGAGCACAACATGCACAACTCGAATTACAATAACGACTCCTATGGTTTAACCCTCGTCAACATTGGATAAATAAAATGAAGGTGCATCCGCTGGTCTTTAACTATACGTGACTAAACCGGAAACTCTCGTCAGCCCATTACGACCTTGATTACATGCTGGCAACAACGTTCTTAATACAGTATTTTCTTAATACCGCTGCAAAAATGTCTACATTATAGGAACTATCAGGCGAGATGCGTTAAAGATTTTTAATAGATAAATTTAACTTTCAAGTTTTATTGGTTTACAGAGGACCCTTGTATCGGTGAGAACTCTAAAACCGTAGGAGTATCATAAGCATCTCGTAGAAAATACTGTGTGGAGTATGTCGTTGTCACCCCGTTACCACGGCCGTTCTAGCTTGTGGTTTAGTAGCGCGAAACTACACTGATTAAGAATTGTAAGTGTCGTTCTGTGATTCTTCTATAACAGGTCTTAAATTGACAATATTTAAAGATAGCGCGTCATTGTCATTCTTCATTTAAAAAGTAGAATTTTGCTAAGGTTAGAGTAATGAGAATATGCTCTGGTTATAATGAGCAAAAGTGACCAATCGTTTTGGAACCAGTTGATTTTTCAAACAAACCCGCTACATTAATACTTCACCATAGTAAATAATAATTTCGAAACAGTGGCAAATAAGCTACTAACGAATTACGTATATAAAATTAAATAGGCTAATGAACCTGAATATAGACTTGCAACTAAACAATACTTACATCAGTATCAGCATGGTGAATGAGAACAGCAAGAGCTGGAAGTAACTAAAAAATATAAAATATACGTCAGTATAATCAGTACAAATAACCTAATATGACACAAGACATATAATACCCTTTCACATGGGGGGCGTGACGTCCGTGAATGAATTTTTGTGTTCGCATGAGTCATAGCACTGACGATGTCAAATGCCAACCACGTTCACTGAAGATCTTAAATTCCACACACCAGTCCAGAATTCGTAAACGTCAGTTGCCATGCTGGGTCTTAGCTGTGATATTCGAATCAAGTTTGTTTGTAACGACTGAAAAATGGCATCCTCCAGCAGAACTGAAGAGAGTTACGACAAAGACATTATGTTTTTCTTATCTCTCTTTCGGAAGAGTTTCTTCCCAAATTGAGGGAGAACAGGAAGCGGGTTGGCTTTCGACGAGATGATGAGCAGGCAAGAAACCCAATGCCCTTCAACATTTTGTAGTTGCGCTAACCAGATACTTCGTTACTCACAGATACTAACATAGATTTGCTCGCTCACGGTTCTACATGACAGATTTTGTCTTCCATGTCTAGAAATTGACTGATTATTCTATTCGATCTTCGCGTGAATTTACCGAAACCTGTTATCTTGGTTATGATCTCAGTGTCGCCATAATTGGAGGTTCCACTTTCACCCTCCAAGGGTAACGACGTCAGGCTCATGTGAACAAGACTTTGGCACGTTGACGAGCATAAGGTCAATACGATGGTGAAATGACGTCATCTGCTTGTTCTTCATGTGAATAGGGTATAAAATAGATATGTACGTCACTCAATCTCTTTTTATCTCATAAAACAATTCTGGAAACAAGAAAATTACACAACTCAAGTTTAACACACAAGTGGGCCGTCAAATAGCACCAATCAATTAAATGGGGTTATCAAAGCCTGTAATGATTATACCCATGCCTAAACAAGATTTTAAGCAAGGTAAACAAATATTTCTGATCAATATCAACTTATCAATAACCTTACAGCATTGATTCAGGTCCAGAGGATTTTTACAAAATAACCATGGTCAATAACCTTTCTTCAGTGAAGCCGCCAACCAACCAATGGGATTCGGAAGAAACGAGTACATCCAATCAGCACGCAAAAAAAACTTGAACAGGGCCTAGCCTTCAGTAACACGAACATCTCCAGTGCACATTTGCCTGAGGTTCTTCTTACACCGTGCAAGGTTGTAAAATGCGCAAGTTAAAACCATATTACTTATTTACCGAATTTCAACGCAATTACACTGGCAACAATAGCATGCTAACATACCTGTTGAATGGTTTCCATTGGCGGTGGAGGGTCTTTATTTCTACACAGATTTACAATTACCCATGTCACATTCCGTAAGAATGACAACTGTAAAGGGAGAACGTAAATGATGGCAAATATTACAACAATCCAAGGTAACGTTTTGGTTATTGTTATCAGCTGACACATCTGCGAATTTGTCTGTTTATATGCCTGCCCGACACCATTTGCTCAAAACTTAACTAGCAAAGGGAAAAAACATGAATGAGAACAAATTCAAGGAATAGTCTGTTCACCTTCTTCCAGTTTAATTTCTTGAAACACGATTTCGCCGTATCTTTAATCAAAACCCCTACTTGAATTACAGGTCTATATATTCACTGGAGCATTTTCGTGCTCTTCTTTATCCTATATTGCACATTTTCCTGCGTGTAAACGTTTGCTAACTTAGATTCTTTGAAATCCAATTACCACCACTACCATACTTTGGTGTCAACTATGCAGTTGATATATGGATATAGTGATAGGTTACACTTCCCAAGTGGCTTCCGACCGTTTTTACAGGGCGAATCCGAAAGTACATTGAAATTAACATTAACTGTCATAAAAGTGAAGGAAAATCAGGACTGCCGTTTGCAGAATCTCAAGTGCCATATACTGTGCTGGAGAAGTGTCAGCAGAGTAAAGATAACTTACTGGTACAGCTGGGTTGATGAAAAGAAGAAGTGGTTTGACAACGCCATGTTTGATTACGAAGTCTCTCAGTTGTGGACCATCCCCTAAAAAGGTAAAGGGATGAAACTGTTAAATTAACACTAAATGGTTGATGACTACTTATATCATTCATTTCTGTTCATGTACCACATAAATGCTAATGGAAGTTGCAACAACAGTTTGTCTGTTTAGTACTTGAACGAACATGGGTATTGTATGGGTTCCCTAAGAAAAATTTTCTAAATCTTCTCTGCAACTGTTTGGTAAAAAATGCTAAATTGAATTAAGCACACAACCTGGACAAATAACGTGGTCCAAAATCATTAGCGAGATCAGGAGTTCACTGTGGTTGCTTAGGCACACGACGGCACTAGGGTTGGGTTAACAATAAAAAGTGATTGTCCTCCTGCTAATATATAGTACTAGAAAAAACAAGAGGAAAATCCCTGTTCTTTATGACGCCTATTTCCCCGTATGCTTAACTAAATGAATAGACTAAGAAGTCGCCTGATTGACAAGTAGACATACCAATTATGTTTCCTAATGCCCAAACTGCTTGTTCACAAACG
>JAAAKM020006971.1:76162918-76178227 GCA_010016025.2 Alatinidae sp. Z8VKAUB7J3 | reverse complement strand
AAACAGCAAACGTATGTATCCGTATTCTAAAAATGTTTAGCAGATAGCTAAACTTTAACACTTAAACTGACTCTTGCTAAATCGACACTGTAGTTAACTGTTCAGTTCGCAAAAACTGTTAGACACTTGAACCAAACGGATACATTATTAGACGCAAGAAGTAAACTTGAGCTTTTGGGGGTTATATTTGGAAATGTAACCATTATTATCCGAGATTTTAAAAGCTTCTTAATTAAATGATCGCACGGAAAACGGCCATTGCTGTTAAGGAATTTTTTGGAGACATAAATTGAACGATGACGTAAGCACTGAGGTGTATCAGACTACTTGATAGAGCTGAATGAACAGTCACTCTTTGGCTCCAGATTATTTTAGTTAAGCATTAACGGCTCGAATGCGTCATGCATCAATGATGGGGATAATGTTTCCAGACACTGCCATTACATTTTAGGTATTTTGCGAGATATTTACGTTCAGCAAATCACATATTTTTTATTTTCCTGCTGAGTACCCATCGCCAACGTTAAGCTTGGAATTGTCTTTGCATACTCACTGTGTGCCCTTGAGGGCTACTCAATCCTAAAAACGGCTCACAAAGACTTTTCATGTCCGTTTCTGTAGATTTTCAACAGAGAAGAGCTTGAATCTATTGCAAACCTATGTAAGAAGCATAACTGTCTTTACATAAGTGATGAGGTATACGAATGGCTGGTTTACCCGGGAACGCAGCACCTTCGTGTGGGTATGTATAATTGCAATTTTTACGTAGATACATTAGATTGCCATTTTTTGTGGTATTGCTTAATCACTATTTTTATGTCAGTATGTTAAGCTACAATACATGTATGGATACGCATAATTGGCAATACTTTTTCGAAATGTGTAATCGCCATCTTTATGAAGACATGTATAATAGCCACCTTCTTATGAAGATGTATAATCGCCATCTGCTTATGGAGCTTTATAATCGCCTTTTACGTGCGTGAGTGTATAATTGCAACCTTCGCGTGCGCTTGTGTAATCACCATCTTTTAGGGAAGATATGTCATACTCAACTTTGGGGGAAGATGTGTAATCGCCATCTGCTTATGGATGTATATAATCGCCTTTTTTATGTGCGTAAGTGTATAATTGCAACCTTCGCGTGCGCTTGTGTAATCACCATCGTCTTGGGAAGATGTGTAATAGCCATCTTCCTGGGAGGATGTGTCATCGATATCTTCTTGGGAAGATGTGTAATCGCATGTTCATGGGAAGATGTGTAATCGCCATCTTTTTTATGTGTAATGGCCATCTATTTGGGAAAACATTTTAGCCATCTTCGCGCGTAAATGTATGGCTATTTATCATTGCTACCTTCCTAAGGGGTTATGTAATGGCCATCTTCGCGCGGGCGTTTGTGGGGATGTATAATCGTCACAGTGGAGTGGGTACGTAGAGTCGCCTCCTTCGTCCTGGTTTTAGTACTACTTTCTGCTAGTGTATAAAATTGCAGATTTTGTGTGGGTATGTGCTGTCGCCGTTTTTAGGATTTCAATTTAGACCAGTGAATGGTTGTAAACATTAAATGCCCTTTGGAAACGTTTTGGTAAAGCCTAGTTTCCTTACATCTGTACGGAAGTCGGCGAAGAGCCAACGACTCTCAAAGATAAGATAGATGTGGAGAGCAAGTTAAATTTGTATTACCGAATTTTATGCTTAACTTGCTTTCTTATTGGATTATGAAGTGTTGATGATTCTTCCGGAGTCCCTGTAAGTCGTAAACAGCCACAAGTAGAAGCAACTATTGCTTTCATAAGCTGCTTGACAAACCATGGAAGTGGTACAAAGTAAACTAAGTTAAGCACTTACATTTCTTGATAGTGATAATCACGGCAGTAGCAGTTGTAAAGATGTTTCTCCATAAAGTCTAGAAGACTGCGTAAATAGGTGCCTGCAGTTTTTCTCTCCCTTAAGTTATTTTACCGAAATCAGGCTGAAAGCAAAATACGAGTTAATATTAGGAATACTGACCTTAAGTACTGAATTCAAGTTATTGAACCCTCAGATTTGAATAAGCAAAGTGCGTAAAGCAATATAACAAATTATCATCTTAGATTAAAAACGTGCATTCACGAAGTATTGATACCATTTATTACTGAAGATATTGATAAAGTATTTTCAAGCCCCAAAATTTGGTAAACCTTATGGACAGTCAAATGCATATTCGGAAAGTGTCATCGAGAAAAGAGGTTTTAAAATGTCAACTTAGAAAAGACCCGGCGGTGACACGTTTTCTATTCTCAACTGTCTTTTATTTGAATTGACATTTTAAATCCTCTCTTCTCAATGATTTCAATGGGCTGGACAGATAGACGTACCGGATTGCAGTCCGTCTTTGGTCAAGTCACGTGAGGCAGAGAGTACGGTCTCCAATTGCTTCGAGCTTGATGTTGATGTGCACCGATGGATTATTGGGGGCTGATATGGCGGTTAGAAAAATAGAGTATGGTAACAATGCAGGTCAGCTTGCTCGGTTGGTAGAGCACACACCGACATGTTTTCTATGTCTAGAGTGTATTTTCTAAAATTCATATTGTGGTACATATGTATTAACTTTTGGTTCCTTAGATAACTGACAACAAGTTTTTTTTATGATAGCGACATTACCAGGTATGTGGGATAGAACTATAACTGTTGGAAGTGCCGGAAAGACCTTTAGTGTCACTGGATGGAAGGTAATTAAAGAAATAACGTATCGTATGATGTGGTTTCCTCACGCTTTGTTATCCATTGTATTTTCAAGTTTTTTTGTACTTGTGCATTTATCTGCAAGATGTAAAACTTTGATTTTTTAAAAAATATCCAATAGTGCGGGAAAAGAAACTGAGCTTGTACTTTACCTTTGAGGAAATGAGCGAAATTCTTTAGGAAAAATAATTACTAAATTGGCATTTATTTTTAGTATTATTTCGTACTAATTTCTTCCGTTAAAAATGGACTTTGATAAGCTTTAATAAGCTGTTGATGACGCTCACCTTTGGCAAGGGATTGATAACTGAGTGTGGCACCTTTTTTGATAATTTGTACAAAAACCGGGAAGCAAGCATATACTTCCAGTTTCTATATTCTAAGCCGCAGGGTTACAGCGGTAAGTTTCACAAGAGAGGGAAGGTGATGCAGTTTTCAGGTTTTAAGTTAACGTAGTACCACTCTGATTTATATGCATAGGCCTCTGAACAGAGTTTAGAACAGCTGCCCAATATATTCGACAAATTTGAGCGGATTTAACGCAAGTTGAATTTTTTGGGTAACCTTTTAATTTTGGAAGATTCTTAATAAGGTTGAGGAGTATATTTCCATATTGAATGAAAAACTAGTTATATGATGCAGTGTCAAAATTTAAGGGGTCTTTTCTTGTTTTTTTCTTTGGAGGACTGGGATGTTTTTGCTTTTTGTTTAGTTGGGTAACATATTGATCATAAAATTGTAAGTTTTATAGATTTCTGACCTGAACAAATATTCCTTATTAAACAAGAAAACAACAAGCAACAAATGTTGCCTCAGATGTTTTTCTAGTTTCCCCCGGCCTTTAGAAACCAGTTTTGATAGTAACTGATCCCTCTTCGAGTTTACGTTTTGATAAGATGACTAGTGCAGTGAACTAAAGTAGCAATGAGAGATTTGTTTCGCTAGTTTTCAGGCAAAGCGAGTCCCAGAGTGTATATTGTCCCGGGGACGAAGGTTGTTTGTGAAATCAGTAATGTAGAAAGAGTTAATGTTTATTATTTCTTGACTTTATTCCACACATTTCCCAAACCAGCCTTAAAACTGTCATTTTTGGCAGCCGTTGATCATGGTTCTGACTCGTTGCTGTTACGAAGTTACCGTTCCCAAGTGTCAGTCAATTGCTTGCTATGAACCAACCAATTGGACAGAAATCGTCTTTCGCGCAAATTTTACGAGCTCTCCCAAAAATTCAGACATTTGCAGACAACAGTTACAGGAACCGTACAGGCCAGCATGGGGTAAAGCAAGTTAAACCGATTAGTAAAAGCTTCAGCTAAGCTTAGAAATATGTACGTGGCTATAGTGTCACATATGCAACTGAATGTCTCCTTCCTGCTAGTAAAGCGTATGAATAAGGCAACTGCAGAAGAGATAAAGGTAGATTCTGAGTCTCTCAGTGCTACATCTCCGCGAAGGCTACATCTTCGTTTTTGTGCATTTAATGCCTAGAATTTAACACTTGATCGTAATGAAAAACATTTCAAGGCCTTTCACTTGAATCGACATCTATTTCTCAAATTGCAGTTAAATTCACAGCAGATAATTGTCGGTCACGTAATATTGACCTAGCTAGCTTTACAGCTACAGTGCACGAGGCACAACTTCAAATTGTGGGTTTTTTTTATTCTGGAATGGTGATTAAGTGCACTTTGATTCACGTTTGAGCACATACCTTTGTCAAACAGTTAACTGAGAGGAACATGTAGAGCACGATTTACTACCTTGGATGTCCGTTAAAATGGCTTGAACGTCAAATCGCGATTTGTTTACCACAAAGCAATAAGGTACGATTGTATAATTATCTGGTTTTGGTTTAGATTCTGTAAACAATCAAGGTTTAATTCAGAACATTTGTCTTTCAATACCAAGTCCAGTGCGCCTGTAGAACGACGAACGGTCTATGACATGCCGTTCAGGAACGAAGTTAACATATATTTTTGAATTCTTAGGTTACTAAATTTTCTAGCAGAGTCGAAACGTCGTAGTGATACGACGGGGCTAGAGTTCCTACAATATGATTGGAGTTGAATCGAGCGATCTTTTTACCTTTAATGTCCATAAAAATAGCATGTAACAAAGCATACGAAAAACAGTTACGATAAAATAGCATGCAAACAAAAATACATGCTTTCACCATGCCCTTGGATCACAAAGTGAACACTCTAATACCCCTGTATTTACAGTGACTTAATCACTGAAATAGTACGCCGCACTCCCTGAGACTTTTTGTTTTGAGAGAAGTAACAACGTCCAATAGTCCAATTGTAACAACTGTATAGTGTGTGCAATACACTTTGATTTTTACATCAGATATGCTGTATCAGTCGATTTTATGTCTGAATTTTTTACTGAAATACGGAAACACATATCTCCAAAAGACCTACCCTGCCAGCCGTCCCCGATGTCCCTAACGAATTAGCTGCTACAAGTTGAATCACGGCCAGGAACAGGTAAAGAAAAACTTTAGAATGAAATAACGTTATGTTGATGGTGTCAGACAAGTACCAACAAATGCAGGGAGAAAAAGAATCAAGAAAAGAAGAGGATGCATGGTAGTTTGTCAACTTGTCCAAATTGTGGACTTTAAGCAATAAAAATCATATTGGAAGTTCGAAGTAAAGAAAAACGAAGAGAATTTCAAACCTGAAACCCTCGAAATCTACCAGAGAAAGTAGTTTTCTTTTGTTTTAAATAGATATATTGGCTGGCTGTTGACCATCCTATCATCTTGCTGTATGCTGTGAAGTAGAGAGGAGTGACTGTCTTTAAAAATTCCGTTGAGCTGAATATCGCTCTGTACCAATTTGATATTGGGAGTTAAAGCAGCCACTGAAGAAAACACACTGCTTTCAACACCAGTGCAGCACCAACAACAACGCTTCGCACCGCGATAGAGTGGATCCGGGTTTTAAGTCTGAGTCGTGATATGTCCTTTTAATATGGTGAAAGTTCAAGATTACGAATTGAACTAATGACAACAAGATACTTTACGTCTCCCTGTATTAGGCCTGACATCTGATATAAAAATGCTCACAAAACGGTTCCTGGCTTAAAATAAAGTCTCTGATGGGCAACGGACGAACAAAGAGATTCGACAGACTGTAGCAACAAATGTGGAAAAACTGTTTGTTGTTTTAGAAAATCTACCTAAAATTATTATCATTATGAAATTAACACAAATTCCCAAAAATAGTGCAAAGTACTTCTGCCATCTTCAGTAAGCTTGCTTGTATCATTTGAATAACAAGTGCCCTCTCCATATCAGTTTCAAATCACATCGTAGCCTTATGACACTTATATTAAAATGTTATCATATTGCTTTAAAAAATTTATACGAGTTCTTACCTCTTGCCCTCGTACTGCTGTCTATTTATTGCCGTTACCCAAATGCCAAATAAGAGTGAAATGAACTGAGTCAACTCACAGTAAATCCAGGAAGACGGAACAATTTATCACTCATCGGGATTTATAACTTTTAAACTGCATTCAACCAAAAAGGTCAATGTCTGTTTAGACGTGTGAGCGCACAGTGTAACAACAGTTTAACGTTGGACGTCATTATACGGGTATACTGTCATAAACAAAAGAGACATTTCGATTTGCTCCAGGGAACAAAATTTGCTACTGCATTCAGACGCACGAAGGATGAGCTGGACAATTTCAGTGTTGATACTGTTAGTTCTATTTAAATTATATCCTCTGTTTTTGATGTCAAAACTAACAGAGGTAAACATTTTAGTTTCTTTACATCAAGTTTAAATACTCGTTCTTCCCCAAAATTGTATAGATAGACAGACTAAACAATTTATTGTGCATATATCGGAGTTAACCTTGCGTTTACTGATCAAACTAATTTTAGTGCTACTGTATGGCCTATACTCAACATTAATATTAACTTCTCTATCTAGAAATGTAGAAAGGTAGAAAGGTAGTGTACCCAGGAACTGTTAAAAGATGATGGAAGAAAACACCAAAAGCAAAGAGAACAATATAGCCAAGTGTCTGTAAAACCAAGTGCAATACCTAAGTTTTCATATTTCTTACTAGAATTTAGATTTTATCCAGAGTAATTTTGAGAAACATTCAGGAATAATTATAAGAATCATCTTCAAGGGATATCACACACTAAAAAAAAAACCCCGAGAAGCCATGTGTGTAAGGTGTATCCAGTGCATTGTCTAGTCCACGTCTAGTGGACTCCTTATGAAATTCGCACGTGATAAGAAATTTACCTTTGGGATTCTACACACTCCAAAGCAAATGAGCTTTTGTAAAAGAACCGAAAAGTGAAAATTAAGTCCCATTATTACATTTAAATGGCGTTCGAAGCATTTGATAGTATCCTGCATCCTGCTCAATATAGTAAGCTCAATTAAATTTCTACAATAAAGTACTTAACAATAATTCATAGTTCTAACGATCTTGTGACGTTTCTGTTTGTTAATGCATGATATTAAAGCAGCTAACTTACAAAAAAGTAGAAAGAAACTGAAAGGATTATCTAGTTTACATTATGACTTCTTAGCAATTGATACAGCATTTTTGCCGGGGAGTATCAAAGGAATAAGTACTGTTGCCGTTGACAAAACGTACTGGATGAATTACACTCTTCGCATTTGGTCTGAAAATTAAAATGGAAAATAAATGCTTTCGATAGACTAAAGAGAGAATCTGTAGTAACGATGATCAGCTTTCCACTCAACCCCGTTTTTCCTGGACGTTATTTGTTTTATAAAGACAATTTAAGGGGCAAACTTTGGTCCTTATGGAATCCACAGTCTATAGCTCAGGGATTCCTACCTTCCTAACGCTTTGTGGACGACGCTTTTCTTATTCTTGATCGCAACCGCACTGGTGTATTCTTGCAACATTCAGAATCCTTCAATCAAAATTCCAATGGGAACCGAAATGAAAAACAAGATTGCTTTCCTGCATACAGGCACATTTCGCGATTCTCACGGCCGCCTAACCATAAGCATCCAAGGGAAGCCAACGCACGCAGATCAATACCTAGCGTATGACTCTCATCATCAACAATCTGTGGAACGTGGTGTAGTCAAGTGTCTGTATGACTGCCGGGATTTCAGAGGGGAAGAAACATTCTTTTTTTCTAAGTTCAAATTGCTCTCGAGTGCCAAATAATCGTACTCCCCCGCTTATTAATCTTTTGAAATTTATAACCCCCGCTCCTTATTAGGACCCATAGTTTATTAATTTCAAGGAATTTTCCCAGTGTACAAAATGTAAAAAATGTATGAAATTCTCGAATAACTTCCCATGCAACATTTAACCCTGAAACAGTTGCTAATTAGTCAACTAGTACGATGTTTGTCCTCATCTGTGTCATCCTTAGCTACAACTTTCACGAAATTGAGACTGGAGTTCAGACTCCCCCGCTTATTAACTGTAGACCGTAATGATGACCCCCGTTTATTCAGACTCCCCGTTTTATTCGGCACTCCAGTGTACTACTCCGTGCAGTGTTAAAATCGGAGACGATGAGATCACAACTAGTGCGACCAAAGGACCCGGTAGATCCATCCAGGCAAGATGGGGTAGTATACAAGATCTCCTGTGAATGCGGAGACGTGTACATTGGAGAAACTGGAAAGGCGGTGAAAGAGGGGATCAAGGAACAAGATCGAGATATATGCCGAGGCCGCACGCAAACGTCTGCTGTTGTGGAACCTTCGCAAGATAATGGCCACAGCCGGCTTTGGAATGAAATTAAGCTTATAGGTCGGGAGGAGAACAGGTACAACCGAAGAATTAAAGAGGCTATCCAAATTAGACTTCCACCTAATAACATCAATAGGGGCAGGGGGTAGAATTTCCTGAGGCATGGATGCCAACAATAAAGAAACACAACAACGAACACAACAGAAGAGCAATGTTGGGGCGGACGTCCACGGAAACAGTTTCCCACTAGAATACGAGGATCGAACATGAACCAATCACGGACAATTAAAGTCGAGTATAAATTGTAACAGACACAAAGTTGAAACATCGCCTGACGAAGACTAGTAGAATGCAGTTGAAACGCTGCGTTTCTGAATGACGGTGACAATATCGTGAGAACAAATGATTATCTGTATTGTTACTGTATATCACCACGATGAGCAATCCTTTCAATAATATCCCCCACTTTAGTAAGCAAAAAATTTGCTCGAGTAAGAGTATGATTTCACATTTTGTATTTTTTTTCCCAATTTCCAAACTTGCATGAAAGGGTGCAACCATTTATCATGTATTTAATTTTTGTACATTATTAGTAACTTAACTGATCATGCAACCCTAGACAAAGTGTATAAATATGACAACCGAAGCAAGTTGGGATCGGGGACTTCCAAGTTTAGGCGCTTCTGGAAAGTGGATTTATTGGGGCATCGCGCTCAACGTATTTTTGTGTTATTAACATAAATGGCTTTTGTTTTAGATAGTGTTAACATATTATGATTACAGGATTACAGATCTTTTCTCAACTAAGCAAAATGATAGAGTTAAGATGTCAAATCCAATGTTCAGGGTACCTTTGCAGTACCATTGTCAAAAAGAAACGACGTAGAAACAATTTAAACGAGTTTTGTAACGCTGTCCAAACAGTTCTTAGCACAGGAACAAGGTGAATGGCATGTAGGAAAACTGCAGGTGCAAAGTTACTATGGCTGGTGGAAACCGTAAAAAGGAATTTTATTGGCTCCTGTTTTGACGTGTTACTTCAACTTTAGAGAAAAATCCAGACATGAAACCAGGTGTTTATCCAACAGTTCATTGATTCAACAGATGGAATTATATTTGTTGGATGAGAAATGAATGAAAGAAATGAAAAAAGCTACAAGATGGATATGTAAATTTACTAAGCAGCTCGTCCTAAGTCCTAAACACAAAGGCAGTACTAGAATGAACAATGAGAATTGGAGCAAGTGATTGTCTCTCCTGACGAATATGATCAACTTACCGTGTCTTTGAGTGCCAAAGCTAAAAAATGGGAATCGATTAGTGTACAATGCTGGGCCTAAAGTAACTTAAAAATCGAAGTAATTCCTTAGACCACTGCATAAAATTTCGTAGTTTTTTACGTTATATAATTTGCAGTAGTGGAAGTAGATGTCTTCCATTAAACGATTCTCCGACTCAGATTTGTGATCGCACTTCGTTTTCCGCTTGATGGGACTGGAAAAATTCTAATAGATTTTTATAATCAACATCACATTTAAAAATAATTTGTCAACGCTTACCCTGGGTTATAGGAATGTTGTATTAAGGGGAGTTTTCACTTGTAGAACTTGTAGGCCTACATTATAAGACTTGGGCTTCGTGCCAGTTTGTTATCCTCTGTAAATGTTTTGTCATCGCATCACATTTTTCATATGCTCTTCCGTGAGTTTTGGATGATGCTGTTTTCAATTTTTAAATACATGAACTTTATGCCGACAAAAAATGGTTTAAAGTACGTGCAATCAATTATCGGGCTCTAATTAACCTCTTTATTACAAAGAGTTAACTTTCCAGATATTTTAAATAGCTCTCACATGTACTTTAGACCAATAACAATCCTTTTTTGCCAGGGATTCCCCCATTGCACACTTTATTACGTGAAATATAACTTTCAGTATTCTTTAATTCAAATGTAATGACGCTGTGTCCAAATTACGATATTTTTCCTGTAAGTGTCTCCTTAAAAGCGTGTGGCGTTCAGATCTATTTGTCGCAGTAAGACAAGAATCTTCTCTCGACCACGAGAATGACCCGGATTTTTTGTCTTTACTGTCAATTAAGTTGGATCTATTTCAAAATCAATTTTTTAAGTCCACGTATTTAGTAATAGAATGATTTACAAATTAAAATTAAAAATGCAGTTTAAAGAAAAGTGGGACTCAAATGTGTAGATTTCTATATTTACATGTCAGAATTATCATTTTTTTAGTATCTGAAAATATCTTCTTCTTTGAATGTAGTCTATTTTCACCTCAAATTATTTTTATTTGTACAGATTCTGTAAGACAATGCAATCTGCTTCAGCGTCTCTGCTATTGTAATCGAATAATAATAATTCCACTAAATTTCAACAGTTAGAAGATAAAAAACGCTACAAAACTCCTATGCAAGGTCAACTGTGGTCTAGAGTCGCAAATAAGGAGCCCGAAGTGCGTTGCTGTGTGCTTTGTAGGACGCTGGTACCACGACTAATAAGAATAACAATCATTTTATGGGTTCAAATGATCAACTATAAAAGGCACAGCAGAGCCTTAAAAAGGGTCACGGGTTATCATAAAATAAAATAATATAAACGATTTCACCCAGCTCAGCTGGTAGAGCGCACGCCGCGAAAGCGTGGGTCACGGGTTCGATCCTAGGTTGTAACACATCCCTCCTATGCACATGGCCAAACCATCTCAATCTCACCTCTCTCACTTTATCACCCAACCGTCTTACCCGGGCTTTTCCTCTGATATAGTCGTTTCTAATCCTGTCCATCCTTGTCACTCCTAGGAAAAATCTCAGCATTTTCAGTTCTACCACCTCTAGCTCTGCCTCCTGTCTTTTTGTCATTGCCACAGCCTCCAAACCATACATCATAGCTGGTCTCACCACTGTCTTATACACTTTACCCTTCATATTTTAGATAATTTATTATTTCGTATTAATAACTGTTCAAACCTTTACTCGCCCTACTTAATCCTGCCATTTCACTAAGATTTTAGTTTTTACCAATCGTTTGAGTAGATACGGAAGACTAACGCCTGATAGTAATTCAGTTTATATGGAAATTCAAACACAATTTGCATGCATCAAGCGCTTGCTTGCTACATGAAAACGTTGCGAGTCTAGTGAGATGGGAGAGATAGATCCGGAAACAAATAAAAATTTGGAGCACTTCTATGGTAATTACAACAGAAAATACTAAGACTGGTGATATTACATTGATGTAACAGAAGTAGGGAAAGCTTTAGTAAGACCCTGTCAATCAAACTGAAGACTCGTTTCTAAGCTTGGTCTTAGAAATTCCGGTCACAATATGGTGCTCCTGCCAAACTATTGAAAGAGTATCTCATGCTAGGGCGAATTGTGGGTCTGTGAAAATATATAAAGCCAAACCAACTGTAAGGACCTTTACCCGTTGATGGAATTTATGGATCCAGGCCATGTCATCAAACACCGTTGAATGCTTTGTAGCGTGTCATGATGTATAGAAAGTTTGGTCTTGCCAGGATTGATAGGGATGGCCAGCATAATGAGAATGAAGAATGTTACCAATAGCTATAATGTTATCAAGTAGACGAAAATCAGCAGGGAAATTATCAATTTAAGGCTAATAGAATCGTATCAAGATTACAGCTTTGAGGAACACCACACTGAGGGAATGATGCAAAGCAGTAAAAGCATACAAAACAACAGAAATATATTATTGCAAACTGTAACTGACTCTGTAAATTCATCTGCAGCATTTGGGACGACTTTTACAAAGAGCAAATCCCAACTGCTATTGCGAAGATTCTTACAAGCTCTTAACCTTCTAGCCTGACTTCCGATCGAAACACGCAATCTTGAGTTCAACTCGGGCCCCTTACGTTTCCATAACTACTAAAAAACACTAGCGGTACGATAAATTTATTAGGTATTAGGAAGCTTAGTGGTTTGTACAGTCCTTCAACTTAAGAAACTGCCATTGAAAACAAACGTCATTATTGGTGACGTCAGGTCAAATCTAAATTATTTTGATTGATGTGGGCGTAGGACAGCAGTGGTAAACAGCGCATTTCAAATAAACCACAGGTAAAGCATTCTGGCCTACAAAATACCAATCCCTAGCATTTCCCAATAGTTTACAGTCAAAAAAAATCTTTATGCAGCAAGTGTTTATCTTAAAAAAGAATCTAGGAACAAACTTTGGCCATCATTGAATGCAAACGTAGCACGGCATGGCGAACACCGACATCAGCCATCATTAGCGTGGGGGTACTCGAGTTAAATATGGAAACAAGCGGTTTGTCCCATTTTCTGTTATTATCCATTAATGGGAAGGCTGCAATGATTGCTGTAATCAATATCATGCTAGGATGTCAATGGGTAACCTAATTATTTCTTCATTGTAATAACGTGGTAATCATATGGAATGGATTATGCCAATGTTGCAGTGTGGTTGAGAATGCAATGAGACTGACAATACTCATTAGATTCAACTCTTTCTGTGGCCAGAAATAAATTATTTTGATACTTGTGGAAGCATTCTAATTAAACGTTGTGTTTTTCTCATGGAAAGAGCTTGATAGCACAAGTTGCATAACGTATGCATGTAGATACTGACACATATTAGTGAACATCTGCCTAACTTTGAGAATTTTTGCATATTCTTAGGCAGGCTTCTCTTCAAGATTTTGTATCTGTGCAAATATACCCCGAGTGAAGGTCAATAAATAGTTACTTAATTAAATACCACTGTGCTTATTTTAAGTCCTTCAAGCACCAATTTCAGTTCTCACTTTAGATAGGGACTTATTTGTTTGTAGATTCTGTTGCTATGGTAAAGCAAGCAATCTTTGAGATACAAAGTTTTAAGAGAATCTCTGTAAGTTGCGTAACAAAAGTAATAAATGTGTGCAGGTCAAATTAGCACACACTTGAAACAGTTTGTTATTAATACATTTTACCTGTCTGCAAATGTGCTAATTTGATGGGTGTCCTCCTTCGGTGATGACGTCCTGTTCCCGTGGCAGTTGACAATTGTGAGATTCCACAATTAGGTTTGTAGAGCTTGCAAGAGTAGTGGTGCTACGTTCTCAGTTCAAATGATATAACTAGATTATAAGGTTTGAAGTAAGAATGATGGAGCTCTAGGTTTATAGGGAAAGAGGATGGGGGTTCACAGAGCCGAGGGAAATTGGTCTTTGCCTTGTGTCATAGCGGAAGGGAGGACTTGAAATTATCATCTGAAAAGATAGTTGAGAAATAAAATCTGTCACCTCCAAAATTTGAATTCTTTTCCAAAATCTTTTCAGATTTAATTATATAAAACACACCGTATTCGATGATACTTCTAAACTTTCAATAGACTTAAGAAATATTGACAGGCCAGAGGGCTGTCCTCCGTCAGCAAAGTCAAATAGCGCAAAGAGATTGGTCTTTAAATTGCGTAGAGCTTGATTCCCATATCCACCGTTGGATGATAAGGAGCTTATGATACCTCTAGAGAAACACAGTATGTTTGCATCGCGGTTTATTTAGCTCGGCGTGGGTCTTGGCTTTGAATCTAAGCGGTGGTATATTTTGTTTTCCTCTAGTAACTTTTTCAAACTGTTCTTTGTACGTTCCATTTCTTTACGAATGAATAAGCTCAGACGCGAAAGGAAACACGAATCACATATTTGGTCAGTTTAATCTGATAACCGTCAAACTTTACAAGTTAATTGCTTATGACTACTTATATGTATACAAGAGGTTGGTATGAGTTATTACATCCAAATGTTAAAATACAAGGAAGGACCTTAAATACAAACATTTTATGCTATACCAAGTAACAAGTATCACGACAATTTATAGTGTTACTTGCTGTTAAACTTGAATAGGTGTACGATGGTCACCAGAGGCCTTACCCCTGAAACTCATACACATAAAAAATGTTGCAATCCTTTTTGACCCATATTAATTTATCATAAACTATTTTCTTTAACCTCAGACGATCTTTTGTAACCATTCCCTGTTAGCAATATTTCGTTTAATGCATTAGTTAACACGATGCAGTGTTTATATGCGAATTTCTTTGCCATTTTAAGCCTAGATTATTGTGTTTGCATATCTTCCTTGATTCAATAGTTTGATATGTAATCAGTAGGTGCTTTGAAGGGCTCGAGGCTCTAGGTCGCATGACGTTTTTGAGGTCCTATAAGATTGTGCATCACAACTCAATATAGACCCGATGGTGCCGTGAAGGCTGTATGACGCGTTATCCACGACAGTAGGTCTAATTTCCCATCTCCTGCTAACCTCAAAGATATAAATCTGGACACATTTATGTAGTGTTTGTTTTGGCATTCAAGCACCGGGTCACATGAAATGGCATAGTCGTTGGCCAGCTGACCCCCTAAAACAACCACTGTGTGGTTATGCACTTGTTTACTTCCAATGTCCAGAAAGTGCATCAATTTCCATTAGCAATACTACAAATAGAAATAAATATTAACGGTCACGTCTATTGATTAATCAGTCCTTAGACCGACTTTTTTAATAAGGTATTATGATAATTTAGTTCATACTTTTTTAGCAATATTTGGATTTTTTTTCTCGCACTTTTGTAGCATGATCCTTGCCTAAGTTTTGTAAATTTTCTCTTTGAATCTTAAATATGGTCATCGAGGTCTAGTAGATAGTGAATTTGCCCTCTGCACCAGAGAGCAAAGCATCGAAAGACTATTGGTGACGTGAAAAAGGACAACCCTCCCTTAATGTTCTCTATGCTCCAATCCAAGTCCGTTGCGTACAGGAAGCCCTAATTCGCTGCCAGCAAAGATTGATGATGATGATGATGATGATGATGATGAT
>JAAAKM020006971.1:76111618-76162818 GCA_010016025.2 Alatinidae sp. Z8VKAUB7J3 | reverse complement strand
CAAGTCCGTTGCGTACAGGAAGCCCTAATTCGCTGCCAGCAAAGATTGATGATGATGATGATGATGATGATGATGATAATGATAATGATGATAATGTGCTTTTACGACTTGCACTTTCTTTGACCTAAAGCAAGGGTAGTGCCCATACACTTGGGACATTTAAAGGAGATCGTCTTTATAATTAGATTTAAATCCTGACATTACCACTAGCTCTTCGGGTACTTCAATCCTATCCTTTTGGCGCAGAAGGCAAGTGAGATGTCCAACAGACGTCGGCGGCTCAATTGAAAGGCGCAAAACAGAAACCCTGTTCTACGCAGCGTTTGTGTTATCTTCTTCTGCGGAGAAAGATCTTCTGTCGTAGGTCTTATGAATCTAGCTTACTACTGCCCATGGAAGATATCACTTGGTGCAGCTCGTATAATAAAAGTCAACTAGGTAGAAGGAAAAGAGGATTATGGGACTTCCAGCTATTTCGTTTCTTAATTATAGATAAGCGACATCATGAAAGCTATTTTCTCCAAAACTGATCAGTTGTTAATGGCTGCAAACGAAAAGTTTCAAGCTCAAACTAATCATACATTAGTATATGAAGGTCTGCAAATAAAAACTTTAATTTATGCTAACATTATTATCATTGAGAGTATCAGAACCACCTCGGCTCGGCTGTTTGCAGCAAATTGTCCGGTGAGATTTTTTTCAGCGCAAGATTTCTTTTTTCTTATCCTGGTTTTAAATACAGTTTCGCATTATTGATCACCTTCAGATAATGTACGACTGTTTTTTGAAGGTGTATAGGTCTAACGTTCAAAACTTATACAACAGTGGTTTCGAGTGTTTATTAGTAATGTTCTATGGAATTTGCAGAAAATGTTGTTGACAAGAGACGAGGAGTGGAGTTAGCATGTGAAAGCATGGATTTCTTGATAGCAATGAATCATTGCTAATGGCATGGTAAGCATAGAGTGCATTTTGGATGAAAAAAAGTCTTTTTATAATTAAACTTTATTTTAGTTTTTGAGAAAGTATTAGAGAAATATTTTAGCTACGGCAGGACTATTTTCTTAGAAGTATCTTACAATGTTTGAATTTAGAGTCTGATTAAGTATTTTATGTACACATAAGTAAATAGGAAGTTACGAAGTACAATAATATTTTGAATTAATCTACGGCATTTCTCACTACATTCTGCTTTAAGTTACTACGCTACATGCAAAAGCTTTTTCTACAAAACAGTAAGTCCACTACCTGATGCAATCTTCACACAAGCTGTTACGAAACTATCAATTCCAATACTATGTAACTGTTTTTTAAACATGGGAATGGGTGCTTAAACTGATGTGCATACATTCTATCTAAATAGATTAAAGATGTATTCAATCAAAACAAAACTTTCTGAGCACTAAAATAATGTGAGTTATTAACAGGCATTTAGCACAAGAGATATTTTTCAATAATGTGCTTTAAAGTCTTAGAAGTACGGGCTAATATGAATTTTCAAACTATTTGAAGATGGAAAAATTGTGAGGTAAATGTAAAATTTCTACCTGTGTACTACTTGAGTGATCGTAAGTTCGTATGTTAGAAATTAAAATCAGTAACAATTTCTAATCAAAGGAGTTTTTATAACCTTATGTGTCCATTGTATAGAAGGGTGAACTAAAGGTTTTCAACAACCTAACAAAGGGTGTAAAATACGAAGTATGTCAAAAAATTGAGTTCCCAAAATATTTCTTAGTGTATGTGAAAGGTTAAATGAAGTAATTATTGATAAAGTTCATTAATTGCAAAACACTTTCGCCCTCACTCTGTTGTTAGAGCTGTCACTTCCATTGAGATCCGACAATGGCCATGAGTCTAACGGTATTTAATAAACCAATGTGAATTCGATTTGATTCCTGTCGTATCCGGATTTCAAATTCAACAATGCAATCCAAGTCAGCAAAAGTTTACAATTATTGGTGCTCAAATAGTTTGTTAATGGTACAAAACAAGACTATTGCACGAAATAGCGTAAACATATTGTACTGAAAGCAAGAAAACCTTCGCTATGCAGACCAAAAGAATTCGTTTTCTCGCTAGGCCTATTCAATTGATCTTGTTGTAATGGATGCTGATTGTTCCAAAAACACAAACCATTCAGGCAGTCCAATTTCTGATTGGCTTCTTCAAAATACAGTTGGGTATACTCTTTTACATATTCCATTTAGGACATTCGGCGTCTATCGTTTCAGTATCTGCAACAAGAGGAATAGTAGTTGGAGTAGCACACACACAAAGTTGGGTACCAGCTGATGACGTACTCATCAAAACGTACATCATTACTAGGTAATGTAGCCGCTGGAAGCAGGTAACATCGAAACATATTTTTCATATCTAAATCATAACGAGCCCGAAAAACAGATTAAGACCCCACCAATTGTAGATTAGCTGTAACTGCTAATCTCTAGGTAAGTCATAAATTTGGGTCGCCAAATCAGAGTGTTTTGCGCACATATTTAAAGAGTGTTCTTCGACATTTGTATTTTCGCCGAAAAAATTGATTGTTTAACTCTTTAATACTAAAAGGAATAGTTGAACTAAGATGAGCCTCCGATTATGTGTTACTATTGGGAATAGCTTAGCTTTTTCCACTTGAAAATTTTTACTGGGCTATTTAGCTTGTGTATAATTCCGCATCTCTACAATTTTGAGAGGTCGAGCGACTTCAAAAAAATATCCATCCTCTTTGGGGTTTTTTTCTAATTCATTCCCAAAATATTTCGCTTTCGCTTAACTCAATCATAAGTCCTTAAGCCTCGTGTTCTTTTCGTTGGCTGTTTCTTGTTCAAATGTAGAAGGTGAGTTTATACTTAAGGTGATCATATATAGCGACTCACTCATTAACGTCTCCATCGTATGAAAGCTGGGCATTTAAAACGATTGTATGTGGTAACCTCTTTTACATGCCCTATTGAGTACATAGCGTCCAAACGGAGGTATATCCTGGAAGAATGCCCATTCATCCATGTAGTGTATCTCAAGTGGGTATGGAGATGCTCTTTAGTATTTTATAGCGGCGGTATTTAAATTTTAGGGATATGGATCATTTTACAAAGTCTATTAACTAAGAGGCCCGGAGTCGGAGCTCCAAAAATTATACATAATAATACATAATACATGGGTAATACATAATACATGAGTAATACATAGCAAGCGAGGTCTTTTTAGCCACTTGTAGCAATAATGGTGTGTTCCGTCTATACCAATTGGGAAACGTTAAGCGGCCCACAGACGCGCAATAATCTTGACAGTAGTACTGATGAAGGTGTAAATTGATAACATTATTGATCGTTCACTGCTTATTCGCAGTCGGGGAATGGTCCGCACCACTTCCCAGGAGATCAAGGGTATTTTGGAGAGTGAGGGATATGACACCGAACGTTTCCTTTGCCTCCAGCATTTAAATGCCAATTTTGTGACGACATTTTTTAACCGAGCCGACATGGAGGCCTTCCTTTCCAGGAGCACCATTATCATTCGGGGAAAGAAGGTCATCATTGAACCCCGTGGACGGCCATCAACATTTGTGACCGTTAAAGACCTCCCAATCCAGCTCTCGGACGCCATGGTGCGGGCAACGATCACTTCCATACGCCGAACCCACAGGGAGGATGGGTCCCACATCTTCACAGGGGACAGAACCGTACGCATGGTCCTTTGCAGAGACGTCCCCCATCACTACACCATGTTTGACTTCCCTTTTCGCACCTTCTATACAGGACAACCGACATCCTGTAGTCAGTGCTGCTCCATTGGGCATGCAGCCAAGGACTTCCCTACCCCACCATGTCTCTGTGTGGCAGCCAAGCCACCCCATTCTCAGGTACCCGAAAGCACGAGAGTTTTGCTACCTGCACTCCGAGGCACACACATGCGAGCAACGCTGGGCCTCGCACCTCACTGTCCTGCATGCTAACAGCTCGCCACCACGGCTCAACAACTCCACTCCTAACCTATTCCCACCTACCCCACGGAGCCCTCATCCTCTTTTTTTTTTCGCAGGCTGTCCAACCCCCACGAGAGGAAGGCAATGACCCCTGCCCTCCCTTGGCCTCTTACCTCGGATGTCACTGCTCTCACCAATCTTCTATCACACATGCACCTCACTGATGCTTTCAGATCTTTACATCCCTCCACCTCACACTTCACACACACTTCCACTGACAACCTCCACTCACGACTAGACTGACTCTACGTTCCTCTCTCCTGCTCCCCACATTTAGAAAGGGCCGACATTTACACCTGTTCCTACCCCGATCACGATGCAGCCACTGCCACACTCAAAAACATTCCCGGAAAGCTCCTAGATGGCTCCAACTTGAAATTTAACTCCAAGTTGTTAAAGAATCGGGAGTTCTGTGAGAAAGTTAAGACCTATTGGACCCACTGGCGCACAAAACGTGCCACATTTCGTGATCCCCGAAGCTGGTGGGACATAGGCAAAAAGAAACTTAAACACATTACAATTCGCTCCTCTAAACAGGCAACACGCCAGGCCAAAGCAGAAAGACGTACCTTACAAAGACAAATACATAACTTATGGTCAGCTCCCCCCACACTCGCCACCGGTCAGGCCCTAGCTTTTGCACTTGCCAGGATTCAGGAGCTGGATGATGATGCGGTACAGGGGGCCCATATACGCTCCAGAGCGCAGCATCTCCAGTTCTCAAAGCACCCTTCCCGCTTTCACAACCAAAGGGAACTTCAGAGCAGGAACACAAACGCCATTAAGCAACTAGAAATCAATGGAGAATTTATCTCCGATCCCACTCAGATTATGACTGAATTGTCAGCATTTTACCAAAACCTATATACCGCAACACAACTAGACCCCCAGCAACAAGATTGGCTTCTTCAAAACTTGGATATGTGTTTATCCCAAGTGCAAATAGATGCTCTTGAAGCTCCCATCTCTCTGGCAGAACTCAAACAGGCTGCCTCGTCCCTCCCTACAAATAAAACCCCTGGGTCGGATGGTCTCCCTATTGAATTTTATTGCCACTCCTCGGCCCCGACTTGTTAATGGTGTTCCAATACAGTCTTTGTTATGACGCCTTCTCAACAGATATGCGCACGGCAATTTTAACCCTCCTCTTTAAAAAAGATACACCCTAATCATCAAAAACTGGCGTCCTCTTTCACTACTTAACACAGATTTCAAACTTCTTACAACGGCATTATCCCTCAGGCTCCGCCCTGTTCTACCTTCGCTTATACACCAGGACCAAACACGCAGCGTTCCTGGACGATCAATTTATGAAAATTTGTATTTTATTCGTGATCTGATCTCCTACGCCCACTACCGTAAAATGCCAGGTGCTCTCACGCTGTGTATGCTGTGTTCATGTTGACCATATGATTTTCAGAATCTTGCATTTCCATGTCTCTATCTGCATAGTCCTTGTTTGTTAGTTATATCATACAGGGGTTGGCCGTAGAAAACCTTGGGGCTTAAAGGAGCTCGGAGCTTGGGTCTTTAATCAGAGTAATATGACCTTCAGTAAGTCCTTTCATAGCCTTATTTTAATAATCATGTCGAAGAGGGGTCTTGCATCTGATATGATACGCTCTGAAAACTAACGGAAAAGAAGCGGACATTACCATGGTTAAGTGTAAAGCATACTTGTGTATTTCCCATATCGTATGTCAAAGTTCTACTATTACATATTCTAGAAAAAAAGAAGCAATTTTTCGTTGTCCAGATGACAATAGATTTGCAGCTATTTGCAACTTACCGATAATGTTACGGTCATTTTAAATTACACCTTGACGCCAAGTTTACAAGGTATGTTGTTTCGTGACACTCTCATGTTATTTCCTTCCTTAGTAGTGAGAGAATATCCTTCCACACATGATAAAGAGGACAAGGAGTGGGACTGGAAGACTGTAACTCCCAAAAAGAGTAATCGGTAAGTTTAAAGATCAAAGTGTGCGTAAACCAAAGAATTAATATATCTAATAAACCGTGCTAGGATGGGAGTGCATAATAGGCAGGTTAATTAAATCTAATACGTGTAATAGACACTGGAGGTCCCTTTGCACCTTCAATTCAATTCACAGTTTCTACACTGGAAGATCTGATGAAAAGCTTAAGTTTGACATACACATGTTTAACTCTCCTCAGTTTGCCAAAGCGCCTCCCTAGCCTAATATTTAGAGTCATGTAAAGGCCTGCATAGCGGAAACGAAGAAAATTACGGTTTGCTCTTTGATAACACAGTAATGGAATAGCATTGCCTTTCATTAACACTCTGTAAGGTAACACACGTTTATCTAGTCCACTACAGCATCATAAACATTCACTAGCCACGAATGATCTCCTTGGTACAGAACAATTATTGCTTTTTTCCCTCCATTATGGGCATGTTAAACATAACAAAAAAGCTATGGTGGATACTGGAATTCCAATATAATATATGAATGGGGATTCTCATCGTTGAAACGCTCCGATAGCTTTACTTGATTGATGTACTTGCACTCAACAATGTAACTGTGTGTATACAATTAATATTTTTACATAATGATGGTATCCATTTGCCGAGAAACTACCTTTAAAGTTTTCGAGTGCGGAGTAATTGGTAACTTCAGCTGAAACTGGTAAACATATCCTATGACAATTGTTAATGTTTGTTACTTTACTACTGGAAAGTTGTTATATGACGAACTTATATATTACATTCGCATTCACTCTTATTAATTTCCATTAACAATTTATAAAGGCTTTCTCTCATTCCTTGCAGGCCAGTTTTTGCCAAGAGAAGTGGCCAAACCGTCATTGAAGGATGCTTTGTAGCACACAGTGTTATTCAACCCTCTCTATACAAAAAGCAGGTATATATGTTATTTCATTTGTAACTGCTTAGATAAAGGAAGGGGGAATGGGTCGTATGATGATACTTATTTTTCATATATTATTAAGACTGATTCCCTAAACTATGCAAAATTGTAGTATTAACTATTGCATGATAGGAGCACATGTCTGCGTCACTCAGTGGTTCATCAGCCAAGCAAACCAGCAAAACAACTACGAAATGTCGGATAATGGCCAGTTTACTTTACATCGCCATGTGTATGATAAGCTTTTCTGAACCCTTTTCGTTAAAAGGGTGATGCTTCTTCTCTTTTCGCAATTTCTGAAGTCTTAGAAAATCTCACAGTACTATTCAATTGTGACTCGCAGTTTAAACCTTTTCCTAAACTATAAAGAGTTCTGCCATAATGGTTACGGAAATATTAAATTTCCTTCGACAGCAGCTCCTGTTTCAACCGACAGGGAAAAGATTATATTTAAATTTTCAGACGTTTCAGTTGAATTACAGTGTCTTTCTACATACGTTATTTTTATGAAAACAAGTCGTTCAGGAAATATGAGAAGTTGTTTTCTTCACGCTACCGTAGCCAATTCTTTCGTCATCAGTATCTAAATATGAAGTCAAATCTGCCCAATTAAAGGCATTAATTAAATTATTTTTTCACGTTTTATAACCCACATAATGTAATATGATCAGAAATTTTAGTAATATATCTTAAGTTATAGTGGAAATCAAATTCTTTAATTTCCGGTTCAATTCAAACTAACCATACCAAATTCCACCAAATTAAACTCCACATTGACTCTAGATATATTACAGGTTTTAACGTATGTCTCAAGAGCCGTTGCTAGGCATGGTACAGCAAAATCATGCTGACAGTGTACCTGAACGTGAATGTGTAGAATGATAAAATTTTTGCGTTCTTTGAGCAATAATTAATATTGGCCTCACTCCTCAATTGAGTTTGCTAGTACAGCCAAAACGACCGGCATTTTGTCATATGGCGAATCGGAGGGAAAACTTTACGGACCAGTAAAAGAGGATACCTGAATTTGACCGACAATTGAGCAATTGAGTCCACTGGTTTCAGGAGACATGGTAATACGCTGCCTTAAAAAGTTACGTGTAGGCTACCCTTTGGCAGGCGAGAAGCAGAAGTTGCACCAGAAAAAAGAACGGAATAGGCATCTAAGCAAGTAGCAATACCGAGAATTACCTTCTATGTTATACATAGAAAACTTTTGTTTGTTGGTATAAGTAGTTGAATGTATCAGCCGCAGTTAATGTACATGCCTGAATGCTGGACTGTACAACAGTGTACATGCACTCTTGTGTTACTTTAAGCCGCAAATACGAAGTAAATACTTACTGGAAAGGTTAAACATAGATGCAGTCTACCCCAGGCACGTTGACATATCGTATTTGTTAGACACGATATTTCACGCTTCGTCTGGTTAATAATTCGTGAGGATTTACAATTATTTGATAGACTTTTGCAATTGCTATAAGTAAAGCGCTATAATGTCTTTTATTTTCTTCATGCCAGGGAAATTGCTGCTATATCAAGCCGACTAATAGTCCAAAGACAGCACAGAAGAAAAAGAAATCAAAGGTTTGTGTGGAGACATATTATAAAGTTATTATTGAGTAACTATTGAAGAAATGGAAATTGGATTACTTATGTCGTTATTGTTTTGTATTGCTAGGCACTATAAAATTTAACGTATTTTTGCATTTTCCTGTCGTCACTACCAAATAACATAGGGATAGAGCAGTTTATGTTACAGTAGGCCAGTTACATTTTAGACAGTGAATGTCAAATAACTACAATTCACAGGAAACATTAATAATTTAAGAGACAATAATCAAAATCAATTTATGTGGGTCATTCGGACTATGATGGAGTACATTAGGACAAGGAAGATACATACGTATTGGGACGTTTTATTCGATCAACGGACTTTAATCGGATCCTGGTTCGTTAAAGGGAAAGTATGCATTGACTTGATCAAAATTCTGGTACATTTTGTCTTGGGGGGTTTAGCGCAAAGAATTCAATACTACAGTACCAATCAGATATTTCCTCCCCTGTAAGGCTCTACATTCCGATCATGGTTTTGTCTTTACAGTTGAAAGAGATTTACCGGGAATTGTGGAAGGTAAAGTGTTTTCGAATGTTGAGCTTGGTCGAAATCACACATTGCCATGCATTAATAGGCGTTAAGACTGTAATTATTTCTTGACTTTTGCGTTTAAAGAGTAATTTTTATCAGAACACACTTTAACATTGCGAGTGCTGCTATTTATGCAGAATTGTTTTTTACGTGCTACATTACTTTAATACATTGGTTATATGTATTAATTGGTATCTATGCTGGACTGCAATGGATAGTTTCGCTAATTCAGGGGAATAGTATTTCATACAACAGCAATTGCAAACCATATCTGTGTGTAATGCAACCAATGTCCGTATTGCAATATCTAGCGCTGAAACTTGAGAAATAACTGAAAATATACCTTGCAATAGTCACGTTAAGTGCGAAAAATTTGCCGAAGCAAAACTGTATATTTTTCCAAATTGTAGGAATATAGCGGACGAGGGGGTGGAAAAGAAGAGCAAGAAAAGGCCTCCGGTGTAGAGGACGCTTGGAAAGAGGAAATTGCATCGTCCATCAATGTTAGAAGTAGAGAGTTGTTCAAGTTTCGAAAAATACAGAAATGTACAACAGGATTCTTCTAAACTCACAGTTCTGTATCCATCCAATATGGTACAGGAAATGATTGCTGGTTTGGAATGCCTTGATGGGAAGGCGGACAATGTTACTGTGTACGCGTGAAAGGAGTTGACTTCACCAAACATGACTTATTGCAGATGAGAGATTTGCACAAACGTAGAAGCACACTAACGGAAATAAAGCAGATTAGTGATTGGTGCTTTAAGGTAAGGTCCTCTATTACAAAGCCTGAGGGATCATCGTCAATAAAAACGGCGATTATAGAGCAGTAGGTAGAAGCAATTTTCAGTAGTCAACAAAACACCAAGTTATAAGTAACATCTCTCTAACACCAAGCGAGTTGCGGAGCATTGGCAACACTGGGTGGTTAAATGATGGGGTTAGTTTCCCTTCTAAATGCCAGTATCAATGACGTATATGCGTTGTACTACAATGATCATTCTGATTTTTGCGCAACTTGCCGCTAACATACGGAAAAAGGAAGGGAGTGAATTACATATCTGCATAGTTTTTGCAATAAATGTTGGGGTGGAAGACGGCGAAACGTACGTGGGTAATACAAATTTGGGTGGGAAATAAAGAAGGGAGTACATTATGCAATGGGTGTTTACATGCGTCAAAGTATTCAAGTGATATATGGCCATTCCCTGGGTGGGTCATCGCCTTTGGAATTAATCACTAGTCTTGTTGAACTTTTAACTAATTTGGAGAATCAAGAAATCGCAAACAGTTGTTCATTCTCGTACTGCCATGAACCCGACGGCCATGTTCCCAGTATTTCTCAATCAAATAGTAATTCCGTTCACGAGTGAACAAGTAACTGTCGGAAATCTTTCCCAAGACAGAGTTGTAGCCATGTCTGTGGTGTAGCATCGGCTGTTTTGATGTGTCTCGCAGGCACATTTCCTGTGTACTTTCAAACTTTAAAGCATGAAAGCATTGATTGGCTTGGATACCACTATTTGTATAATATATCAGAGTATAGTGACTTTCTTCGGTCTGTTGTGATATCGTGGGTTTTCCATAGCAGAATTGACCTAGACATGATAAGAGATACCACAGAGATCATAAGTGACACTTGCAGTTCTTCTCCCGTATTTGATCAACCCGATAACAGTTCGAAGGTATCTCCTTTTTTGGATCCTATTGCCAATTCAGAAAGGCCCACGTCTCCAATTAATATTAATGATGCTCGATCTAACCAATTCGATGAAAAAGAGGCATGCATTAACAAAACAGGCGACAAGTGTTTCAAGTCAATGTGAAACAATTTTCCATTTGACATGTAATAACGGTAATACAGTCTGTGACAATTCCCCGACACATTATCACTGCGCATTATGTAGTGTGAGCATTTTCGTCGAGACATCGAATTCACAGAACAATAGACTAACAGCGGCGATTCCTGACAATACTTTACAAAGACCCTGTGTAAACAAAGTATTGACTTCAATCACACGACAGTTTAGAGCGTAAGAAGGTATTGGTGAATTGGTGCTTTGGCAAAACACTAACGACAAGCGAAAAGAGGAAGACTTTAGAAGTCGATCAATTTGAAAGTAAATCTCAAACACATAATGGATGCGAGAGTTCACCAGAATAAACAGACAAAGGGAAGAGACTGGTGAAAAATGCGACAGGAAAATCAAAGTAAACAACAAACAATAAGAGGATATTAAAAAATCATGAGAGAATATTTAATAAAAACTGAAATTGTTTTCTCCTTTTTTAGGGGAGGTCTGACGTGTATCGCACGGGAAACTCGTAGTATTCAAAGACAAGCTCTTTCTTTCCTGGTTTATGAAGCTTATTTCGTACAAAAACTGAGCCTCTTCGTTAAGATATTGCAAATTATGAGCGACTGGATCCATGGCCTGTAGTGCAGTGACGTCAATTGAAACTAACGACATCCCAAATTTCTCTGTTTCAATGGGACGGAGTTCGATTCCTTATGGTCCTTAATTATCACTACAAACACTAAACAACGGAACACATAAGGAGAACTTTGGTTGAGTTAGAGTTGTAAAGTCGAATTTGAAAACATGATTGCGTTGCAACGAAAGTAAAGTGGGCATAATTTCTTTTTCTCTGCACTGTGTGGTGAGTCATTAACATTTATTGTAATGGTATTTTATTGACAACACGGCAAAAGTCGGACCTTATCAGCAGCACATCTTACTAGAAACCAACAATGTTCGTGTAGAAAAAATGGGAGGGTCCCATGTCAGGCTGCAGCAGGATTAATACCACATGGTTGAATCGTATAAAAATAAATTAAAATTTAGTAGAACAGGAGTACGAGCTCGAAGAATTTTGTTGATTTTCAATCTGCGGAGGTTGAGTCTGCTGCTGCATTATGAATTGGATTGTTGCAACTATGTAATTTCATAACTGAATATTACGTATCATGCCAGTCAAAACAATTTGACTTTAGGAAGGGGGAGAGGTAGCGGTGCTTAACTTTCAACTTGGCGTGTTTTAAGGAGGTTGAGCAACCAACTTGTATAACTTGAATTCGAGGTGCTTATGACTCACCTACTGTGTGCGTTTCAATGGCCCTGAGTATCAAACATTTACAGGGAAGTAAGCATTCTCATTAAAAAAATGCTTGGTGAAACACTACACTTTTTGCCAAACAAGTGTTACAAGCATTAAATGTAGAAATGGCACATTTACTTTAGAGAAGGCACTAGCTCATGACTAAAAGATGTAGGAAAACATGAAGAAACCTGTTTTATAATATATTATACAACTTCAAAAGTTCAGTTTTTGTTAGGTATGCTCCAAAGACGGCAAAGTTAACGGCGCATGGGTAACAATCTGGGTAATCAGATTCTACACTATTGACAATTTATTCCTTGCAATATAGGCCAGCTCAGAAAAGCATCATCATAGAGTAACTTTCCTTCGAAAAGATTTTTCAATGTTTAGAAGTTCAAGCTAGTTCTGTTACCAGGTGTATGAATTGTTGAATCACTTTCTGCACGTTTTCTCTGTAAACAAAAGTCATAGCAAAAGTGTTTATTTCCAACGAATCCACTCCGAGTATCAAAACGAGTTTTTTCGGCATGGACATTTTCGGTTTTCGTAATGTTTTCTCACCAGGTTCCCGATGTTAGCTATAGTTACCAGCTCCTTCCTTTGCAAATGGAACACAATTCCAACAGCAGTATGTTTACTGCTTGATTCTGAAAAACTCGACTGACAGTTTATGGTTTTTCAGTAATTTTAAAGCTCTTAAGGCTACGGTGTTTCCAGCTAGCTCGCTCTATGGTGAGCTTGAGAGAATCAGGAAACGACCGCTGTTTACTACAACCACAATTTGGAAAGATATTCATTATGAGATCGTAACGGTATGCCATTATCGAAGTCACAGTTAACTAGTTAAGTTAGTCGCAGCTCAAGGAGATAACTGGTGCTATGAGACCGGCAAATGTATCAATTATTCAAGATTGTCATTTATGATGTCGAAACGATAAGTGGAAGCTTTGGGTATACCTTTTTACTGTGTTATCGTTAAACTTTACATTATGTGTGGACCTCGACAATGGATAGGAGAACTATAGTATCAGGTGGATGTTGTTCCGATTTGCTTTTCGCTAAGTAGTAAACATTTTCTTCGAGATACAATTCATCAGCGATAATCTGCATAAATAGTACGTCTAGAAATGGAGAGGAAATATCACTCCATGGCGTAGTATAAATGTCCAAGTCATGCTCGAACAGATGATCGTATTTCATCCTGTAAACAGAACCTCTGGAAGATTCGCAATATCACGACCGAAGAAGTGCAATCAGTCAACCTTTTACCTAGTTGAAGGATGATGATATTTCACTCGGGAAGTTTACGCAGATATTATAGCTGGTTTATTTGGCTACTGCCATGTTTAGGCATCGGTGGAGTTTCGTCATCTTGTCAACAGCAACGGACAATTTTCACTAATCAGACGGGGATAATTAGTGATGGAAGTGGGAATTACCCAAAGGGAGCAACATGCGAATGGCTCATTAGAGGTAAAAAATATTACTATGATATTTTATTTGCGGATTTTAGGCAAAATATGACTGAGATCCTTGTACATGCCTAGAAAATCATAATGGCCATAACACATAGCCTTGCTATCCCATGATATTTATAAGTCAACCTACACTAAGCAGAAATCATGATCCCTGTACAGTATATGTCTACGACTTATCACAACAGTAACTTCTTTATGACTTCGTTTTAAGGAATCGTCTAAAGCAGCTTTGACTGACCAGCACTTTGCATTAAACAGAAAGTAAACTACGTCGTACCAATTTGTCTTTTGGAGAACTAAAAGACATGTTCGATGTGTGTCGCAGGTGCTTTGAACACCCAACACCAGAATTAATCTCCTCACGTTTATTTTACCTACGTTAAAGCATTTCAGTTGCCTTATACAAGAGAAAGGTGCTTGTAGTAATGCATATGAAATACGATAAGCAATAGCTGCAAAAACACATAGTCATGTCACAACTCAACAGCGCGTACAATAGAGAGTCATAGGCTACTCAATTTACTTGTTTACAATTAAACTGTACCAGTGCAAAGACAACATCCATACTGTTGCAGGAGTCTCAACCCTCCAGATTATACACAACAGGAATTACTTTATAGCTATCTTGCTTTCTAATTAATATAAAACCATTAATAACTGAACACGGCTGTCACTTGAGTTGTATTTATACTATATATAAAGGTTCCAATAGAAATGTGTCTTTGCTAGTTATGTAGGCCTACATGTGCAAAAGTACAAATGCAAAATGGACATATTTCTTGAGAACAATATATGAATCCTGAGAAAAGTTATCTGTATCAAAAGATGGATGTTCTTGGATTTGTAATTATGTGACCCTGATGTAAACATCTTATTCCTCATGTATTCAGGTACAAAACCAAACTGTGTTGACACTGGCTTTTTACCTAAAACAAAACATTTCAGCCATCAACCCTTAAAGAGAATGTTTTGTTTAAACTTTAAAATGGACCTAGGGCATGAACTGCGCCTGCTTTAAAGTTGATTTACATACAAATTTATGCTCACTTCTTATGAAGGGAGACAGTGGGCTAGTGTGATGTTAGCTGTATCTCTCTCTCTCTCTCTATCTATCTCAAGGAAAATTATGACATTTTATGTGTACACATAAGTGTTGTAAATTATACCTCAAGCCTGCCATCTCAGCAGACATTAGATACATATCAGAGAAACAAAGTGCTTAACTGAAGGCTGTCTTATATGTAAGTGTGCTCTGTGGTACACCCTTGCATGCAAGTACCAATTGTCAATAGCTGTATCATTGACAGTCGTGGGCTCTTTACTTACTATATGTATATACACAATATCAACTCCGTAGTAAATGTATATAACTATTGGACCACTTAAAAGTAAACTCCTAGGGTGATGGTTATATACTCTTGTATAAGAAACTCATTGTGTCATTGGAAGAATACTACAGGACTAGTAAAGCACTACTGTTGCCTTGAAACTCTGTTTGGCTTAAACTTTTAAATGTGATTGGAAAACTTAGAGCATTTTCACTGATGCTCTTATTTCCAAAGTTTGCCCATAAACCTAGCTATTTAAGCCAAAATTATGGTTTTATCTGATCTTTGGGAAGCAAGTCAAAGGAGGTCTAGTTGCTGTTTGATGAGGTGTAGACCTATGCACAGCATAGGCAAGGGTGTCCCAAGAATGTTAGCTTTGCTTTTCAGCAGTGCATCTTACATCTAACTTGGATCTCGGAGAATTCCCTTCCATTTACAGTTCAGTAATAAGCAGGCTTAGAATGAATGTTAAAATATTCATGTTCTATGATTATTTAGCCTAATAATAGCCCCTATGAACAAATCAATACCACCTGATAACACTCTCTAAAGATGTTCAATTCATGCATAAAAACACAGTCGAAACACACATACTATAGCAAGAAGAATAATCAGAAATTTGATACAAGCAATTGTTAACAAAACCCAATTTTAATATTACATTGAGTTATGGGTTAATTTTTCCACACATTTTTACGTTACCTTGAGCCTTCTTCACACTGGTGCTTAAAACCATTTTGAAATTGGTTTTGAAATCGGTTCTAGGACTTAAATGGGTCCAGACTGACAGAACCGTTTTGAAAATGGTTGTCACAACTGTTTTGAAGTAGATCGGTTATGGAGTAGGTTTCAAAACGGTTGTGGACTAAACCGGCTATGGAGTGTGTTGAGGTAGTCATTTGTAGTTGATATTGAGATGGGGTAAGTCTTGTCTAGGAGCATACCTGAAGGTATCTTATAGCCAGGGGGCTGGAATAAGGACAGAGAGGTTGAAAAATTATTCAAAAATCAACTATGGGGGAGGGGGTAATCAGGTAACAAAGAGCAGGAGTAAAAGACAAGGTAAACTGTATCGAAAGTTGAGGTCATATGAGGGTCATTAAAATATTTACCATTTTCTGGCAATTTGAATCTCTTAAATTTTCTACATATTTGAGGAAATATATGACGAAATTTAAAGAATAGAACAATATTGAGGCATTGCCAAAACAGGTTTCATAAGTACAGCAAATCCTTGTGGTCAAAGAAATTCATCCTAAGTCAATAAACACTGTTGTGGTATTGACCTGAAATAACTATTTTCAATACATGTGTCTGAATCTTTGACTAGGCTTGCCCATTCATAGACCACAGAGACAGGGGTAGGAGGCACTAGCCTCCTACTCTTCAAGATGTGCATACTTAGGCCTATACAGTATATATATGAATTATTTTTACACTGCTGAAAATACATGCGAACTCATGTAGACCTACCAGGACCAAAGCTTGAGCCAAGGATTTTTATTTGACGCTGGTTTCCAACTGCCTAAAATTTGAGGGCAATTCTATTATCAACCGACAGTGCTTAAAGTAACTTGGTACTCTGTTTGGAAATCAGCAGTGAGTGTGTATGGCATGAATAAAAAATGTTTACTTTGAAAGAAGCAAGTTTTTGATCCAATCTTAGTTATCTACTCATGTGATGTTGTGTGAAAGTCCACTATCCTCACCGCCAAAGACTATGATCTTATTAATCAACAAAGGGAAAATTGTAATGATCACATCACCTGAATGAGAGCTGATGAAAATAGCAACAGTCTACGATTTTTGTGTGATGATTCCTGGGTTGAGAACTGAAGTGCTGCTGCAAAATGAACAAAACCTCTTCTAAATCTTCGTTGCCTAATTTTGCTGTGATACTGCGGCAATAAACAATATGCTAAAACTATGATTAACAAAAGCATCAAAACTTCGTGACTAGCATCCACCATTTTGAACCGATTTAAAGAAAGGCCCTCTGTGGACAGGTTTCAAATGGGTTTCTGCCAAAACTGATTTGACAACCGTTTTAACTAAATTGGTTTCACAACCGTTGTCAGTGTGAACATGGCTTTGGTCACAGCAGTTGTATGTAGTGAAGTAAGAAATGTTTTAGAAGATTGTTCTTGAAAGAAGTCAGCCTTGGATTGTTAATCTGTAACAGGTAAGCGAAAACTGATTTGTTCATGTATACAACAGTTTGCAATTTGCCTTTGGCCCCGTCCTCCCACAAAGAAATAGTTTTGTAGGTCCTATACTTGGTAGCATTATTTTGGTTATGTGCAAATGGTACGGTACCATAATAACTTTATATTTCCTTTTCTGATCTTTGCTGTTGACCTCAGGGACAACCATTAGCATAAAAAATTTCACTCTTTCTAACTTAAATCTTGCTATTATAAATATGTTCTGTGATGACTCCTGCAGTGTGTAAACTTGATTTCTTTTTCTAAGTTATCATTCAGCATGATTAAATTGGTTTTTCATTGCACTAGTGTATTTCTTTGTGGTATTGTGGCAAAAACAAAAGAAAGTAAAATTTGAATATTCTGTTGAACAAGTTATATATGTTGATTTGTTAGATTATTTAATTCAGCTAAATTAAAGTGTAAGAAAGGCTGCATGTCATCATAGCACCACTTCAAAGAGGTCTTATCCCAACTTGAAAAATACCTAAGTTTGAATTTGACTTTGTGTAATGAAAATTCATGTTAGATATGTCTTCATTTTGTGACTTTTTATTATGTTCTTGAATCTATCATTTGAAGATTTCTACGGTGAGGTTTTAATTTTTCAATTGTTTTATTGAAAATGTAATTGAAAAAGACCTTTTGAATTTGACCTGTGTAATGAAATCCATGTTATGTCTTCATTTGTGACTTTTTATTACCTTCTTGAATCATTTGCAAATTTCTTCTCTGGTGGGATTTTAATTTTCCCATTATTTTGAAAATGTAAGTTAGCATTTTCCACTTCATTTTTCGTTATTGTCCATACAACTATAAATTACCTTTACATTGTTCCTGCTAAATATTTTGTGCAAGTAAGAGGACCTAGGGAAATGTTTATCTAATAAATGTAAAAAGATACCAGCAATATTAGATGATACAGCTCTGTTGAAGGGCGGGTTAAACCATACTATAGTCCTCCTTCTCGCTCTCCATCCTGTATATGAATCAATCAATCAATCAATCAATCAATCAATCAATTAATCAATCAATCAATACATACATATATGCATCTTCATCATCCTCTGTATCATCATCTAAAAGCTTAAACTCTGGAGCTGCTGCAGCCACATCTTCGCTGTCCAGACCTGGGTGCTTGTCAGAAATATTTCTCCCAAACTGGGCACTTTTTGGGCACAAATCTTATTCCTTCTTCTTGGCGTTTGGCTGATTTTAAGGCCAGGTATGAAACACGACATTGATAATTTCGCACGTAGACTCCGACTTAAGTGGTTTTTTAGGGATCAAGAACATGCAAAAACTACTACTATGCGACCTAAGTCTAACTTTAATCCAAAGAATGTTGACCCTGCTATTGAATTGTTTATTTCTAAGATAGAGCAGGATATATTGTCTATTGAAGTTAAGTAAAACTAAAACTAAAACTAAAACTAAAACTAAAACTAAAACTAAAACTAAAACTAAAACTAAAACTAAAACTAAAAACTAAAACTAAAACTAAAACTAGTCAAAATCGTTAAATTACAATGCAATTAGATGACGCCACGATTACAATCACAGAATGAAAACTAACCTGTTCTGGTTCTAAGAAAACACCTCCGCTCATCTGTGCACAGCATATTTCACGATTGGCATTCATGGCAATCATCATACTGCCGCTCAGGATGTCTTCCTCGAGTGACGTTGGGTCCACTAGGATTTTCTCGCTAAAGACGGCAACCATACGAAAGCTGTTAATCGTTGTTAGAAAGTAGCGCCCGTTGAACATACCTTCCTCGGCATAGTTTCCGGCCCAAAGCGAGGCTAGCAGTTTAATTGTATGATAACACGGGGGGGGGGTTCTTATAAGAAACTAGTTAATAAGAAACCTAAGGCTCAGATTTGGAAACATTTAAGGAACTCTTAAGAAACTTAGGCAGGCTGAACTAATCCATAAGTTGAGAAATATTCGTGAAAAGTATGAGTTGAAATAATATTTGCCTGCAACAGTCCATATCTATTACCTTCAAAGAACAAAACAAAATGTACACTTGATAAACTTGTTAAAATAAACTTTAAAAGAAGAAATTAAATATAAAATAAGAAGTATCAAACATGTGTAGATGACTAGATCTGTGACTGAGGCAGTACCCTATTGAGCGATCTATCATTACACACTACAGACACTTTCGCACTAGATCGCACATACCACATGTTACTTATTATAAGTTAAAATGGTATTTTGTGAGTGCGTATAACAGTCTTGCATGATTTTTAAGGAACTGCTTCTTAAGAAACTTTGAAGGCCGAAACTGGATAACTTAAGAAACATCTGAGGCTGAAATTAGAAATTTTTAGGAAACTCGAGGCTCAAGCCGTTGCTTAGGTTTCTTATGAAAAAACAATAACTATGGTAATGATCTTATTACGTCATATTAAGCCGCTTAAGTAATCAAGCCCCATTAAATCAGGCCGCGCTCTAATTGAGCGCACTTGAGAAAATTAGCATTTTAGGGGTTATTATTTAGGCCTCAGGAGGCAACGGACAGTTAGAGATATAATGCTTTTTAAAAATACCCTTTCTATTTTCTCCTCACCGCCACCTCTTCGCTCCCTGCTTTCCTTACAATAAATTAAGCCGCGTTTTAATAAGCCGCGTCATTAATTAAGCCGCGTTTTTATTAGGCAGCATTTTTGAAGGTGCGGCCTATTTAAGTATGCAGCTTAATTTGACGTCATAAGGTAGTCGAAATTAAAGAGAAGCGAATGGATACCCTTATCCTTCAGCACGTGTTCTAGGCCATTTACACACTTTTTCACTTTCTGAAGGAAAGCTTGCACTCCCTTTGTCCACCATTAAAACTGTGTTGAAAGAGCCTAGAGTACACTTACCCTGACTTTACAAATCCAAGAGTTACACATACGGGGTAGTGGTATACATTTAACGGGACCGGATCTTTTTCATCTGTAGAATGCTGATATATGTAGACAAAAAAAACCACAAAAAATACTAAAAAGTTTAGCAATTTTGCTTATGATTATCACAATACCGATTTTCCCCCATTTACCTTTTACCTAAAAGCCGTGATGTTCAAGATATCAACTTAACCGCAACAAAGGCTGTCACCACGGAACACAAAACTTAAAATCAACAGTTACGGCTTCGTGAACATTTTAATTCTTGGTAACTAAATAGTTTCATCAGAATTACGACACTTCTAGTCGCCCTTTGAGGTACGTTCATGACGTCCAAAACATGTGACCTAATCCTGACTACACCGTAATAAAAACATTTCTGGCTACTCGTGTTTTTGTTAAATGTTATGATCTTTACACATATAAAACATTCAATTTAACGTGCAGCATGAAAACTTGCACACTGTCAATAAATCAAGTATGGGTAAAAAGGAAATTTTAACAAATGCCTTAAACATGTTTGACAGTACATCGATTCTCGTGTCATTGAGGAATCGCATGCTTAGGTCGCACGTCTCAAAGATAATATTATAGAATTGACCGAGCAGTAATTTCGACAGCCTGAGGAAGATGAGAAGATCACACCAGCCGATGCTACAACTAACTCAGCGGTTGGAGAACCATGACATCAGAACCAGTAATATGCTCAAAACTATCGGGAGAACTAGGGTAGGGCATTAGGACAAGCTCACACAGTTTCAACTTTGCTGCAGTGAAGGATGCAGCTATTTTATCAAGATCATCGTTGGTCACCAACAGAAATTCATCGTCAACATACATGCCTTTCAATGAAATAAGTACCTCGAGTGAAGGCTTGTTTATTTGAAACGTTGGTTAGTGGTACAAATTTGCGTTGGGTAAGGGATTCATTCTGCTAAACGTTTTCGCCGTACACTGATCACAGCAATCGTATGAAGTGAAGTGAGAAAGCTTTTACGATCGATTTATAGGAAACGAGAAGATCACAACACGTCGTACAAAATGACAGTCACGAGAGCGACACCTTTTCGGCCACTTGCGTTATTAAAAAGGGAATAAATTGTGAACAAGTTGTTTTTGCCGACAGAGTACCGGCTTCTTTTTTAGATAAATGCGGCTTCTAAAGCGGCAAGATGAAAGGGAGATCGGGCTTTGGCTAATACCCTAAACGAATCCCCTTGTTTATTTATCGTTTATTTTGATTATATGTAAGGTGTCTCTCGACAAACAACGCTATGTTCTTTGCATCGTTCATCGGTAATTATTATAAAAGAATTTTCTATCATTTGCCAGCATTAACATCTTATTAAAACAATTGCCTTGGAATGCCGATTGCGAATATATACGTAAATCTACGCATGTATTAAAGGCATTAAGGATGTTTAGCTATGCACAGATAGTCGTTCAAAGGGGCAACAATGATCACTATCAACTACAGAATGTCTGGACAAATTAGAAGTCTTTATAAACGAACAGCAGGAGAAGTAGTACACTACGAGTACAACACGTTAGGCCAACAATCAGTGTTTGCAAAAGTTATAAAACAACGAGATACCTTGAAATTATCAAAAGTATATTTATGCTTAACATTTAAGTAACCCTTTCGAGTACTGAGATGTACCTCTCCAACCCTAAGCCAGGCATACACACTCCAAAGCATACAATAATATCCCTAAGTATTTGGAACAAGTTAAGTCCCATGGTGATAACAATGCCTTTGTATTTGTCTGACTTTTCGATCCCTTTCATATTATCTTCTAATACGTCAAAGACTTTTCTTAGGCTATTGACAAAGATATCTGGTATATTTACCGATATTCGCATTACTCCCCTTAAAATGACTTTAAGAAGAAACGAAGACCCTATGAATGAAAGGTGTATAGTCCACCGACAAGCTATGATAAGTAAAACGCCATATGTGGAGACTTTGTTGACAATGTTTCACGTAACAGACTTCTTCAGGTCACTGCTGAAAATTGGCTAAACTGGTTAAACTGACCAGTTTAGCCAACTTTCAGTAGTGACCTGAAGAAGTCTGTTACGTGAAACATTGTCAACGAAGTCTCCACATTTGGCGTTTTACTCAACTTAAGCGAAGACCCCAACGACCAACAAAAATATGGACTGATTTGATACGGGAGGACACAAGTTTACCGCTATTTGCATCGGAAAGGGAAGCAAAAGATCGTGATTGATGGAGACGTCTGGTGAATGGGAAGTTGGCAAAGCTTCATGAAGGAGTGTGCATCTAAAATAAACTACCTTTAGAGCACTTAAATATAAAGTTCAAAGAATGTAAAAGATTAGTTTTGAAAAGAACATTAGAGAAATAGAAAACATGTCGCAACAAGGGATCGAACCCGTAACCCAAGCTTTCGCGGCGTGCGCTCTACCAACTGAGCTAGGTGACCTCCGATGTTAGCGTACTTTATATTTCTCTAGTCGCCACATTAGCTCCCAATCATCCACCGGTGGGCATCGACATCCAGCCCAACGCAATTGGAGACCAGCCTCTCTGCGCCATGTGGCTTGACCAAGGAAGAACTGCCCTCCGGCCCGACATTAATCCAACGCCCATTATAGTTAGAGAGTATCATCGGGAAGAGAGGATTTGAAATGTTAGTTCTGAAAAGAACAATAGAGAAATAGAAAATTTATCAGCAACGGAGATCGAACCCGTTACCCTCGCTTTCGCGGCGTGCGCTCTACCAACTGAGATTGTACTTACAACTTTGACTTGCTCACCAATAACTGATACATCGGGATATCTAAAAATATGCAAGAAAGTCACCCAACATTATTCAACTTTCTAAAAAGTGCCTTGAATGTGATGTTCAACTAGATAACACCAAACAAAACTTCCTTTTGAAGATAATACAATAAAGCCGAATGCGGACGTGCTAAAGGTGATATCAGAAGAACGCAAATTGCTCAACCTCCTACAGCCCCAGTATTAGACCTACCGTAGACGGATTCAGATCTGTAGGCTATAGTTCAAGAGACTGGACCCAGCTTTATCTAAAATGGACTTTACAGTTGCTTCCATGTAACCACTTATTAATCCTCTTTACAGGTCAGGCTACTATCCCCCTTCACAAGTACTTTCACTATCCATTGCCCACACATTCTACTTTTTGCATTCGAATTTTTTTTTCTTATGTACTTCACCCCCACACCCACCCACAATCCCTCCCCCTGTGCTCTTGCATTTTCTTTAGTATCAAAGATAACTTACGTTGTACGACAAAATAATTTTCTCATTGGAATGTACCATACTACAATTCGAGTTTAGGTTTTACCTGTACTCTAGGTTTCTGAGTTCAGTTTAGTTAATCTTCAGTACTAATCTGTTAGTGACCTGAAGAAGTTATTCAGACGAAACGTACTCAGTAAAGCTTCCTCGTTTAGCGTTTTACCTTTCACAAGTACAGCCAAGAAAGAGAACATTATCAAATGTTTAAAAGAAAATTGAGATGTTAATACCTGAAGTTACCAAGAGCTGAAATAGCTGCAATGCAAGCGCAATCTAGCACGTTCCCTGCATCATCCATAATTGTCACATCAACACGTAAACACCATACCTGAAAAAAAAATTAATCAAAATTTTTAGCAAGGCATTTATCAAGTAGCAATTTAAAAGAAATTTCATTTCTCACATTTAAAGAACACTAGGAATAGCCAGCATTGCCTGGGTGCTGATTGAGTAAGGAAAAAAACCTTTGCAGTGCCTTTTTGATGGTCATGCTGAAGCATAACTTTAATGAAAAGTAATTCCTTTACAGTCAATGGAAGATCTGTTGGGATGAAGTAGCCCCAATGCAGCCAAGGTAGCCCATCCTAATTCGTGGCTGCTGGAAGTTTTTGCTTTTACAAACCGCACTGACCTAACTTGGTACTTAGGCACTTATCTCAGTTGGTAGATAAAAAAGGCAAGTGTATGTCCATCATGGATTTGTATCTACTTTATCTACTCTATGTCAAACTACCTTGTATACTTCAGCACAATTTGTATAATACAATACATACTGTATTGATTACACAGCATCAGCAACTATAGAAGAATGCTGCCTTTCATTTCAAACAACAGCATGGATTTTGTGGTGCATTCTACTAGAAATATGACTTGGTAATATAGAGAATTGGAAGTGGGTATGAAATTCATTCTTAGCTGTTTTCAAAAGTGTTCCAAGCATGGGGTTGCATCTTGGTGGTGATACAATTTCTATAATCTACTTCATCTACTCCGGAGTTGTGTTAACACCAACATCAGTTGTTTAAATGGCTGTACTCACAACAGTGTTTAAATCAATGTAACTACAAACCTTCTAAGATCAGTTAATACTCAATGCATTGCAACATTGGTTCATAATGGAGGATGATAACTGCAATAGGAAATTGCTATTAGTTGTTGGGGTCATAGAGTAAGGAAATGATTTACCAAACTATATCATTGTAATTATTAGGCAATAATTAACTCAAAGAAATATTTCTAGGAACTTCAGGGCAACTCATGTTCAGCAACTAATTTTATATAACTTTTGAAAGTCACAGAAGTCAAAAGTATTTGTTTTCTTGTCCAAGCTGGGCTTCACTTTTGTCATTCATAAATCAAAAACCAAGATCACCCAGTATGATTTTGGTAAGAAACTCCTGTTATGTTCTGAGCTGCCTCAAGATTTCACACATTTTGACAATTGCACAGCTAGGCTTTTCTCAAAATGGTTACAAGACCACATCCATAACTAACATAAACTACATCAGTTGTAGAACCATTTTAGATATGGTTCTGGCTGGTCTGAACCATATAAAGTTTACAACAGTTGACAAAATCAATTTAAGCTTTGGTGTAAACATGGCTTATATCAGACTACCTTGTCTTCTTAAGCACAATTTGTATGATACAATACATACTGTATTGATTACACATTATCAGTGATTATAGAAGAATGTTGACTTTTTGTAATAAAAAACAACAGTATGGATTTTGACAGTATATTGTGCTAGAAAATGACTTGATAATATAGAAAATAGAAAGTGGGTATAAAATTCATTCTTAGCTGTTTTCCAAAAACACTTTCCCACAATATTCCTTGATCAGATAACATGAGATTTTAGAAGATGGCTGCAAAGACGTTTCTCGTGTATCCCTGAAAACTCGGCACCAATATTTGTGGCAATACCTGAGGCTCAAATTATTCAGTTTTGTGATGAAGCAAATGGGAAGAGAAATGCAAGCATGTCCAGTCTGTCAACAGATGCACTACAACTGCTACTCTTAACAGGATGATTTAAGTGAAAAATAAGCTTTCGTTTTAATTTACAAAAGACATAGAGAAATATAAAAATTGTCACCACTGCGGATCGAACCCATGACCCATGCTGTCGCTGTCAGCCAGTAGTAAACAGAGAAATTCAGAACAATGCAGTTGGAGATCAGCCTCTTCATGCCGTGTGGCTTGATCAAGGAAGGACTGCATTCCAGCTAGTCAATCTGTCCAAAGCCCATTAAGAGTTGTGACGTATTATCAAAAAAAGGAGATTTGAAGGAATCGGTTTTGAAAAGACTGCCAAACGTTTGAGGCATGGTTGTGACACATATTCTATTTCTCTGGTGTTATTCAAAACGATTGAATTCAAATCCTTTCTTTTTGATAACTTAGTAATTGTTAATCCCTTACCTTCTCGCCAGTTACAATACAAAGAGATTCCAGATCTACTGGTCTTGATTCCCTTAAGCATCTTTCAATGAATCGATTTATCATTACTCCATGGACAGATGTTCTGAGAATCAAAAAACACATTGTTAGAATAACTTGAGTAAGCTTGGTTTATAAAAAGTTTAAAATGGAAATAAAAAAACACACTACTAGAATAACTTGAAGGGTAAGTTTGGTCTATAAAAAGTTAAAATACAAATCAAAAACACACGTTACTAGAAAAACTTGAAGGGTAAGTTGGGTTTTTAAAAAGTTAAAAATGGAAATCAAAATAATTTGAAGGATACGTTTGATGAATAAATGATAATAATCCACTTATAACACTTGGCTTCTTGAGTGTAATAATTACCAAAGTTATTCCAGAACGAAATTTAAAATAAAACTAAAACTGTGACTCGATAATCTGATGAAAGTCTTAGGCTTCATAGTTTCACTCTGGATTGAGAGAGGGCTAGAGGGTTAGAGAGGGTGGAAGAGAGGGCCAGTCATTCAAGAAAGTTTAGCTGCTTCCCATATTTGTTTACTTCCAGTGCCATAAACTGTCTAGGTTGTCCAAACTGGCAAGATATTCCTCTTTGGAGCTTTTTGCTGATACTATGTCACACAAGTTTCCTCTAAGTAACAATCAATTATATATTGATTATATTATAAATCCACTTCCCCCTTTTTAAGTCAAACAAACCATTTCCCACGTTTTATTTTCGAAAACAGTAAACAACTCACCCTTATTTTAAGGTAAAAATATCATTCTATTTGTCGAAAACAATTTAAAATTCTTACCCGGACCTCACCCCACCCCATCCCCGGTCGTGCGCACGTCACAAATGTATAATTCCCTACCTAAATCTTACCCCATTAGTCCAAATATCTCTCTTTTTGCCCACGATGTTCACATCAGATTATGGATTGAAATACGCTGGAAAACGTTGCTGGCGGTTAAGAGTTCTAAATATGGTAAGTTGTCGACAAGTTTCAGGACCACCCTGGACCAATTTGGTGATTCCTTGTCAACAACTTTGTGGATGTCAGACACGTACAACTTCGCGGACAACGGAGTTGGGCAACCAAGTTGTCGTCAAAGTTGTCCTTAAAGCTGCTCATGACTTCCAGGCGTTCCACACCGGTTTTCCTACCCTTTTGTTTCTGCGTTTGCCATGCCCTTGGGTATGATTGACATCTATTCCATGCAAATATCCAAAACATTACATATTGCCGTTTATAGTTAACTTTGAAATAAATTAAATTTTTAGGTTAATACGATAATTTGTTCATTACTGAGCTGCGAAGATTTGGATTTGTGAATACCTGCTCTTCGAGGATTGTAGTGCACTTTTTGCTTCCTCCGCCTTTGTTCTTGAGCCTTTTATCTGCGATGTAAACAAGTATCACTCTTTAAAGTTGAAAATCCGTTTTACACGAGAGGGTGCGATAGTAGCTTAAATGGTACAACCTACTATTTTAGAGTAGAAGAAAAGTTATTAACTCGCAGTTAATAAGTAGGTAAGCAATTAATAAAATAAGTAAGTACGTACATAGGTAAGAAATTTTAATTAACGAATGAACTCAAATTATTAAATTAGCTTGCCGAAAGAAAAGTGTAAAGTGTAACGTAAAAACGTGAAAGTAGATCGTTATGTGAGGTATTTAAAGAGAAAACAGTAGACACACTAAACCTGCAACAAATTGAAGGTATGTGGAGATTTCTAGGGCCAAGCCTTTTGCCTGGGGCTCGGAGATCTTTACATAGGCTGACGCCATTTGCTCTTTCCTGAACATTTATTAAATTACACATGAATGAAACACAAGGTTCGCCTTCTAATATCACTGGAAATTACCTTCTACGACTCTTTTTGTTAGTATGCTTTGGCGCATACACAGTTTAAGCTGTCTATGAGGCCACTTACAGGGCACTCAATACGGTGAAAAGAAACACATTCAACTCATATAAGAATCGCTGTAGGGTAAAAGGACTTCTGTAGCCCTTATGTACATACTCGAGCGCAATTTGTGAGTCTATCCTATGGCTAAGCATTTATTGTAACTTGGATTTCACTTTGCAGTGTTGGGGTCGCTACATTCGTCAGTGCCGCAAAGAAGAACGTGATATAAAAAAGATTCAAAACGTTGGAACGTGACCACCTTGTGAGCATTAACGGATTAACGGTATGCCGATTTCTCACTTTCTCACCAATCCGCCTGTTAGACATCAATTTGTCTGTCAGCCGATGAACCTATCAGAAATCTTCTTAATGCACATCTGTCTTGATATTTGCTGCTGCCTTCGGTCTCTCTCAGTAATGCTCCTCTCCTTTCAAGTACCTTCTCAATTCCTTCAGTCTATCTTCTTCTAGGGCAACCAATTGGCCTCTTACCCGCTGGCTTCCACTTGAAGTATTTCTTGGGCTTTTTGTCTACTGTTTACGTCCCATCTCAACTTATTCTGCTCAATATCCTATAGTGGTGGTGTCACGTTCAGTTCATTTCTTATACTTGCATTTCTGATTCTGTCTTCGTGTGACTCCTTTTACCATTCTCAAGACTTTCATTTCAGCGCCCTGTAACTTTCATTCTGTTATTGCAGTTAGGGACCACACCTCTGACCCATATAACAGTATAGGTTTTAGGATGTTTTGATAGATGGTCACTTCGCATTTTCTACGAATATATACATCACGTAACAATGGATACATCAGGCCAAGATTATTATGGCAGTTTGCTATTCTTAACTTAACTTCAACCTTCTGTCCTTCTGTTTAAGTCTGTCCTGTCCGATGTATACATCATATTCCTGATTGTTTTTAGACATCCCTACCAAATCAGTTTTTCCTTTCTGAGTACTAATTTTCATTCCATTCTGTGTCATTCCTTGCCACCATCTGTCAGCGGCCTCCTGTATTTCTACGATGCAGTCCGCCATCACTACTACATTATTGGCATAAGCAAATGTTTCTTCTCCTCGTGATTCAACTTTGATGTCTCTCATGCAATTGTCCGTATATATATATTATAAGGAGCAGCGGAGACAAAGTATCCCCTTGTCTAACTCCGGGCTTAAGGCAGAAATCTTCACTTTCAATGTTCTGTGTTTTTACTTTACTCGTGGATTGAGTATACATACTGCGGATCACTCTGACCAACTTTAGATGTATGTTATACAAACTGTTCCACGAACTTTCAACATTATCATCACCATTTTCGACTCCATCTAGGAGTTTATCTTGCATATTTTGGTTGAATTCAATAATAATCTCCTGTTCCTTTAACTTTGCAAGTTTCTATCTCTTAGTAGTCTGCTTCGTGATCTTTCTTGGCTTTTTGAATCTTATTATAGTTAAAGCCAGTCTATGGTATACATCCAGTGAGACAGATGTATCACTTTTGCATCACAAAATAAAGTTTGTTATTTGTGAGGAACAGATCTATCATTGACTTCAGAATATAATATTATTTGGAATGGTCGTATCTATATCATGTCCATTTTTGACTATTTCGATATTGATAAAATGTATTCATGATATACAAGTTATTAATTAACGAAAAGTCAAGTTCCCTCCGACCTGCCTCATTTCTGTCTCCAATACTATGATCTCCGATGCAGCCAGAATATGCAATTTCCTCATCTTAATCACCTCGACCATCTCTTCCTCTTTTCTCTTAAAGCAGCAACGATGAGATTTCCGACTGTGAAAGTTTCCAAATTTCGAGGTCCGTGTATATCTCCATTTGTCGACGATGAAGTCAGTCTGAACCTAGCCACCCAGGATTAAACAGTCCTGTGGTGCCGGTCCCAAGCCCGGATAAATTGGAGACGGTTTTCATGGCAGGGTTAGCAACGCACCGATGTAAAAAGCCTTCCATATGCTCAAGATACGCACGATAATATGTCGATAAATGAATTATTGAAAATTGAAAAAGGAATAACACAAGTAGGGGCCGTACCCGGATAATCTACGCGAATTGAAAAATATAAGAAATCTTGTGCCCGATTTCCGTAGCATTAACCCTACTCTTAGCTCAAAGAACATACAAAATTGTTGGGAAATGATAAACTAGGGGCAGTTACCTTCACTGCTAATTGCTCCTCCTCTTTTGTCGCCTTAGCTAGGGCAGATTTCTTCTTTTCAATATCTTTCTTAATAGTGGGGATTTCTTTGTTCAGCATTGCAATTGTTCTGCATAGGGAACGGAGATTTTATCATACATGATATAAGATTACTAATGGCCATGGCCATGTCGTCATTAATAATTCAAGTAGATCAATGCAAGCAACAATAGGCGACACTTGCACTCAAACGCGCACTATAGAGTAAATGCAACTTAAACTAAAAACAAACATTAAACCATGTCGAACATACATAGATATTTTACGTGTTACCATGCTGCGCTTGGAACAGATAACTCTCCCATATGCATATACTAAATACCAAATTTTGCCTCCAATATAATTTCCATAAGAGAAACTTCTATTTTAGGACTTCCGGACTGTCAAATTTGTGTACTTAAATATAGGATTGGCGTGTGGAAGAGGAGTGTACATTTTACGTCCAATATAAGGGAGTGAAAAGAAAAGTTGCACAAAGGAACAGAATAATAGAAAAGAAGATTATTCTCCTAAATATTGCCCCTCCCCCGTCCCACACTTTTTGATACATAATTACTGGAAATCTTTGTTAACAGAAAACAACATACTCAACCTATATCGCACATAAGTGAGAGCACGTTATGCAGAACTTGCGAAAATTATATTACATTATATATCAAGGTAGAGAGTCAAATAGATAAAAGTAGAAGAAACGTTAAGGATGTCTATTGAACAAAAAAAAATTAGGCTGGTCCAAACTAGGAAAGATCTTGTTGAGGTTGTCAAAAAATCATCTCAGCGTCTCTTCTGCGGGCAACTCCTGGACTCTTTTCGGAGAGATATGGTATTTCTGATGCCCACCTCCATTGACGGCCAAATGGTAGATCTCAGAGAGGATCTCTACCAGAAGTGAGTGCACCTAACTGTTAAAGTAAAATGTCGTATGCGCGACAGCTAAAGGAGAAGTAATTTCAAATATGCGTGCCTGCAGTCTACACCGAGGGAGATTAACAGAGATAAACCCAAAATTTCAGTCTCTATACCTCTTACGGTAATTCTGCATACCTATTTGAAACTACTTCTAAAGATGTCAGAAAGTTTGCTCTCACAGCTACTTTTATATTCATCTGGCGAAGCACAAGTATAAGAATAATCTTGCTCTCGATCTCTTATCGTTCATATCAGAATCACAGGGATAGACCTATTCTATATCTTAGCTAGAATATCTATAGCCAAGGTAATAGCCAATTAGAAAGACTTTGGCTAACTAAAAGGGGATCCTATAAGATAAAATTGTTGCAAAAGGCACAGCCTTGTAGTATGGCTACAATTATACATCAGCAATAGTGAAAGCATAGCATCAAGGAGAAATCCATGCTTACTCGTTCTGTTCCACTATGTTCTCCTCTGCTGTCTTCATATTCTCTTCCGCTGTTGCGAGGTTATTCTCAAGATTCTTGTGTTGGCTTAGGTAAATTTCTAGTTCACTCTTTGCTACATCCAGCTGCAGGGGCAAGAAAATATAATTCATGCCATGACAACTTAAAGTTTTATGTTATAGTGTGTTACTTTCTGGTAGATTGAAGTTGAGAATGTTGCTTGAGAATCTGATGTGCTGGTCAATTCCCTGTTATTGCTACAGCAATCTCTGCTGTCAACTCCATTCTTGGAGATGGTAATTTCTGTCTTGTCATGAGTATTACCATGTGTCATGAGTATTTCTGCCTTGTGACCACTGTTCCAGTCACAAAAAGTCACGAAGTTCAACTACATTTCTGGATACCTACGCTGATACACAACGGGGTTTGCTGGTACTTTTTCACTAATCACTGTCTTTAGGTCCAATGTTTCTGTTTTACAGCTTATCCACTCTAGTGACAAATTACTCTTTGTCACTCCATTTTCTGCCATTCTCCTCATCTTTAAAACCAACCTTCTGTCAAATCATTTAGAATTCAACGTACTTATTGACTACGAGGACCATTCCTATCCAGTCTTGCTTAAATTTGTCCTTTCAAATTGACTTTAACGAAAAATGTACAAATTTTATGCTTTTGATTTAAAAAATTTCATCGATAGTGTCTCTTGTTGCTTCCACCATTATCCGTACTCCTACTTCTTTTACTTCTTGACTTCCCTTCTCTCTCGTTTTGTCCATGTTCTGATTTTCAATCTCTTAAACCACACAAAACGAACCCCCCGAACTACTGGTGATAAATAATTCCTTCTGTTTTTTAGAAACTGTGATTGCCATTAAAGTTCCCTCACTTCTCTATGATCTCTTCTGTAACTCGTTAGTTAATGTGCTGCATAGCTATCTCTTGAGACTGTTCGATCCACTGACATAACACTACCCATCACGTCTGGGTATAAACGACACCTTCGCCTTTTCCACATTGGTAGTTATATACTTTTTGCTATTGTCAATTTAATCTAAATATAATTTTTTGCAGCCACATTTCAGTGTCCGCAAACACAGGTTAAAGATTTCAAAATTCCTTCGCCTACGTCATTATGATAATTTTAATTGGTCAAAATGCCAATGCTGAACGCCACGACGCAGATCGTATGATATAACGACGCTCTGAGAGCTTTTGAGTTGAAGGTTGGTTTAGCTGTTATTCTGATGATCAGTATTTCATCGTATTTAGGTTGGAATGGAGCACATCAAGATAGAATTTATCTGTATTGTAAGCGCACACTGCGTTTGATATTTAATACGACCTAAAGAACAACTAAAGTAAACGCTGGAAGGTTGACGCAGCACCTTGACATGGCAGTACCCATGAGGTAGCAAATAAGCATTTTACAAAACAAACATTACGTAAGGCGTTCGATCTTTAAATTGATTAAATATAATTCTACCTCAACTGCTACAAAACTGAAACGGGGAATTTCAACGTTACCTTTGACTTGGCTTCATTGACAAACTTTTGCCTTTCCAAAAGTTTTTGTTCTTTGCCCTGCAAACACGACGTTAATACTAGTTTGTAAGCATCAGTAAAAAGAAGTATTACAGCAATGTAATGACATGAATAACTTATTCTTTTGGTTTTTAAAATACATGGTTAACTTAAAGAACTAAAAACGTTTTTGGGAACCAATTTGTAGCCAACATTGTCTTAATGTAGTCGGAAAGTAGAGGTTTAATTTCACAAACACTGTTTATACCAAAGCCCATAACAACATATGTGATATTTGATCTCCATGTAAATTTCAGCCTTCTCTGGACACTCATTTGATACGCTAAAAATTTATTTCACAGAGGTGGATGACACAAATGTACTCTGAAGGATAAAGAAAAAGTTCTTTCCTAGTCTCCAACTATTTGCTGTGGAGTGGTAATTTCCTACTATAACAACATTGTGCAAACAACCTGTGGTTATAGATTATTTGCTAAAATATGTCACCTGTATTAAGTAAGCAATAACACATATGATCTTTGGCTTTTAGCTTCTGAAATGCATGTTGAAGGTCTCACACAAAGTTATTCGATATCTTTTTACCCCCAAAGTATGATATTTATAATTAAAATATACCATATCATGTATGACAAATAGAGACCCACACAATAAGTTACAACACGGTCTCCTGCCTTGCTCCATGCACATTTTCTCTTATATAACGCCTTTTTTCAACTTGACATGATAACAGCATAATAAGTACAAGTGTCAACGTACAAAACTGCAGAGGAAGTATGCAAACTAAAAACATCGATTATCATTTATTTGCTAGGGTTATTTCACAATTGATAATATCACAACATCCAAGGAAAGTTATCTGGACTTAAACACTCGGTATATTTAACTATGTTTGACACGCGATTCAAATCTAAAACCGCCAGCTTCACCAACTTGCCATTAAAGAGGTGGACGCGAAGTAAATGTTCCCTTTGCCTGTCATCACGATTCGTAGCTGCACGTGCTTCGTCCAACGATATGTATCGTTGGTGGTGTGACCGCTCCTAAAACTATTTATCGTTATCGTTGTAGGTCCCGATACCGGTATCGTTGGCGGTGTGACCGGGCCTTAAATCCTTTATAAAAAATTAAAAACAAGTTTCACTGATGCCTCTTTGAATCCCCTGTATCGCATTGCCTTCCCGAAGATCTAGTTGTATGTTCCTCCCTTTATGATTACATGGTCACTCTTTTCTACAGATGATCAAGTTATATCCCCAACCACTTACTGAAACGTTGCCATTGGATTTTGTAAGCACTGGACGTATAATAGCTGTATTTTGCTACAACGAGATGAAAGTGCATGTGTTCTTGTATCTGTCTATATCCATCTCTGGGGCTTATTAGGACCTTATTTCATAAATCTAATTAACCACTTATATTCCTCTAGATTAACCACTGGTGTCTTAGAGTTTAATAACCAAAATGTACCACTGCACATATACACTAATTTGCTAGCATAAATTAAGCCTCTTTCCACATAATGACATACCAATCGGTAGAGCTTTCCAAATGTGGCGTTAAGTCTCTGTAAAATACATTAACTATGATCCCCTTCAATTCTGCAAAAATATATCTTTGTAAGTCAGATTAGTAGAGGGTAAAAATTACGAGGCTGGACTCAATAATTAATTAATCAGGTAATACTACTCAACAATTTTTTGTAATAAGATAGTGTTTGTATGACGGAAACAATTGCTAATTGAGTTTTAAGGAGAGCTTATTGTAAACCTGTTCTATTTTACAGTCTTAGGTTTCCCATGGTGTACAGAGTGCCATGCCCCCTAGTAAACTTAACTTACAAAGAAATGTAATTAAAAACATAAGGAACTTGTTACTATTGTAGCAAACTGTATTTCTTTACTTGTATCACGTGAATGAGTAATTACAAGCATATATACATCTGGCAAAGAGAGGGGTGGTGTGTGGTGGTGTGGGATTTAACAAAGGATCTTGCGGAGCTGACAGGCCCCCTTCTCTTTGAAGAATCCTACGTTCACTGCTATAGGTTTCCTACAAAGCAGTAACGGGTCAACGTACACTTTTCTTGTGAAATTGATTTTTTTGCATATCCACCTAAGACATTCCTACTCCAATACCCGGCCCCACCTATTTTTGTTTAAGTAATCTTCCACCCGTGACAGTTTTGGGAGAGTTTACTTTGGCAGACAAGTAGAAAATATCTTTATAAAAATATAAAAGTCACACACAAAAAAATGAAAGTTTAGGAGTTGCAGTTGATTTTAAATATCGATTCTTGACTTCATTTTTTTTGTTCACACACCCCGTCTATTACATTTTTGGTCATTTTCCAACCCGTCAACTATTCCAAACCCCCTTATATTACGTTTTTGGGATTTTTGCAAACCCCTTCCCATTTATTCCAACCCCTCTTCTATTAGGCACCCAAGAGTTGGCGATTAAGCCGTGATTGAAGGACGGCTATGGTATAAAAATTTCCTAATGTAACTGTAAATTAAATAAGAATTGTTTTTTTATCACATCATTTCTAATGCTCGAATGTCACAGCAAACTTCATTTGCTTGGCGCTTCTTTCCTACGCTCCTCTGTGAAAGTGTCCATGATTAACACAAATGGGAAAGGGACCCTTGGTGTTGACCTTCGGTGGACTCCAACATTAACTAGAAAGGCTTGCGGATCCCTGCAGTGCACTTCACTACTGTCTCACATTGGTGGTTCATGTTTCCTACTAACCTTACGCATTTCTCGGGGACTCCCTTCTTAAGCATGTACCAATAGCGTTCTTCTCTGGGCATTCAACTATATGTCTTTCCAAGGTCAATGAACACCCCACGGAGCTCTTTTTCCTCCTCTTGAAACTTTTCCTGTAGTCGCAAGATGGCAAATACAGCATCTGTTGTTAACCTTCCTTTCATAAACGCGAACTCTTCCTCGCTATGCCTGAGTCGAAGATCATTCATTTCTCATAGAGCTTCATACTGTGGCACACGAACTTCGTATCTCAGTAATTTCCACGACCCAGGATGTCACCTTTTTTCTTAAATATTGACACAAGGATACTTTTCTGTCATTCGTACGGCATCTTTTCCTTCTCGGCTATTCTGTGCAGAGCCTCTGTCAGATACTGCAATCCCACAGCTCCAAAGCACGTCCACACATCTACTGGTAAGTTATCACATCCAACAGCTTTCCCATGCTTCATCTTCTTGAGTGCTACGTACACCTTCGCACTTGTGATGGGTTGGAACTCCTCATCACCCCCCCACCACCACCACTGTTCTTGCCTTTCCTCTTAAGGGTACTTTTCACTCATAAGTTTCTGGAAGTAATTCCTCCAGCTATCTAGGATCTTGTCGTCCTCTGTAAGCACTGTGCCGTCTTCATCATTTATTAGTTTAGTCTGCTAGATGTATTTTGAGTTCTTGTCTCTTTGCCTTGCTATTCTCAATGCTTTCTTCTGCCCCTCGCTAGACACCAAATCATTTTGCACTGTGTCATAGGCTCTTGCTTATTTAATAGAACTGCCCTCTTTGATCTCTTCTCTCTGTATGTTTCTCTATTCTCCTCCATGTGTTCCTTGTTTGGAACCTCCTTAGCACCCTTTTCGGCATCAAGACTCTGCTGCACTCCTGATTCCGCCACCACGTCTCCTTTGCAGGTTTTGTTTTTCGACACGTTTTCCCCAGCAGTTCATTTCCTACATTTCTCAGATCTTCTCCTACTATATCCCAGTCATGTGTTCGACCACTTATTCTCCGCTTCAATTTGTTTGTCGCCTCTCCTGCAAATAGTCTTCTGCTCTCTGTCTCCCTCAGTTTCCACCATTTAGTCTTTGCAATAACTAGCCGTTTCTTCACTCTTGCTTTCCATGATGGTACAGTACAAATCAGAAGTCGGTGCTGAGTCGTGATACTTTCGCCCGGTACAACTTTACAGTCCATGATGTTCCTCTTAGAATTCGTCTTACAATGGACGAAATCAACTTATGATTTTGCTGCCCCACTGTTGTAAGTAATTCTATGTCTCTCAGGCTTCTCAAAATATGTGCTCACTACCCTCAGATCATGACTTATTGTAAATGTCGCTAAGTTGTAACAAGCTTCAATACTTTCGCCGACGCCATACCTTCCAATAGTCTCTTCTTTGCTAGTGTCATTACTTACACAATGTAAATTGAAGTCGCTCCCGACTCACACCCTCTCTCCCCCATTCGGGGTTTCTCTTAGTTCTTCATCTTCTTCCGTCTATGCCAATGTAGAGTAGTTTATTGCCATTACCAAGCATCTTTGCATTGTGTCCCTTCCACTTTGTCTCTTGAACACACATAGTGTTAACTCTACTCCTCGCCATGTAATCCACAAGTTGTTAGGCCTTTTCAGTCATGCTACCCATATTTAGTGTGCTAATTTCTAATGTCTTTTGCCACTTTTGCCTCCCTCCGACTTTTTCTCTGAGCTATCTACTTTAGCCGTGCCTGCTCTTGGTACAGTAGCCGTCGTCCATTTCTCATGAAAGTACGATGGTGTGCTTATGCGCTGCTTACAGGTATGCCCTTCCTGCCGAAATCCTCCGCATCTGCCCTGGCTTGGGACCAGCTCCTTGTTATGTTGACTAGAGCGAACATGACTGGGGGCTGGGATGACCGATGACCATCATCCATATGATTTGACATTGCTCGTTCTCGGTCCTTATACATGGCCGTTAAGTTCTTACGAGAGCACACCTCCACCCTAGCAGGTTGATATCATCTACGATAACCATTTGCTAGTGATGCAGTGTCAACATCACACCCTCAAGTGGTTTAGCATGCCAGCTGAGACAGTGTACCGCGGCATCGCAATTGAAGCCATACACGTGCGAGGTTAGAGGATGGGTGAAGACCACTAGTACTATCTCAAATGAAAGTACTATTGTAGTGAATTCCCCTCGTCCCGTGTAGAGATTTCACTTACAATAAGTCGTAATTTATCTTAAATCGCAAAATCTATGCCGTTTAAACATTCGATCACATCCTTCGTCGATTTCGTTCTATGTCTAAATAATTTTCTAAAAAACATGTGTTGTATCTTTCGAGTTCCTTCTTCGCTGCTCCGTAATAACGTCATCTGGTTGCCTTGGAGACGTTTCTAGGCAACTAGCCGTCTTTGCTCTCAGCAAAGAATGTCCGCTAATACATTGCGCTTAGGGCGCCTACAATGTCTCTAAGATCAAATTTCGTACCGCTAAACAACGGAGACTAACAGCGAGCGTTAACAAAATGAACATAAACATGATAAAACGACTTCTATGGACTTATTTTACCACCTCGATGTGGTAAGCATGATTTGTAATTATTATGACATACTTAGTTAGTATTTAACGCCTTAAGATTAGATTGTTAAGGGGAGTTTCAAAGAAGGGTTACTAGCAGAAGAGGTTACTGGCACGTCACCTGACGCTATATCAACGTTCACTACACTACCTCCACCCAGAGCCCATATGGCTGTCCATACCTTAAAAATATGTATGCGGTCCTTGTCAGCATTAACTATTTCACGCAGCTATGACAAAATAAAGCATACCCCTTTGGGATAGCACTTGTCTGAGATCAGATCAAAGAAGCCTCTTTTGAATAATTAACCTTCTACACCCTTTTCAGCCCCTCCCCATAATTCCTGCAAAACTACTGACGTAATGACTGTTAAACTTGGTAAACACACTATGTGGTACTTGATCTGCAAGAAATAACTTTATTTTCTACAAAAAACCGGGTCACATGACATAATGGTGATGTAATTATTGAGCCAACTGCTAAAAAGTAGGAAACTTGATTACTTTTTAACTTGCAAATATTGAATTCCTATTTCCTATTTCTGCTTGCACAGTATGACCATACATATAATACATTGTTGCTTAAAAATTCAACGTTTTTTAATAATTTGTTGAGGGTGTTTATTTCTAAGTGTTAAAGAAGAAATTGAAAAAAAAATTGCAAAATAATATTATTATCTCTAATATGATGTCATATTGTAAATAATTATGTCATTCCTGTAAAAATTATGTCATAACAGGCCAATGGAATTTTAGCAGGAAGTTCTTTAGAGAACCTGAAGAATGTCTATATACCATCACTAAATGTTTTACAATATTAGAAAACTCAAAAATTCATCTTGAAAGTCTTAAAATTGACAAATTCTCTATTTTAATTTATCCTCATCTGGTATACCTTGATCCCCTTTCTGTTGATTTTTCCACATTTGAATTCATGAAATATAACATCCAGTGATACAGACTGCTACCTGCGACTTGTGTCATTTTTGTTTTCATTGTATCCGACTGCTCTTACCCTTACACTAGCCTTAATACAAAACTGTCAAACTAGAAACTACAAGTTCTTGAACTGCTCCAAAAAGGATATAGATACAGATTAAACCAATACTCTTTACCCATTCATTATCCATACACCTGCTACTAACAAGCAAGTAAAACTATTTGCAAACCAAAACCTGTAACGGTATTCCAAATAAATTAACTTAGTGATTCTAATAACTTACCAAGTATTCAAAGATGCTGGCCAAGTAACAATGGTCACATTGAGAAATTCATCTCACTCTTGAACTTGAACTTGTCCTTTTTGAATCCTGCTGGCATTTCGCAGTGTTAGTTTTTATTGGGTTGATATCCTCAAGGAGTAAAAAGGAATGTTCCAAAATATAAAAACCCTGAAAACAAGAATTTCCACACTTACTTCAAATTTTAACAACAAACTTTTTTGTTACAGTTACTATGAATGCTAGCTAAGTTCTTACTTATTTTCCTGTTCATGTAACAATACCTAAACAATCTGAATTTTTGAATAGCATTAGGACCTAAAACATTTGGCAAATGACGGCTAAATCGCATATATTTTTGACCACTACATTACAGGGAGTTTCTTTATATAGATACCAAATATGTTGACTTGTTGACTTGGTGACTTGAGTTGGGTTTTTTCATCCCTTTTTGACCATAGAAGTATAAGGGGGTTATATTTTTATTTGTATATTTTTATACTCTGTACAAGGCATCTGGCATCACAACATGTTGGTTAGCTACCTTTCTTCCATGGCATCAATTTATCAGTACAGGTACCAACAGGGAAGATACAAGTGGGAACTTCAGAAATGAGATGGTGTGACAATGGCAGGTCAATCTCTGAAGAATGTCACAAAGTTTGGTGGAGTGGCAATAGTGAGAAAAAGGTGGGTGGAGTAGGGTTTATGGTGCACCATGATTGCAGAAATGCTCTGATGGAGTGTAAACCAATCTCAAGCAGAATCTTACAGACGAGGCTCAATGCAATGCCAAGGAATCTGTCAATCATAAAACTGTACACCCCAACTTTGGAATGCAACGACGATGAAATTGAAAGGTTCTCCAACCAGCTCGAGGTGACAATAAAGGGCATACCAAAGAGAGATGTTCTTGTGGTAATGAGAGATCAGAATGCAAAAAGGACTGGATGCACATGCGGATTGGCCGGGAACAGAAGGAAAATTTGGCTTAAGATGTACAAATAAGAGAGGATTAAAATTGCTGGAGTTCACGAAGCTGCACAACTTGGTAGTTGCCAACATGAAACTCAAGCTCAAAATGGTGAGGAGGATAACTTGGGTTGCTCCTGATGGCATCACAAAAAATCAAATTGACTATATCCTGGTTGCAAGAAGATCTTTCACTGGTGTCAAATGGACACAGAATGAGATCTTTCCTAGGAGCGGACACAGGCAGTGACCACAACCTCATCATGACCACTTTCAAACTCAAGGTGAAGAAAATAAAGAGACTGTCGAACAAGAGAATCAAACATGGCACAAATCGACTGAAATATGCAGACATACAGGAGACCTTCCAAATCACAATTGGAGGAAAGTTTGCATCACTTATGGAATCGACAAACCTGCAAGAGTTGGCCGATTGTTTTACTGAAGGAATGAATGAAGCTGCTATGGAAGTGCTGGGCAAAGAGAAAAGGAAGAAACAGTCATGGATGACTGATGAGATACTAGAAAAATGTGATGACTGGAGAAAGCTTAAGGCAATGCAATTCGATGACGAGGAAAGCAACAAGAAATACAAAGATGCAAACAGGTTGGTTAGGGAAGAAATAAGAAAGGCGACGGACAAATTTTTACTTGGGAACTGTGAACAAATTGAAAGGGCTTTTGAAAGAAACAACTCAAAAACTGCATACAGTGTTGTCAAGGAGTTGACAAACGAGACGTCGGTAAGTGTGTCAGTAATCAACAATGCAAACCAGACCCTATTAACTGAAACTAACAGAATTCAGAAGAGGTGGACTGAGTATGTTCAGGAACCGTACTGTTATCCAATCTCAACAAATGACAACACCATCATGACTCCAGGTCCTGGTAAACTTGATGAAGTGCAAGATTGAGGAGGCTGTACAAACTTTAACCCATTGTGGCCCATTACACCCCAGTGCTTTTACACCTCAAACTCCAGCAGCTTTTGTCAGGTTTGTTGTCATGAAAGCCCAAGAGCATATGAAGGAAATGTAAAATGAACAGTTACCTGCGCTCGAGCGACACAAAGGCCATGGTCTTTCACGACTACGACCTGCGACGCCTCACCGATGAAACCGGCCCGATCCAGCAACGCGCGTCAGGTGAGCTGGCCGAGATTGCGCTGACCGGCAGCGAGGACACGATCCACACCCTGCCGGATGTGCTCAATCTGGTCGCTGGCCGGGTGCCTGTCCTGATCGAGATCAAGGATCAGGACGGCGCGATGGGCCCCAATGTCGGTCGTCTCGAGCAAGCCGTGGCCGATGCGCTCGCCGATTACAAAGGTCATGCGGCGGTCATGTCCTTCAACCCGCACAGCACCGCGACAATCGCCGAAATGGCCCCGCAGATACCCTGCGGCCTCGTCACGTCGTCCTTCGATCCTGACGATTGGCCACTGCCGCTCGAGACCTGCTACCGCCTGCGCAACATCCCCGATTTCGACCGGATTGGCGCGCAATTCATCTCCCATGAGGCCGCTGACCTCGCCCGAGACCGGGTCGCCGAGATTCGCGATGCGGGCCATGCGGTGCTCTGCTGGACCGTCACCTCCGAAGACGGGGCGAAAGAGGCGCTGAAATACGCCGACAATATCACCTTCGAAGGCTTCCTGCCGACTTGACCCCGCGCCGCCGCACCCCACATGAAAGCTCCTAGGAGCCATGTCAGAAACATCCGTCGAAATCACCGCGATCGACAGCCTGCGGGCCATCTCACCCGAGGAGTGGGATGCCTGCGCGAACCGAAACGGCACCCGGCCGCCCCCCGATCCATTCACCACATATCGCTTCCTGAACGCATTGGAGCGTTCCGGCTCGGTGGGCACCGGGACCGGCTGGCACCCGCAATATCTGATTGCGCGCGCAGAGGGCGAGGTGATCGCCGTCGCACCGCTTTATGCCAAGGGCCACAGCCAGGGCGAATATATCTTCGATCACAATTGGGCCCATGCCTATGAACGCGCCGGTGGGCGGTACTATCCAAAACTGCAACTGACCGTGCCGTTCACGCCTGCCACCGGGCGGCGGTTTCTGACCAAACCCGGGTGGGAGGCCGTCGGTCAATCCGCCCTTGTGCAGGGTGCCGTGCAACTGGCCGATCAGAACGACATCTCGTCACTACACGTCACCTTCTGCACAGCGGAGGAGGTCGAGGCCGGCACGCAAATGGGTCTGTTGCCCCGTGCCTCGCAGCAATTCCACTGGCAGAACGACGGCTATGCCAATTTCGATGCGTTTCTCGCCACCCTCTCGGCGCGCAAACGCAAGAACATCCGTAGGGAGAGGAAAACCGCCAACAGTTTCGGCGGCAATATCCTGATGCTCACCGGCGATCAGATCCGGCCTGAGCATTGGGATGATTTCTGGCGCTTTTATCAGGATACCGGCGCGCGCAAATGGGGCACGCCCTATCTGACACGGAATTTCTTCGACATAGCACAGGACGAGATGCGCGACGACATGTTGCTGATCCTGGCCGAACGGGACGGGCGCGCGATCGCAGGAGCCCTGAACTTCATCGGGGCAGAGACGCTTTACGGGCGCTATTGGGGCTGCGTCGAGGACCATGCCTGCCTGCATTTTGAATTGTGCTATTACCGGGCCATCGATTTCGCGATTGAACACCGGATGAGCCGGGTCGAGGCCGGGGCACAAGGCGCGCATAAACTGGCGCGCGGCTATCTGCCGGTGACCACCCATTCGCTGCACTGGTTCGCCGATCCCGGATTTCGCGATGCGATTGAGCGCTATCTGAAGGAAGAAAAAGCAGCCGTAGACGAAGAGATCGAAATTCTCACGGATTACGGGCCATTCAAGAAGGGAGCCTCCTGATGGGCAAGAAACTGACCGACGCCGAGCGCGCCTCCGACCTCGCACCGCTTCTGGACAATGGCTGGAGTCACGACCCGGAGCGCGACGCGATCACCAAGACATTCAAGCTCAAGAATTTCGTCGAGGCCTTCGGCTTCATGACCCGCGCAGCGATCCACGCCGAGCGCCTCAACCACCACCCGGAATGGTTCAATGTCTACAACCGGGTGGAGGTCACGCTGACCACGCATGATGTCGATGGACTCTCCCCGCTCGACATCAAGCTGGCTGGCATCATGGACGCGCTTTAGAGCTGATCCAGAAGCGTCTCACCGGCGGAGATTTCGCATTCGCCGGGGCTGCCCTCTTCATTGAGGATGGCGACTTTGCCGTCGTCAACCAGCATCGAATAACGCTTTGAGCGGGAGATCAGACCCGCAGGCGGCGCATCGAAATCCATACCGATGGCTTTGGTCAGCTCGCTTTGCGGATCACCGAGGAAGGTCAGGCCTGCGTCAGCAGCGCCGGTGGACGCCCCCCAGGCCGCCATCACGAAGGGATCGTTGACCGACACACAGATGATGTCATCCACGCCTTTCGCCGCGAACTGATCCTTGGTGCGCATGAAGCTTGGCACATGCGCCGTCGTGCACGTGCCGGTATAGGCCCCGGGCAGACCGAAGATCACAACCTTCCGGCCAGAGGTGAGCGAGGACAGCTCGACCGTTTCGGGACCATCGGCCCCCATACGCATCAAAGTTGCATTGGGAAGGGTGTCGCCAACTGAAATCGTCATGGGGTCTCGCTTTCGATGATTGAGTTTCCGTCTCTTTGCCATATAGGGTCCGCCATAGGAGCTGACCAGAAAAAGGATCGTCACTATGGCAGGGATTGTGGTCGTTGGAGCCGGACAAGCGGGCTCATCGCTCTGCGCCAAACTGCGAAATCTGGGATATGAGGGCGCGCTGACATTGATCGGGGCAGAACCGGTTCCGCCCTATCAGCGCCCGCCCCTGTCGAAAGCCTATCTGTTGGGAGAGATGGAGCTGGAACGCCTGTTCCTGCGGCCGGAGCAATTCTATGCCGACCAGAAGATCGACCTGCGCCTCGGGGCGCATGTCGATGCGATTGATGCGGCGGCGAAAACCATTTCGGTGGGCGGCGAGATTCTGCATTATGACCAGCTGGCCCTGACCACCGGCTCGACGCCGCGCAGGCTGCCCGCCGCGATTGGCGGCGATCTGGCTGGTGTGCATGTTGTGCGCGATCTGGCGGATGTCGATGGCATGGCCCTTGAGATGAAACCGGGCGCGAAGGCCCTGATCGTCGGCGGCGGGTATATCGGTCTGGAGGCGGCTGCCGTTGCCTCGAAGCTTGGACTGGATGTGACCCTGATCGAGATGGCGGATCGGATATTGCAACGCGTCGCCGCCCCCGAGACCTCCGCCTATTTCCGCGAGCTGCATGGTGCGCATGGGGTGAGGATACTCGAGCAGACCGGCCTGACCCGGCTGACCGGCGAGGGCCATGTCTCCGGCGCGGAACTGTCGGATGGCTCGGTGCTTGAGGTCGATGTGGTGATTGTCGGCGTCGGAATTGCGCCGGGAACCGCACTTGCCGATGCCGCCGGATTGACGATTGAGAACGGCATCGCGGTGAACGAATTCGGTCAGAGCTCGGACGCGCATATCTGGGCTGCAGGCGATTGCGCCTCCTTCCCACGTCATGGCGAGCGCATTCGCCTTGAATCGGTTCAGAACGCCATCGATCAGGCGGAAAATGTCGCCGAGAACATGCTGGGCGCGGAGAAACCCTATGATCCCAAGCCCTGGTTCTGGTCCGATCAATACGACGTGAAACTGCAAATCGCCGGGCTGAATACAGGGTTTGACCATATCGTCTCGCGCAGTGGTGAGGGTGGTGCGCAGTCCTTCTGGTATTTCCGCGGCGAACAACTTCTGGCTGTCGATGCGATGAACGATCCGCGCGCCTTTATGGTCGGCAAAAGGCTGGTCGATGCCGGTAAGAGCGCTGACCCAGCGGCTGTCGGCGACCCTGCGACTGAGCTCAAGGGCCTTCTGCGCGCGTGAGGATTGTCGCCGGCGAGTTTCGCGGACGTGCGCTGGCCTCGGTCGGCAAGGGCGATGCTGCGGCGCATCTGAGGCCGACAACCGACCGCACGCGGGAGAGCCTCTTCAACATTCTGGGCGGTGGCAAGTTCGATCTTGAGATCGAGGGTGCACGCGTGCTGGACCTCTTCGCAGGCACAGGCGCTTTGGGGCTGGAGGCCCTGTCCCGCGGCGCAATTCACGCGGTTTTCGTGGAGTCCGGGCGCGTGGCGCAAAAGCTGATCCGCGAGAATATAGCCAAGCTTGGTGTGCAGGATCGCACCCAGGTTTTGAAATGCGATGTGGCGCGATTGCCGGAAGCGGATGCGCCCGTCGATCTGATCTTCCTCGACCCACCCTATGGAAAGGGCCTCATCCCACCGACACTGGACCTTGCACGCGCACGCGGTTGGGTCGGGGAAAACACGCTGATCGTGGCCGAGGACAACGCCGCAATTTCCGCCGAAGGGTTAACCACTCTCGATACGCGCAAGATGGGCGAGACCTGGCTCACCTTCCTGAAACCCGCCTGATTCTTCTGGACAGAAACGGCTCAAAAACGCGAAGGTAACCCATGGGTTACCCTCATCTAACTGCTGATGGCATTTTCGAAAAACCGGAATTGGAGACGGTTTGTGCACCAAAATCCGTCGATCAGCCGGTGTTTATCAGCGACGCGGTGACGCCTTTTGGCCGCGAAACGCTGCTGCTCGATTTGTTGCGCAAAATGCATGAGGCGCGACCGAAGTAGCAGTCTTTGTTAAGATTTGAGCGGCAAGCGGACCCGCCTGTCGTGCGTCCTTAAGAATTCACTAAATCTGGTGCTCTGCTCGCTTGTTCACGCAACATTAATGTGAAAAACTGTAGAGAAATAAGAGCAAAACACGAAAAACGCGACAGGTATTCTCGCCCATGTTCGACCCTGCACGGCTTTTGTCCGATGTCTTTGGATTCGACGCATTTCGCCCAGGTCAGGCGGAAATCGTCGAGGCCGTCACCAAAGGCGAGCACACCCTTGCCATCATGCCCACGGGCGGTGGAAAATCGCTGTGTTTTCAGCTGCCCGCTCTGGCCCGTGAAGGACTGACGGTCGTCATCTCTCCGCTCATTGCGTTGATGCGCGATCAGGTGCGCGGACTTCGCGCGGCGGGTGTGGAAGCGGGCGCACTGACCTCAGGCAATACCGATGAGGAGACCGATCAGGTTTTTCAGGCCCTGCATGCCGGCAAGTTGAAACTGCTCTACCTCGCGCCGGAGCGCCTGGCCTCGATGGGTGCGCGCGACATGTTGAGCCGTGTCAATGTCAGCCTGATCGCCGTCGATGAGGCGCATTGTGTCAGTCAGTGGGGCCATGATTTCCGCCCGGATTATCTGCGGATCGGAGGGCTGCGCCGCGCCTTGGACGTGCCGTTGGCTGCCTTCACCGCGACCGCGGATGCCGAGACCCGGGACGAGATCGTCAAGCGGTTGTTTGACGGGATCGAGCCGAGGATTTTCCTGCAGGGTTTCGACCGGCCCAACCTGCATCTGGCTTTTGCCGTGAAGAATTCGCCACGCAAACAAGTGCTCGATTTCGCCGATGCACGGCGTGGCCAGTCGGGCATCATCTATTGCGGCACGCGCGCGAAGACCGAGACCCTGGCTCTGGCGCTCGAAGCGGAGGGGCACAAGGCCTGCGCGTATCATGGCGGGATGGAGGCGGATGACCGCCGGATCGTCGAGACGCGGTTTGCGCGTGAGGACGGCTTGATCGTCGCGGCCACCGTGGCATTCGGGATGGGGGTCGACAAACCTGATATCCGCTGGGTTGCCCATGCCGATCTGCCGAAATCGATTGAGGCCTATTATCAGGAGATCGGGCGGGCCGGGCGTGATGGTGCTCCGGCGGAGACGCTGACCCTGTACGGGGCCGATGACATCCGGTTTCGTCGGCAACAGATTGACGAAGGTTTGGCGCCAGATGATCGAAAGGCCGCCGATCATGCGCGCTTGAATGCGCTTTTAGGTCTGGCAGAGGCTTTGGAGTGTCGGCGCGCGCCGCTTTTGAAGTATTTCGGGGACACGCAGACGACATGCTCCGGATGCGATTTGTGTGACACGCCGCCCGAGACCTTCGATGGCACCGAGGCTGTCCGGAAAGCACTGTCTGCAGCATTGCGGACGGAGGAGTATTTTGGTGCAGGGCATCTCATCGATATTCTGACTGGTACGCTGACCGACAAGGTGCGTGCGCGTGGCCATGATCGTTTGTCCGTGTTCGGCATTGGTGGCGAGTTTGACCGACGCGGCTGGACGGCTGTGTTCCGGCAGATGTCCGGGCGCGATCTGGTCCGGCCCGATCCGGCACGACATGGGGCGTTGCGTATGACCGAAGCCGCGCGGCCCATTTTACGGGGCGAAGCGTCGATCACCCTGCGGCGCGACACGATAAAATCCAGCGCGCGCAGGCCTGCCGTGAAGATGTTGGTCAGCGAAGAGGATGCACCACTTTTGTCCGCCCTGAAGGCGAAACGGCGCGCCTTTGCAGAAGCTCAGCGCGCACCAGCTTACATCATTTTCACCGACAAGACGCTGATCGAGATGGCCGAAACGCGCCCAATGACGATGGACGCGATGGCGAGAATTTCCGGGGTCGGCGCGAAGAAACTGGAGAGCTACGGGGCCGCGTTTCTGGAAGTGATCACCGGCGAGGCGACCGTGGAGGAACACCCTGCGCGCCGCAAATTGGCGGGCAAGGCCACGGGCACGGTTTATGACCAATTGCTGGAAGCCCAGGTGCGCCTGCAACGCGGCGATACCGGCTTGGAGAAACCGCTGAGCTGCTCGGCCTCGATGCTGGCAAAACTGGCGCAAGCGCGGCCCGCTGATCTGAGCGGCATCGCGCGGCTGATCGGCGAGAAGAAAGCGGAGCGGTTCGGCGCGACATTCCTGGGCATTCTGGCCGCGAATTAGCGCTGGACGCGGGCGCGGCGGCGCTTAGGTTATGGGTGACAAACAGGGGGACTGCTCGATGCTTTGCGTGATTTCACCGGCCAAGAAGTTGGACATGACACCGATCGAGGGGTTCGAGGCGACTTCTCCGCGCTTTCCGGCGGACACCTTGTCGCTGGTCAAAACCGCGCGGCAGTTGACGTTGAAAAGCCTGCAGCAGCTGATGGATATTTCCCCCGATCTGGCACGGCTGAACCGGGATCGGTTTCGCGCATTTGAAAGCGCCGAGACCAAGCAGGCCGTTCTGAGTTTCGCTGGCGACACATATCAGGGGCTTGAAGCGAGCAGCCTTGATGCAGATGAGCTGGCTTACGCGCAGGATCACTTGCGCATATTGTCGGGTCTGTTCGGGCTGTTGCGCCCGATGGATGAAATTCAGCCCTACCGGCTGGAAATGGGGTCGCGCCTGAAAACCCGGCGCGGCAAGTCGCTCTATGATTTCTGGGGCGACCGGATCGCGAAGGCGCTGAATGCCGAGGCGGAGGCGTTGGGCACATCCGTGCTGGTGAATTGTGCAAGCCAGGAGTATTTCGGCGCGGTGGATCGCGCTACCTTGAAGCTAGACGTCATCACCCCGGTCTTCATGGAAGAGAAAAACGGCGCGGCCAAGATTGTCAGTTTCTACGCTAAAAAAGCCCGCGGGGCGATGGCGCGGTTCATCATCCAGAACCGGTTGACGGACCCGGCTTCGGTCAAGGATTTTGACAGTGGCGGATTTATACATTTGAATGTAAGTCTTATATATGTGAATGTGTGAGTCACTCAACTCACATTCGTTTCTGAGAACTATAGATAAAATGAGGATCACTGATCTCTAAAAAAGACTTTTAGAGATCAGTGATGAGAATCAGAACTAATTTAGATAGTACATAATTTGTCCCTGACCTTACACACCGCGTTTTTGAATGTGATAAGTTACTCATTCTAACTATTGCGTCGAAATTGTACGTTGTAGCACATTTCTTGTAATTAATGCCTAATTTCTTTACTACATATATCTAATTCTCTTGTCTATCTTACTTTTCCGTAGTCGCTAATCAGGACATCGCCTTGTTTATATTTGGAGTTATTCTAAATGTAATACAAAAGGACGCCCGGTGAAGTCATTAAAAGGAATGGTGGTTGTCAACGCAAAGCCAAATTCAAAGGAAGTATATCGCAAACGAAGCGTATCATCTTTGTGAACATAAAACTGACCCGTTTTCAGCATTTACACTAGGCCTCTACTAGTATTCTTAATTTATTTCAAACTAGATAGAAGTTCTAGAACGTGAATATATCTATTTTTATGGGGATTATCGAGTTTATATTGGCCATAGGATGAGTTACTCCGGCGTTGGAACCCAAATTCTTTCACGCCCTCGATATGTCAGTAGTCTCACGAAGGAGTTGCAGAAGTCGGAGCTATTCCGCAAAATGTCCAAATTGTGTGAAGATGCAAGCAACTTTGTTCAAGTGAATTCTGAAGCATCTCCTATTGCCATCAAACAAGATTCTATTCTGGAAGACATTGATGTCGAAGTTCTACCAAAACAGGAATTTCCCTCAACAGCTAAGCTTTGGAAGGATTTTCGTGGTTCAGATCTAATTAGTCTAAAGGCCCAGGAAAATGAAAGAACTTTAAATACCTCTAACGATTCCCCGTGTACTTTTGACAAAAACGAGTCAACAAGGAAACTAAAGTTGGAACCGAAAATAGAGGGACTGCAACAAGGCTTTAACTTAAATTCAGTTGAGTCCGTGGAGTATCTTCAGCGAATACACATGAAATGCATGGACACGAATTCAAATGACACTTTGATCGGAGCTACGCAAACTGCAAAGTTACCCACATCGACGAATCTGGAAACTGTGTATGATCATAAAACTGGTACCCAATGTGGGGAAGTAGAAATGACTAAACCAGCAAATAGCGTGACTACAAAAGTAGAGCATAGAGAAAGTGAAACTACGGAATACGAAACCGTGACTCAATTTGTAGCTCCATTGTTGCAGAAAAGAACTGTTGATGTGCTGGAAGAGGAATTGCGCAAGCGCGAAACAGTGCTAAACTCTAAAGGAAATGGAGAGTCTGTCATGGTCGTTTTGATCAAAATACCGAAAAACAAATTGTCGGTTACGTCCTCCCAAACTCTTAGCACACTTGATTGTATCGACAGCTTTAATGCTATTTCTTCTCAAGAATGTGCTAGATTACATCAACAACATGGGAGTTTATCATTCAAGGATAGTTGGGATAATCTTTCAGTTCCAAACCACAGAAGTCATAATAATTCCTGCACCTCCTCTGATGAGGCAGCAAGCTCTCTAAAGACCGATAAGGACTATTTGGCTAAATTAATAACAATTATTGCAAAATTGGAGTGCATTTCAAGGCAAAGTGTCCAAAAAGATGCCGAATCTTACAATAACGTCTTTGACTATCTTGATGGGCGCTTATTCAAAGGGCTTAAAGAAAATGAACGAATTCTGCAAGCTGCCACTCATTTGTTGGAACGAACAGACTACCTTGAAGAAGATAACAAACTGTTGAGGGAGCAACTTTCAAACCTAACACCCTCGGGAATGACGTCTAGCAGATCTATGAAAGACAATATTGAAACGGGAAGTTCCGCAAAGAAGTGCGAGAGGAAAACAGCTAAGATAAACAGAGGTGACGGAGAATCGGCTTATGATCGAAAATCAAAGAAACCTAAAAAATCAGTAGGTACAACTATTTCATTGGAGGATAAAGGCATTCAGACTGAAGTAGCCCAAGATACTTCGAAGTGCTTGGATGAGGTTCTCGGAAGATATGTAACAGAGAAGGTGAATGAATTTCACAAGACATCGCATGGCACAGAGGAGAAAGAGGATTTCTTAAGTCAGCTCAAAGACGATCTGTTCGCGAGATTACTTGATGTAACTGACCTCTGTGAACTCATGAA
>JAAAKM020006971.1:76024833-76102914 GCA_010016025.2 Alatinidae sp. Z8VKAUB7J3 | reverse complement strand
TGCTAACTTTTGAATCTCTCTCGTATTGTTACCGTAGAAGAGAAAATCCGCAGTTCACCGAGTTTGGATACGTCGGTCATGGCTGTTCTTGATAGAATGGAGGAACTCCAGAAGCAGAGGTCGCGGAGATGGCGGGAAAAGATGAACCACTTGACAGGAGAGAGATCGCGGTTAGCAAAAATGCTTGTGAAAACAATTGAAAAGATTCAGGATGAAAGCGGAATCTTCCTTATTAAGCCAATCATGAGCATTCCGCCGAAGTGAGTCGTGTAGAAATACTGTAGTATAACGGTTCTCAATTTCTGACAATGTATTAGCCCCCTTGCCGTTTTATCGTTTGTCTTGCATAGCCAAAAGCATCGATTTTGTTGTTTTCAAAGTGTTTAATACTTAGGTTGCTATTATTTAATCAAAGGTTTATATATACTAATATATTATATAATTATTATATTATATTATATTATTATTATAATATATTTATATATTACTTTAGAAAAACTGTGCAAACCTTACTGGCTTTTGCTGGAAGATCGCTGTCAGATTCTAGTTTAAAGCAGCGATGACCACGTCGGCAAGCGGAAATACGCTTGCTACCATTTTTAAGACAAGTACACTCCTTTGCGTGTCAATACGTTACGCTCCTGTACGCGCCTTCGATCTACGCTTTTGAAAAGAACACTAGAGACATAAAAATATGTCAACACTGTTCTTTTCGAAACTAACATTTCATATTCTCTTCTTCATGATCTACGCTTTCTGTGTGACCGCAGCCTAAATTCAAATTTTAATATTTTTGTTCTAAAATTTATTGTAGAACAAATACGGGACATGGTGCAATTGTAACCAAAAGAGTGAAATCACCCAAGCAGCCAAATGGACCTGCATTTATTCGAGCTCCGGAACGTTTCCAGGGGAGAACAACGAGGCAAGGGGTGAAAGCAACCATAAGAGCTTGTCGAGCTCTGGATGATGAAACACTAGAACTTGATGTACATCGACTACACAATAGAGGACAGCAAGGTCGCGTTTGGAAGGTATGGTGCCTATTCATATTTGCTTACGATAGTATTTGCTTGTTGTAGTTTACCTAGCAGGGAAACAATGGCAGTCTCTCTATCAAAGACCCTCCATGAGCAGTGGGTCCAACATTGAAACTACCCTAAATAAACAGAAAAACCACCAAACAGGCTAACTAATACATAAAGGAAAGCTGGGGCGTCCAAAGGCAACGCTCCTCAATTTGTGCTACCGGGCAGAGAAGCCAGCCATGAAGCAAGCTCAACCGCCCAGTAGGACCTCCTCTCACGGACCATGGACAGCACATGCCATCAATGTGTCATCACTGAGAACAGATCAACACATGATCCTAGCCAAATGACTGAAAAGCAACGGAGTAGGAAACAATGGCACCATCTTTCGGACTGCCTTCCAATAACTTCCGTCGGATAATTTTAGCTGCTTCTAATTAAATTCAGTGCAAGAAAAGTAGATTTCATATTGAGTATTTTGCAATTACTATCTTTTATGGTTTATGATCTACCTTTTATTCTTTTTAGGTTCCAGAGATCTCCAAGGTACCACCAGTTTTGTTCAATACCCCGATGATACCGACAATTCTAGACCTAGATGTTAATAGACCGATGTTTACACAAAACGATATAAGGTAATAACTGATTATTTAACGTACATTCTATTGGTTTGTTTGTTTGCTTGTTAATGGGTTTTTTATCCGCAAGCTTGATAATCATGATGATACTTATAATGGATGATTTTGATTATTTTGCGGTTGCATATAATGATGATGATAATGGTGACGGTGGTTGTAGTGGTGATGATGATGGTGGCGTTAGTGGTGATGATGATGATGATGACGATGATGATGATGATGATGATGATGATGATGATGCGGTGTTGGTGATGGTATTGATGATTATGGTGGTAGTGGTGATGATAATGATGATGATGATGATACTGATGATGATGATGATGGTGGTGCTTTGGCTGGTGCTGGCGTAGGTGATGTTGAAAATGATGATGATGATGATGATTATGGTGTTGCTGGTGGTGCTGGTGCTGTTGCTGGATTGTTTTGCTGGTGATGATGATGATAATCATGGTGATGGTGATGGTGGTAATGATAATGGGGATGATGATGATGATGATGACGGAGAGGATGATGGTGATGATGATGATGATGATGATGATGATGGCCACACCTGACAGGAAGTAATAGTCTCAGAATAGGGATGATTTATTGTTGCGCTTTTGTGCTTTATTTGTTAGTATAAGGTAATTCCTTGCCCTTTGCATCCTTTACGCATATCCCTCCTTAGTTTTTAAACTTTTCTTTCACCTATTTTATGTTTTTCTAGTGCTGCAATACTACCTCATTCGTCGTCGGATGGATCATCAGCACAAACAAGTATATTTTCGTACGTCACTGTAGCAAGGCGACCTATTACAATTAACATGAAGCAAGAGAGTCGAAGAAGAGCAAGCCCAGGAAACATTGGTAAGTGAAAGTGGCCCCTAACCGAATACTTATATATGTTAAGGGATTAATAAGCTTGAACCCCTTGCCCCTACGATATGTCTTCGCATGTAGTATCATATTATGCTGGTGGTGATAATGGGTTGTTTCCATAGGGCATATTCTGTAGTCTGGGCTCTAATCCTTTCTTTCCTAAAGCCATAGGCCTTGGACCGCCCATGGGCCCTCCCTCTTCTCATTGTCATTCCAAATTCGAGCCACTATCTTAAAACATCTCTGAGAAGTAGTTCACATATGCGTTATGTTTTAATTGCATTTGATACCAGTATTTTAAAGTATCGTCACGTCTGAAATTTATGTCACGTTCTTACCCTTTTACTGTTGACTAATCTTCCTCATCACGTGCACACATACACACATACGCACGCACGCACACACACACACACACACACACACACACACACAAACAAACAAACAAACACAACAAAGTCACACTCGGACACACACGAAGAAATACACTAACACAAACACATAAACATTAACACAAACAAATACACACATACACACACAAACAAACAATCACACACACACACACAAACACAAAATCACACACACACACACACAAACACAAAATCACACACGAACACACACGAAGAAATACACCAACACAAACACAAACACATAAACATAAACATTAACACAAACACATACACACAAACACGCACACAAACACACATACAATGACACACAAGACAAAGTTATTGCCGTATGTTAAGTATGTCAACTAGTTATACCTCTCCACAACGAAGACGCGAAATAGATTGCGACCTCATAGATTCATTTACGCTTAGGAGAAATGAGACGCATTAGTAAAAATAAAAAAAATGACCTTGCCTTGTAAAGATTAAATGATTATTAAATATTTATCATCATTTCAGGTTCGTAGTGACTGAGAATCGAAAGATTTGTGATGGTTGTGAATACGGGTTTTGTTTGACGTGTCTGTGTTCGCACGTGCGAAAGAAATGACGAGGGAACGATATCTAATCTAACTTCATTGCTTAAATTGTCTAGAGAATTGATTTATAAATTTGATAAAATTTTTATGTCGTTATTTTACTGTTTTAATAACAGAATCCTTTTGAAAGAATTTAGCTTAATGAGTTCTTTATGTAAAGGAACTAATTGTTTGAATATCGCGAATTCCGTTGATATAACGAAATATCTAATTGCTAAGACGAACCTTCGTCCGTTAAGTTAAATTATGTTTTCTTACATGTACGCTTTCGTTCAGTGTTTGGTCAAGTGACCATGACTACTCTCACCCACAAAAATAAAATGTCACCAGCAGAAATGCTAGGAGTCAGATCATAACTTATTATCGACACAAAATGTGTGACCTAAAAAATTCGGACAAAGGATGTTTGGACAAAATTTGTTCACCGGATGTCGTGTTATGGGGCTAATTTCGGACACACTTGTGCCGGCAATTTTAATTTAGGTCATTAACACACAGCATCATATTTTTCGTCACTCACTCGGTGAGTCTTAATTTTTTTAATTTAAATTTTGGGCTGGCCACTACCTGAAAATGTAAATATTCGAAATTATTGGTACCCAATGCGCCTTAAGACACATTAAAAGTGGGAGTGAGAGAGAATGGTAGTTTGTGATAATAAAAGGCTGTGCCGTCTTAATACAAACTGAAGTAAATGGTAAGGGGCAATGTGGAAATAGTAGTGCAGCGGGTAATGTGTTTCACTATCTTCGATTTTTTACGTATCAATGCAAGGAGATGGGGGTATGGGAAGAGATGATGATGATGATGATGATGATAAAGATGATGATAATGATGATGATGATGATGATGATGATGATGATGATGATGATGATGATGATGATGATGATGAGGAAGATGATGAAGATGATGAGGATGACGATGATGAGGATGATGATGATGATGATGATGATGATGATTATCATTATGGTGATAATAGTGATGATAATAACGATGATGATGATAATGATAACTACTGTCATGATGATGACCATAACAAGGATGTCGCGTATCATTGTGAAAATGATAATTGGAGTGTTTGTTCTTTCCATATATACTATCTCAACATACAACAATTGAAATGCCTAGGTACACTCAAAAATCGCTATTTTAAAGTGCAAAGTACGGCATAGATGATTTTTTAGTATTTGCAACAATGGACGACTACTACAGTTACCTAAACTTCGTAGTTAAAACAAGAATCAAGCAGTATGTTTGAGTCAACCGGAGAAGCAAATTACTTACGTTGATCCATCGCAAAATTTGACGACCAATTTCTGCTCGTTTCTGTTGGTTATTTTGCCAGGAAGGTACGTAAATGTGGCTACAAGTAAAAGTAATGAAAGTAGTTGACAAAACGCTATGATGACAATTACGACAAAAAAAATGGCAAAGCGGCTAATGCTATTGTGAAAGAAGCGAGGGTACCGCGGCTTCTGATAAAATCTATGACCGTTGTTTAATCTTACACAATACATTACAATACAATATTCCATTTTGGACTAAGCTGTACCTTGCTATCTTTCAATCGAATACCCCTGATGTGCACTGGTCCCGATATTAAAAATACCCCAAAGTAAACATTAAAACAATCAAACAGGTTAACTAATTAAACAGAGTGAAGCTGGAGCGTCCAAGGGCCTCAATTTGGGCTACCGTGCAGGGAAGCACATGAGGTATGTTCAACCTCCCAGTCTTGCTCATGATGCTGATACTTCGTATGCAATAATGTGCCCTATGCCATGATCGAAGACCAACCTGCATGGTTTGCTGATATGACGAGAGCATCATAAAGTAGATAGAGGGGAGGGGAAAGTATATATAGTGCAAAGAAGCAATTAAACAGCAAATTAGAAAGCTGATTTAAACTAAGTTCAAAATTATATCAAAATGAAGACTGTTACGCTCAAAATGAAAAAAACATTTCACACATAGGAGACTCGCCAAAAAAGGAAAGGTATTTATTCAAGGAGGTTTATTCCTTTATTTCGTTTTCAACATTATTGCAGCGAAAATATTATTAGAGAAAGCTTGATTCTAACGATAATTAAGTCGTCTTTCAAATTGATCTTTCCACTGCTAATATCATTCAAATTCAGCAAAACGCTGCAACCCGTATGATATGCCATGGGTTTATTTTCTAAATACTATGGTGACAACTACACCGACAAACTATAGGGAGGACGCCAAGAAGGAAACAACAATTATGACAACGTTTCGTCTTATCTTTAAGACTTCATCAGGTCCTTGTACATTGGAGGTTATAACGCGAAGTCTTAAAGAAAACACGAAAGGTTGTCATAATTGTAGTTTCCTCCTTGGCGTTCTCCCTATGGGCTTATTTTCCTTTCCTTAAAACATGGAGGTGTTTCTTCGAGACAGGTATTTATAGGAAGGGGAGCTTAATTCGAAGTATTGCCATACTCCCTATCTTTACATAGTGTCCCTGGGCTTCAAATACAAGAATGACAATCCATCTGCAGCGTCAATGCGGAGGCGCTTTCTCGCCCAAGGCATCACCAGGCTAGTTCCTCAGGTATTGTTTCATAACGTTTTAGAAATACGGGTCACAAACCTGTCATTGATAATGGTTGCTATTTTCTTAAATCAACACCAGTCCCATATTTCTAAGGGTAATGGGGCAAACCGTACCAGGCGAAAGGCCTTTGAAACCATGTTTGAAAGAAGTTCTGGCGAACGGTTATCATTCAGCCTACTTGAATTTGGTTCGCGTTACACCAAACGAAATAAAAAATCAACCCAAAGTATCGAATCGCAACAAACCAATCTTCCTAAGCGACATTAACGATTAGGTTGTTCCATCCTTTCCTCTTGTTGTTAATATATCAACACAGGCATCAAATCTTTCTTACCTTGGTCTGCAATGGCAAGAACTGGATTCGAAATCGTTAATTGATGTCTCTTTGTATGAGCTCCAAAAATATATGCGTAATTCTGGAAAAGAAGACAGCATACATTAGGGAAAATGCCAGTCTATTAGAAACTGTAAGAATCTATTGAGACTTTTAGTTGTATTACAATTGGTCTAAGTAATTTTGAATGACTGGGGAAGACATGCCTACTAGCGTACCGCGTAAAAGGCCATGCCTGTCCTTCTAGCTCTAGAAACCTTGACCTATATAGGAGCGTTCAAAAATTGTGACCAAATGGGGATCATAGCAATGTTAACTGCCCTTGTTCGTTTAACAGTAGGGATGGATGAGTGTTTACAAGCATATACTTATTAAATCTGACGCCAGGGGAGGAATAGGAGCTGACAAGGGAACTTCTAAAGCTGAAATGCCCCTCCCATCAATGGAAAATGCTGCGTACGCCACTGAAAATGTCTTATTTATAATAAAGTTACCACCACAATCATAAGAAGTATAACCGGTAGCAATTTGTTTGTGATATCAAAAAGTGCTTCCGTTTCCCAATCCAAAATGGTACCTGATAGTTACTCAAATCAACATATGATGTCGAACGAACAAAATTAAAATGTTTATATGATAGAGTGCTCAAGTGATAACGACATGTAAACATGGCAACAAAGCTCTGGCTGCGTCAGTGGCAAATCAACCACTGTACGACCATAAACAAAATATTGCCTTCAAGAGTCATTCCAATTTTGAGCAAAAACCGTTAAAAATTCCAATGAGTCTGAAGAAAATAGAACTAATTCTGTCCAGTTTATTTAATTATGGACTGGATTTGTGATTCAAACTTTGAAAGAGCGTATCTTGATGTGTATTTGCGACATCGACGACAAAGTTTATAAAATACCTTTTTTAGCAGGAGGGCTGTAGTACTTGCAAAAAATTTGTCAAATTTTTAATTTTCATGCATGAGACGACACAGGTAAGTACTCTATAAAATCCATTACTTCTATCATATATTTAATACTATGAAATTATACATAGGCTTCTCATCGCATAAATTAAGTTATCGCTTAACACTGGGAGATGTATGCCTGCTTGTGCTTAAGCGATTACAATTCTTCGCAAAGCAGTAGAGAGTAAGAATCACAACCTTTCTATCCCACGTCTCCTGTATCCGTTTAAATACTGCCTTGAGTCAGACTTATCAGCACCCTTGACCTTTCAAAAAAACACTTCAAAGGTGGAAGTTTGGAGTCAAATTGCGAAATGTAAAGTACAATCTCAAAAAATATTACGTCATGGCTTACTTGAATTTGTAAAGTTTGATCTGCCCACTCGATCAGATAATTTCTGGGTCCACTGACTCGTTCTCTAACGGAACCTATAATTGGTCGAAAGGAGACAATGTAATATATATTAACTGTAAAACTTTATTTCTGAATAGGGGTGTGGAGATGGATGGCGAGTATTAAAACAAAACAGTACTCAAACATAGCAATCCTAACTTACTGGAGCAACATAAACACAGTGCACATTTGGTTTGTGATTCAACGTACTGCCATGCCATCCACAGCAGCTTTCACAAAAGCCCTAAACAGATATCTGTCTGGCTACGAGTTAAAAAACGTCCTGCTAGCTACTGCAACTCGATACTATCTCCATTTTCCGCTCCTGCCTAACTATTCCAGGACAATGGTTTAACCCTTCCATTTCTTGCTGTTTTAGGCCATTTGTCTCCAGGTTACTCTCCTTCAGCCAGTTGTCACACTATCTCCTTTTGACTCGTTGTACATTTCGTCCCCTATTTGCCCCTGGATTCCATCTTATCCTTTTTCAATTATTTCTCATAAAGTTGCTCCCAACTCTAATTACTCCCTTAGGGGAGTGGGAGCGGGGGGGAGTACACATACAATGTTTCCTAGATCATAAAATCCCATAAAACTTCACGACAGCGCTAGAAAGCATTCTAAATCATGGAAGTGGAGATGGGTCGGTGAATGAAACCAGCTATGAAAGAAAGTGAGAACCGCCTTTGCCTTTGTTGCCAGTGCATGTTCTGTGTTTCTTTGTTAATTCTTCTTGATGGTTTCCAGGTTGTTTTAACTTTAGTGATAACACTGGTTTGACTTACTTAAGGACTAAAGACGATAACTAGGCGTTAAAACACATAATCACTCCATTATCCCTTAGCAAAGAACTTGGGTTTGAATGGTACAAAATAGCCAAAATGGGCCGAAATTTATTTTCAAGACATTCATAAACTCATTGTAATAAAACTCACCTAAGTAAAACTTCCCATCTTGATCATTCCTGGCTACTACTGCCTGTCCGACCAGATAATCTTCGCATGCTAGGATGTAGGAACAATCTCTCTCGAATTTCTCTGGTGATATCAGGTACAGCTCCTCTCGCGGGACAATACTCTAGAGTTGGCAAAACGAATTAAAGCTGTTTAACTTCGAGATAATTTAAGGTACTATATTTGCACGTAAAATTATACACTGCTAGAAGGACGAGTCACAGCACTTTTAGAATTACCAGAGCCGATATACGACAAGATCTCTTTACAATAGAGGAGGAGAGGAAGGGGTGATTGTATAATTAAACTTTCAAAATAACTTTGAAAAACAGAGTTTAGAAAAAATTAGATTCAATGAGGTCATTAGAGTTTTTGTAAAGCATAGGTCATTGCTGACAGCATAACGTTGCAAGAGAGGCGGGAGATACAAGCAATAAACTAGTGATTTAAGAAAAAAAATTCTTTTTGTTTGTTATCAGGGGAAAATAATTTTTTGACGTTAAATGGCATTTATTGGTCCGATTCTGATGATTTGGGGACTTTTGTCTCATGTGTAGTATCCAAATAGAATTATTTGTATTAGTTGAAAACTGCCCCACAGAGAGCTGTGTACTATGTAAATGAAATTAAATTGTAATAGCTCAAAATTTTTTTATCCAATGTACAGTACACCTCGCGTAAGTTGCCGCCCAATAAATCCAGGTGATATACCTCCCTTATTCACTTTAGCCAACATGCCATTTCTCAGTCGCTAAAGCTGCGTATAAATCCTGATCCCGAAAGTATCCACTTCGCTCACTGTATCATAAACTTCATTCCAAGAATCAAACATTAAAACGATCGAATAATCGAGGACCGGATAACCGTGCTATGAATGATCGAGAAGGCACTCTTAGCTGATGCTAGATACGAGAACAGTATTAACTGTACATACCTCCTGGCCATCAAAATATCGCACTTTCATGCTGACTGTGTTATCAGCAGTTACAACGATCCCTGGGGCGTAACCGTATGCATAATTCGGATGGAGGCCAATCACAGGATCTCCAGCCTAGAAACGAGAAAAACTTGGTAATATCACTTACTCATAATTACTAAAAGAATCACCTAGAGTCCAAAACATTAAAATTGGTATAAAGATGAGTAGGTACTTTGGTGATGGGAAAACGTATCTCACTGTTCTCGATTTTCATCTATAGAGCGGAAAGACTACAGTCACAGTACAAAAATACTAACCGGAGTTCTACACGAGCTGACATTTTAGTAAATTAGTAGCCTTAAATATTGAGTATGAGTGCTACCTTTTAGCAAGAGTGAACACTGCATTGTCTTTCGCATTCAAAAGGTTTGTTATAACATGTTGTACTCTAAACTAGAGTGTTGCTATCTACAAACAGAGTCAATCTGAGATAAACCCCACAATACTGTACTAGTTAGAAATAATATTCACACTGTATCTTGGAAGCAAAATAAGTTAGCCACGATGATCAAAACACATGTTGCATGCGCTAAATTACCGGTGGCATGAGGCTCAGAGACCCCCAATAACGTAAGAGCTGTTCTTCGTAAATGATAACAAAGCCGTTGATTACATTTGTGGAGAAATCCACATCCCCGACCGTAAGAGGCCCACCCAATGATATTACATTACGGGGACGTCGTGGATATCTTGTTTCGTTGAGACAATACAGTATTTCTCTTCGACTCCGTACCGCCTCCTTCATACATCTAAAAACCTTTCACGTACGTCCTCTACTACTTTGATAAATTAAATAAGATAAGACACAATGATATGGCTGCCCTATAAGATCCAGGTTTTAAGGAGAATTCTGCGATATACGTGCTCGATTATTACTACCACGGCAGGCTCGGTACAACTCAAACAAGAAGCAAAGTCAAGCTTAAAATTAGTCTCATAATGAAGACGGGGAGAAGCTTGTTCGTCTGCTAGTAATCTTCTTGGAAAAGCTTCGAAAGATGCGGGCATTATTGTTCACTCTGCCTCTCTGCTGTTATGTGCTTACGACATCGAGATCAAGAAGCTCGTTTTGATAAATATGTACAACTCGCTGTGCCGTTCAAATGCAAGGCGTATATAGCTGGCGTCTATAGCTGACCCTTATGACACACATTGATGGATACCATCTGTCGTTTATTCACTTACCTATCACGTTCGTTGGCCTTCTTGCACTCCCATTATGTGTTTCATGACACGTAAATACATTCATATCCATATCATTTCATTTAACATTGCTATACTACACAACAACCTACAGAGAGACTTACAAGGAATGGTTTGCGGAAAGAAAGGAAGAGGAATACTGAGAGCACAGTGCAACATTAAAGACTGAATGAGGATAGAGTTCGATGTGTGCAAGCAAGAAACATCAAAGAAAGAAGAAGAAGATGGAAGTAGCACACAGCCAACCTCCGGACCGGAGAGGGCACTTGATGATGAAGATAATGATGATCATGATCATGATGATGATGATGATGATAAATGATGATGGTGATGACGAAGATGAAGACGATGATGATGAGGAGGAGAGGGAGGAGGAAGAGGAGGACGAGGACGAGGATGATTATAATGCTGAGGATGATACTTACATTAACAATGTTATCCGCGTCGTCATCATCCGTGATAATTTCACGTCGACTTATTCTTTCCAAATCTCCAACACTGTCTTCAATAAAATACGACGAGTCATGGCAATCCTGCCGCACGGTACCTATAAAAACGGATTCAAAAGGGGAGAGATAAAATTAAGCGCACGTTTACATTAAAATGGAAGAATTGACAGTATTTAGCACTCGAAATGAGCCAGGAAATACAGCGGTAACTAGTGTAACATTTGCAAAGTAAAAAGTTATTCTGATTTCTTTTTGAAGAAATTTGTCTGATAAGTTTAAGACGGATATTCAAATACGATTGGTATGCCTGGCAACAAAAATAAAGGAAACAAGCTGAAAATGTCGCTACTCTCATCGCTCAGCCGGTATTGCTCCCTGCTGCATTTACTACAGTATTTGTCGATTACTGTCACAAATTGACAGGGTCGTCATTGGCTTTAGGGTAACAATAGTAAATTACATGACACTGGTAGAAATCAGCACCTTTTTTAGCAGAAGAAAAGCAAAGAAACAATTCCAAATATCTTGAAGAGGGAGAGAGCTGCAGAGCCAGGTAAGGAAGATATACAATACGCGAAATTACAGACTAAGTTAAGCTAGGTCAAGCGGGGTAACGAGGGTAACGGGGGTATCCTTTCATGTGTACGGTGACCGGGTCACACATACACTGAGCTATTGAGGATATCGTGATGTGATGATGTGATTTGGTTGTCCCCATAGTAACTTAAGAAGTTTGGGGCGGGTAGGAGGAGATCTTTGTACAGTTCATTTTCCTAGTAGAAGATCCTTTCCTTTGGAAAATTTTGGCAGAAATTAATTATTGTTTCATCTTTGCCTTATTTCAACGAGGCCTGTCCCTAAACCTTTTTTTGTTACACGCTTCAATTTAAATTGGAAATATGTACAAAATCAAAAATGGTATATAAATTTGAAGAATTTCTTATCTTTATACAATTTTATACAAGCACTTTTTAATCAATCGTTTTTTGACGTTTATGGGGTAGAGAATGAGTGTATATCTTTTTTGCTAAGTTTTCAACTTGGTGCTTTGCATTCTTACTTTCACGGAATAGGAAAAACGATCTAAGTTGCCCATCGATCTCTTTGATTTAAATGTCTTGCAGGATTATCTTTAATTTCAACAACAGTATCGTACTCTATACTGTCCTCTACTTCTTTGGCATCATCATTCATGATTCCTGCAATTATTTCTGCATCTGTGAGACGATCTCCATTTTTTTCTAGATTTTTTATCTATGTCAAGAAAATCAACTGCTGTAAGATCTATTTCTTTGTCATCATCATTCATGATTCCTGCAATGAGTTTCACTTCTGTGAGATGATCTCCATTTGTTACCAGATTTTTTATCTATGTCAAGAAAATCAACTGCTGTATGATCATTTGGTGCCAATTCAGGTTTGGATTCCCTTGGTAAGTTTAGATCATAATACAAATCAGAAATAGGATCAATTTCGACGTCCCAGAGTGGATTATCATGATCATTGATGCCTCTGGTCTGTGCACTTGACCAAACTTAACCCTGTGGATAATGATGCTGTTACCGTTCAAAAGGCTGATGAAGCAGTTGCACACCTGGCATTGGGAGATGATTGAATCTTTTATTTCTTACGATCTGAAACGTACTGATACTTCACTATAACCGTGACTGGCAGAGGAGTGAGTCTCAGAGATGGCGAGGGAATACAGGTGCCCTGCATTCCACATTTATCGGGACAAAAAAAATGTTGGAGCTATTAAAAAGACAATCCATCATAGTGAACAAAATACGTCAGTAGAATGTTAATTTGACATTTAAATTCGAATTAATCTATATGTATAACTTTTCCTACATCTTCCACTTACGCATCCCATCGTTGGAAGGTCTGAGACCCTGTTTACACGGGTACGGATCCAAACTGGTACGGATCCAAACTGGTACGGATCCAAATGGACCCGATCTCGTATAAACACCCTAGAAAGGGAATCAGATCTATTTTGATCCAGAACTCTGCATGCGAATCCAATTAGCAAATCAACGGTTTGTTGTATTGTAATACGAGCTGCGATAAGTTGCAACGATTGAAATATAAACAATAGGAGATTATGGATAAACGTTTCAATACAAGGAAGAAAATAGAATTTGAATGGGGATCACGTCAAATTTACCCCGTGGTGGTTATTTTTTTCACCTCATTTTCGATCAGTACCAGTTTGGATCCGATCCCAAGCGTTTGCACGAGACCTCTTCTGGTACGGATCCAAACTGGTCCACTTTCATAAGTGGACCCAAACTGGTACGGATAGCAGATCCAAACGAGTTAGGATCCATCAGGTCTCGTGTAAACGCGAGGCCAATCCGTACCAGTTTGGATCCGTACTAGTTTGGATCCGTACCAGTTTGAATCCGTACCAGTTTGGATCCGGGCCAGTTTGGATCCGTACCCGTGTAAACAGGGTCTAAATCTTCCAGACTTAGATTGTTCGACAAAACTCACTGAAACATCGATTTGTTTATTTTGATCATTTCAGAGTTGCTTAATCCACTTATGTTAGTTGGGAAATAATTTTAGAAAATTTCAATATTTTGAGTTATAGAGGTTAAGATGCCAAGGGAACCGAAAAAATTCGTTCGATTTACTGAAAGTTCGAGTTATAGGAGTTAACTTATTAGGAAGTATATAGAATTTATGAAGGGACCGACTAATATTGTTCTAGTTGTAGAAAGTTCGAGTAACCGGAGTTCGAGTTACAGAGGTTGTACTGTATTTTCTATTTCTCTTGCACGTTTTCCAAAACTGATATCGTAAATCCTCTCATGTCGATCATACTATACTATTTCCCCATACATATAACTCGTCAGCTGTTCTTTATAGGAAAGAAATTCTGCAATGGCCCACCAAATGATTACAGTGAGCAGTTGAAACAAAACTGCGAATCGTATTTCAAGGCCATCTCCGTTCGTAAATTGAGTACTCAGGTTTTCAGATTTATTTGTGGTTACAGGCATTACTTTTGTATGCACTTTTAAAATGACGATGAACTTGAAACCCAACTTAGAAATACAATGGACGTCTAGGACGAAATGAAGTCAGTTAAATTGTCAGCAACTCTACAATCGTGGACAAAAGTAATATGAACTTTTGCTTCAATGCGATGAAAATGACCGAAATCATGGAAGACGCTTAGTAAAGGAAAGGGGCTCCCATTTCTGGTATTACAAGTTATCTGCCCCTCACCTCCTATCAGCAAGGAGGTGTGACATGCAAGCCACCGAAATGAAGATTTTCAAAATCCATCGTTAGTTGGAACGGAGGTTAGGAACGTTTGCATTAATTCATGTCCGAGATTGGTCTCTATAATTTAGTTATCGTGTATCAACAAACCATTCAAAGCATCTTCTGCATATTTTAATGTCTGGCTTAATGATTTTGATTTGTCTGCCTTCAAAAGTATTTTAATATAACGAAAACAATTTACGCCGTGTTTTGCTTTTCATTTGTTACTGCTAATTAAGCACATTTACCCTGAACGCACCGAAATTTGCACAAATCTAACTCTTATATAGTAGCTACTGCGTTCACTGAGAGCTTACTTAAGATAGGCCAACAGATTGACTTTGATAATTCATTAAGCTTAGTATTCTGCGGATGATGTAATGCCAAGTATTCGAGGTATTTATAACAGATCAATTATGCATATATTATAATTAATTACATAAAGAAAGCAATAACAGATATAACATCAGCCAGGGGCTACTAACTGTCCCTACTCCACAAGTCATATTTATCCCCCTAAATCCAAAATGCTTTCCGCGCCCGCTGGGTAGGACATCTAAGGTCCCTATTTTAATAATCAGTTTATCATCGAGACATACTTTTCTATTTCTCTAGTGTTCTATTCAAATCAGTTTATCATAACATAAGCATTGTGTGATAACTTTACTGTTGAAATTTTTGAGGGGCAAATAACTGCAAAAAAGTGTACTTGACTTGTTTCTTTAGTGATTTTTTCTTTAACTTTTGACTTCTTTTCTGACTTTTCGCCTTTGTTCTGACTTGTTGACTTTTTTCTGACTTTGTGATTGTTTTTCTGACTTGTTGACTTTCTTCTGACTTGGTGACTTTTTTTCTGACTTTTTTCTGCTTTCTTCTGACTTTTTGCCTTTTTTGCCTTTTACGCCTTTTTTCTGACGTTTCGACTATTTTCCGTCTTTGTAACTCTTTTTCTGACTTATTGTCTTTTCTCTGACTTGTTGACTTTTTTTCTGAGTTTTTTATCTTTTTTTAACTTTTCGACTTTTTTCTGACATTTTTCTGACGTTTTTTCTGACTTTTCCCAAATAGCATACGTGACTTTTTTCAATTATTTTCCCCTCGAAAATTTTAAATACGGAGATCAACCAGACCGTGACTATTTGTTTTGATTCTACTCAAGCAAAATTTCGTAGACTATGGTATAAACATGTTACTGGATTGGCCTCTAGAGAATAAACAGTGTGTAAATGCTTTATAAGCGGCACACGCTAATAAGGAAACCCTCTATTGTGATCAGACACATGGATTGACTTACCTGCTTCACTGAGTGTGAAAATTTAAACAGTTATTGAAATAGCCATTTCCTTGCAGGGGGTTGATCCGTATGACCCTGTTGTTTGGGGACCTGGAAACCATTGGCGACTGTTTTCGTTGCCAATCAAGGTTTGAATCCTTCTCATGGCGCTCTTTATATTTTGATTATTTACAAATCTTATGAAAGACTTTTACTTAATCTGTTTATAACATGGCCTGAAAGTTTGGAGAAATCTTTCCATTAAAAGATGAGTCGGAAGTCGAGTACGTCAAGTATCAGCACTTTTAGCAGCGTGAGGGATGATGATAGGATGATGAGGGATTGTTACGAATTGAAAAGAAGATTGTTGCAAACTCAGCAAGCTCTTCAGAATCTTGGTAGAGGCAATTCGGAATTTGGGTCAAGCTTTTCATCGAACAGGTAAGATTACTTGAACTGATAGCACTGTAGACGTTTTCTTTCCCCTTCCGAAATGGAGAGATAACGCGGTAGTAAGTCTTAAATTAAATGCATAAAGCTCTTGGCATTGAAAGCTCCAGCTGTATCGATCTGTATTTATAGACCCTCTCGACTGTTGTCCGTGGCCTGAAGCCTCGAGTTGTCGTTGCGATCAAGAGCTCAGATCTTGTAAAGTTTGATTTTGGCAAATATGATATGGTAGCCCGCCGATCTATTCATCGTTATACTTCTCATTGACATTTTGTTTACAGCAATGATAGATATGGTGGTTAGGCTATTTGTAGGAAGTTCAAGCCTGTTGTTAGTGTTAACAATTTGGATCTTGTTCGTTCCTACACATTGATGAAGAATTCCAAGATTTAATATATATTATGTTTTATACTCATTTTAGTTTTAAAAGTATTAGGCGTACCCACACCGCGATGGCCGTACGTTACTAACAGCTGTAGGCATATGTTATACTATATAGGCCGAGAGAGCCTATTATAGTATTAGTATAGGCCTATAATTTTTAATTTCAGTTTTATGTTTAGCAAAGTAAAATCTTAAATATAGTATATGTAAGGCCCAGTTTCATTCAGTTCAGTTGGCTTTTTGTACCATGCTAGCTTTTAGCAGTCTCCCAAACTTACTATGTATTCTTGATAATATATAAATGATTGCTAGAATCAACAGACGGTAGAACTGTAGGGTACCTAACCTGCCTCAAAATTTGTTCGAAACTATTTCAATTCCAAGTGTCATTTGCACTATATAAACAGAAGGGGAGCCAATAATTTCCTCAGAATAGCTTTACACAAAGATAAAAATGCTTCAAAGAGCCCCGTTGTGACCCACCCACCCAAAGTTTACATTCATTAAAAGGAACAACTAATCAATACACTAAATGAAATCAATGTTTAGTTTATGATGTGCGAAGCTGTACTGAAAATCTATTTTGTAGCTAAAATCTAATTGGTACTTTGTGAATGTGGATGAGAAAAGGGAGAGTGAAAATTGGGATGGGTGGTATTTAATTTTAATCAACATCTGAGTGGCTTGAGAAGTGCCTAGTTCAGGATGAAATTATTAATATTTACAGTGGATTTGTCAAGTATTATTATATGAACCCTGCCTTTTTTACTTTTATTATTAACAAAACCATGTATATAACAAGGACTGGTTTATCCATTGAACTGGATGCTGTTGTAGAGTTGTCAGATGTTGGTGACTTTGAATGGTGCCAAGTTAAAAAGTAGTATGAGGATGTCAGCATTAGGGGGTTTTTCTTTTAAAAATTAGCTAACTGAAGTGTCAGAATTTATGCATGCAGAATATTTACACACATATATGTAGGCATTGGTGCTTCATGGTAGAGAGCACGCTCAAATAATCTAATGCAGACCTGAATTAAATTTTCTAGGCTTTAAAATGTAGAAAAAACAGTCCCTCTGCTGTATGGATTTGAGGCAACCACGTGGCCATGTAAACTCTGCATGAGGCTGTCTGGTGCAATCCTGCAGTCAGATATTGCAATATTTTCATATTTGTCAGTAAATATAAGAAATATAAATTTTTGAGAAGAAGTGTTTAAGTTTATTGAAGAGAAATATGTATTTTGGAATATATTTTTCCGCAAGCTATGGATTCACTACTCAAGGGGGTGTAGGCAGAGGTGCCATCGTAAAAGGTTAAGGGGGGGGATGAGAAGCAACTGCGACAACCACTATTATTCTCCTCTACTCTGCTACGCAAGATATTTTTGAATTAAGTGCAAATATTCACACTGCTGAAAATGTCCAACCAAATATTCTAATACCCTTTATCAAACAATTCACAAAATGAATATTTTCTAGTAACATTTATGGAAAACTAAATAATGAAAGGGGGGCTCAACCACTGCAACATGTTTCAAACTTTTAAGAAGGGGGCTCAGCTCCCCCTGAGCCTCCCTCCACTGCGTCTCTGTGTGTATACAAATATTATCCCCAGGAGAAAATCAAGTACAATATATTTAAGAGATGCAGCCATATCCAATTCTTCTATTGCAACTTTTACTGTTTTATTTAGTTATTGATAATCATTCATGTGGATATGGCACCATTTCATGGTTGTATCTCCTTTATCTTTAAAGATTTAGGAATTGTATCAAAGGTTTACCAAGGGAATAATTTGAAAACTATAGTAGATTGAAATAGATTGTTTTGATCAGACTTATGCCACCATAACACTCTCTCCATAGCTTTGTTAGTGACAATATATGAGGCACTCTCATTAATGTATCAGCAGCCTTTATGCCCAGCCTTATGCCCAAGTGAAGTCACTCCTAAAATTAGTTCTTTGCCAAGCTTCTTCCATTACATGAATGCACTTTCACCAATCCTCTTCCCTAAGTCTGTGATACTCTGTTCTCTTCAAAGACTATGCCAGGTGCTATCTATGCCAGATGCTGATGGTATGTTACTCTAAGAACCCTGGAATTTCATCTTGATAATTTAATTGAATCTGTAAGTAAAAATGTATTAATATATGGGACCGTTAACACAGTGTGCTGGTCATGAAATGTTTTTTAAGTTGGAGGGAGCAGGCCAGGTTACAGACAAGTACCTTTTGTTCCGATGGTACATTATAATGTTGCCAAAAATAATAATATATAATTAAAGTCTTCAAATTTATGCATATTTGTTTTCTCCTTTAGGTCTAGCCCTAGGAAAGTCGAGGAGAAAGAACACAGTGACCATGAGATTCCACCACTAACATTAGATGATTTATCTCCCAAAAGTATATCAGTGAGATCAGATCAGTCAGATTACCCAAACCTGGAACCACTTCTGTCCACTGCAAGATCACAGACCCAAGATATGGAAGATGATAATAAGGAAGAGGTAATTTGTATATATATACATCTTACAGGCATTTTTGAAATATATATAGTGATCTTAAAATCCAGACTGTCAGAATTACGTTAACTAACATATTGTAGCTGTAGCAAATGCCAATCGATCGGTCTAACTCATAAAAACATTCATTTAGTCTAAATTCTGGTTGGCCTTTTCTAATATGCAAAATTACATACGTATGTATATATTGCTTCCTACTTCGATCATTCTCATTTTTCTTTTGCTAAAGGGACTGTCTGATGAAAAAGCTTTATAAGTGGTTCGAGTCCCAGTAGTGACATACACCCAATTTTTATAGTATCTTTGTAAAACTTGCCTTCCAAAAAATATCCTGATAGTTAAACCAATATTTCGGTAGGTGTAGGTAGAGATGTAGGCGCTGATATTGGTATAGGTATAGATTTAGGAACGGGTATATGCATTCAGTGTTGGATAGAGAAAAATGTTGATTTAGATGTAGATCTAGGTAATTATATAGTTTTAGATACATATAATATTTGGATTTAGATAAAGGTATAAAAGTAGATTTAGGTATGGAAATAGTCATTGATGTAAATATTGGCAGATGGATATTGATGTAGATTGGGGTAAGCATAAACTCGTGTTTCTAGAAACTGAGATATACGTTCAGGGAGTCTAAATATTCACTACCACTAATTCTTTGGGTAGATAGAGGGGAGCCATGAGGCATATCGTATCTCGGCCTTTTGGTAAGGAATGAATGTAGTGTCTGTTCTTATTGATGACAGATGCTCTCCATAATCCGCAAGAGGCGGTCTTACTGGGTGGTTGAGTCTGCCTCGTGGCTTTCTTCTCTGCCCGGTAGCCAAAATTGAGGGGCGTTGCCCTTGGACGCCCCATCTGCCCTTTATTTATTAGTTAGCCTGTTTGGTGGTTTTTCTGTTTATTTACGGTAGTTTCAATGTCGGACCCACTGCTCATCAGGGGTCTTTGATTGAGAGATTGCCATTAGGCATATCAAGATAGGCAAAAGATTCGTTTCGTTCAAGACGAAAAAGATGGTAATACGTTTTTGAATTTTCTTTCGAACTTTCTTACACTGTTCCTCAACATGGCAACCGAACAACAACTAACACGATAAACCTAATTGTATTTTAATATGTACAAAACGATTACTTCATATCAGAATAAGAATGAAAATTAGCGCAGGGAACTGCAAAAGTACAACAGAGCATGTTTAAGGTTCTACTGTGTTAAGATCTCAGCTGTAACGGAGTACAGGACCTTACAATAAGAGCAAAGCTATTTAATCATTTTGTTATTGTTGTTGCCAGGCCGTTAGAGCCTCATTTGTCGCACAGTTTGTACGTAGGCGTAGGTTATCCATCTTAAGCAGATTTTCATGTTGATTTTCTATCTTCTTTATTTACAGGGAGACACATTGGCATCTTGTGATTCCTACGGTGTCGTTATTCTTTGGGATGTTAGGAAAGCCGCTGTCATGGCTACATTGGACATGGGCCCGCACCCTGCTAATCAAGTTGCATTTGATCCTAGCTCCACTGTTCTGGCTGTTGCAAGCAATGACGGTGTAATCAAAATGTACGACATCACAACTGGGTCGATTAGTACTTCACTGACTGGACACGAGGATGCCGTGCAGTCAGTGGTATTTGACAAGAAAGGAGAATACCTGGTATCCGGTGGATCAGACACATCAATTAGGCTCTGGTCATAGAGACATTTAGTAGTGACCACTTGCAGTTTTAAGCAATACCTGTACATTTGGCCGATGTCCGTTTTGTTGCGGCCATGGTAACATGTAATCAAGTCCTCCTTGGACATGGCTTCATCGATTCTGTATATACATGATAAATATTGGAGGCGACACAAGAGCGGAATAATTGTCTCTCTTATTTCTGTTTCTCGACTTCTTTTAACGACCCTCTTCGTCTTTATATAGCGACACTTATGATGTATTCAAGTTCCGTAAAGTATCCATAAAATTTTGAAATAATCGAATCCACTAGAGATGAGAATTGTTTCTTGCCATTGATGAGAAGTTTGAACAATTAATTGGGAAAATGAAATATCTCACCAACGGGTCTTGAACCCAGTATTCTCTTTACCGCAACGTTCAATTGTTCCTGTTAGCGTAAAGTTACCCCTCTGGTAGCATACTTTATTAGCTTACAAAGTCGATGTTAATCGCGAGAAGCTACAGCACAACTTTATTGCACGTAGTGATCACGAAACCACGACATCATCAGGAGGATACCATACTGTCCAATTTGCCCCTAATCCTCAACTGCAATCCAAATTAGCTGAGCCCCTTCGTTCAGAGTCCTTTTAGCTACTGGCGCTCATTGCTGTGGTCAGTCAATAGCTGGAAGGTCTCAAGATATCTTATCAGTAGAGAAAATTAAGGACATCGTCAATGAGTTCATCATAGGTAACGTCGTAGAGTAGCACACGGCAATAATATGAGTGGGTTCGAATTGTGAGTTGGCTTGCTCCTATCGTTTTAGGGCCTACTTCAATTACCGACTACTAGTCCTAGTGCTGTGTCTCGGAGAGCTTGTCTTTCCTGCCTTGACTACACTTCAAACAGAGTCAATGCTTCTATTCACGTCATAGTAATCTTTACAAGCACTCAGGATTCTGTAGAGCTGTAGGAAGCCACCCTTTTACAAGTATGACCTGATCCTAGTATAGTTTTGACCATAACATTAAAATAGCTTTGTTTAAAAATTATGTAAACATATCATTCCGTTAGAAAATTGTTTGCATAACCCTTCTTTGCGTGAGAAAAACTTTGTCGTGAGTGACAAAGCTTTCCAGATTACCATTTATATGGTGTAACCCCCCTCGATATTTCACTAAGCCCTGTACAGTGACCATTACTTTCCGCACATGTCAGGGGGAATTTATTGAAGCTATAAACATCACTTACTTCTGACACGCCTATTTGGGAAGAATACAGTATCCATTGACTTGAAAGGCTCGCTCGACTTGAAAGACGCTTTTAAAATTTGAGTAGCAGCTGTTAAGCTTAACATCTTCCCCGACTCCAGCCAATCCGCTGTTTTGTATGATGTTTATTCATTTGCAATATTATTAGAAGCGCAAGATGCATGATATCTACATGGTTATTCATTCCGTTGTTAAATGACTTGAACTGTAAGTTTGCAATGTTACTGCCTCCGGTCGACTTACGAAGTCGTACTTTCTACATATTTGCTGGCAGCTGCACGTTGTATCTGTTCGTGAATACAAAGGTACACAGTAGGCTACTTAGAGTTTAGGATATGAAAACATGAAAATTAATAGACGGACGCAGTTTTGTCTTACCTTTGAAGTTTAAAACAGCGATTCTGGAAGCAAAACTTATTTCCTCCTTGATATTCTGCGGAGGTAACCTGGTACCAAGTAAACACATAAATGGTTGCTGAGGCTGTTGAGGAATGTTCCAAAACAGTCTACCATTTTACAGAAGTGTTCAGTAGGTCGAGTGCCAAACAAATTTTATAGGTTCTCATACTGTTGCTGTGGAAATTTGACTCATTGACGCAGTGATGGAAATCATGTTATTAGTCATCACAGCTGTAACCTCGTTTTCATGTAACATTCCTATACGTAATTATATCTTTATACAGTCCTTTTGCTATGAAAATAGATTAGATTGCTTTTAGCTACTCTTGAAACCAGTGACTTCCCTCATATTCAGTTAACTGAATGGACACTTCCCGAATTACATTACGCAATCATTTTTGAGCATCAAAACGAGTCGAGAGTTATCAGTTGTAAACAAAGTCACTCTGTAAGAGTGTTTGACAGTAAAGTACAGTCAATCTTTACGTAAGATAGTAGAAGATGGAGAAATCTAATCAAACAAAAAATGAAAAAGCCTGGTTATTTAATTGCACTGGATGCTACCTTGATAGCCGTTAGAATTTTCAAAATACAACTTACAAAGAAAATTAGCAGTCAGTGCCTGAAGTGTTTTGTTGCTAGAAATCTCTTCACGAATATTTTCTGATCCAATGTTCTAAGAACTCATTTTTAGAAGGTGAAGCGTTATGAAATGTCAAAGTGGAGCAAGTTTTGGACGTTTTATAGCCACTCTTACAGTCTATAGCAGCTTATGTCTTGGTCATCGTAATAAAAGCAAGTTCAAAACTGGCGGCTTTGAATTTGACTACTGATGTTGAAGAAAGCCTTTTGAGAGAAAGGCCTGGGTACTAGATTTATAATTCGGCCTATCTTGCACACTTAAAGCCTCGAAATGAAGCGGTTTCCAGTCCAGACGCTATTATTTAGAAGTCCATGAACTTAGGAGTCTTTGCAAACAACTAAATTTACACAAGAAAAATCACTTAAAAATTTAGAGATAATTGCAAGTACTTGTTAGTTTAACTTAGCATGATCTTAAGAGTCGAATCGAGGAAAATGATGTACTGAACATTTGCTTAGTGACGAAATTTGAAGCAAACTAGGTCCATAGCTACGGGGAGGGCTATAGAGGGGCTTAACCCTTAAGAATACCACCACACCCTAAAGTGCCTTGCAAAGATTCAAACATTTATGGGCATTACTTAAGCAGTTGCAATATTATTCCCCCTCCCCCCGATTCAGTGCCCCAATAGTCCTTCCAAATTTCAGAATAGCCCTTCCAAAGTTCTATCGCTGTGTGTGTAGTTATTTAAAATTCAATTACAGTAAATTAATCACTATCTATCAAATCTCAATATTCGTGAAGGATTTAGGTTTGTCATACGATCTGGTGTCCATGAAAGTCAGGGGTTCCCAATCTTTTTATACACTGCACCACTAAAGTTTTCAATGTATCCTCAATCTCCTTAAACTTTAGCTAATAATTCATATCAGAAATAGTGTGTATAGTTAATTTTATTAGTATATAAACAAAAGTAAACCAACGCAAAGGGAAAAAAATCTTACTGAAAATTTGAATCTGGATAAAAACTGCGAAGTGCTTAGATTTTCATGCGTGCAGTGAATATTCTTCAAGATTAAAAAGAACTAATATCTAAGTGGTCATAATGTTAAGAAAACTCACGTTTATTGGCTTCTTTTTCCTTTTTCTTACTTGAAAGTTTCTTGAAACATGGCACTTGACTCTAATTGGCATGTTTACGTGTACACTCGAGCAGCTTCGAGATTTTGGTGTAATTGACTTTTGAGTACTCAATCCAGTTGCGCATAGAAAGCTACCCCGCCTGGAAATCTATAGCACATCTCTAAGGCGCGCCGATACCCCCGGCTAGGAAACCCTGATATAAGCGAAGTGGTAGTCCAAAGTCACTTTTCAATGTATTTTCCTTGCAATGGGCTTAAGTCTAAGTCAAAAACATCTTGCTATTTTTATAAGCATAACGGTTATAAGCATAAACAGGCTCAGATTGCTGAAAAAGTAAGCATACACTTAATATATTGCCCAGCCTGTTTTTCTAAGCAGTGGCATTCTCGTGATTGTGCCAAAATGGCAGACCTATGATTTAAATTAACTTGCAATGCTTTCATCGTTGAACAACATCTCAGTTAAATTTTTCTGGATTTGAATTTGGTACACAATAAGCATACGATGAGTATACTTTGAGCCTGAAATAGAGCCTTGATTAAGCATACCCGAGACTGTCTCGGAAAAATCATATGCTTATAAAAAACAAACATGTACGCGGTTTACCGTGACCTGCTCTGCTCTTGATGCCATTGCTGTTCAGTTGCAGGTGTCCTATTAATCCTTCTGAGAAGGTCTTCCGTAAATGCGAGTACTTAAAGCTAAGGAAAAATCAAAACTGCCAGTTGGTTATTCAATAAATCTATTGAGAGTTTGATATATTAATAACTCATAGATCAAAGACTTGCATTAGCCATAAGGAAATCGTATGCGATGGTTATCTAAATCTTGGCGCGTGTGGTCTCATTGATGCTTTCTGTTAAGCCGAGAAGCTCAAGGTCACAGAAAAGCCATCTTTTTCAAAGCAACGTTCTTCCTTGCGAAACGTAAAGTTTACTGAATACATTACATTGGATATCTTTTAGTTATCTGCACTACCACAAGGTTTATATCGTTTTCACTATTTTGCATTTAATACTCGTCTTGCTGTTAAATCCAGGCATAGTGAAATCAAAAAGGGCTGGAAACTGTTTAATTAATCCAAGGCAATGAGCATTTTAGCTCGTTTATGGCGCTACTATCTGCGACGTGATAACAGTGTGTTGTGACCAAAATATCTTTTAAAATTCAACCATTTTCTTAGCTTCATGGCTTACTTTGGATTAGCAGTTGCAACCGCCATTATAGAAAGTGTTCTTTAAGTATGATCCTACCAGTCCTCCAATCTCTAACCTTCTTTCTGATACTAACTACCAATCAAATGCTATGACGTAAACCATGTCCATTCCTCGATTATATTTAACCTATCAAGCGTTAGCTCATTATTAGATATTTTGTGAATGGTGTGTTATTATTATATCTGAAATAAATGGTTTCGTAGTACTATAAAGACAGTGACTGAGGAAGTGTGAAAGACTGACATTTTCTCCCGCAAATATAGGAAATTGAATTGATGTTTGCTGTTTCGAGGTAAACAAACGATTCATGATTTATACAACAATACTCCGATGTTACATGTGACATGCCTTCTTCTTTGGAGTTCTGCCATGTGATTTGTTACATCTCAAGGAGTTCCAACAGTCTCTGTGTTGAGCTTGTCTCTCCAATTCTTCATAAGAACCTCTGTTCTTGTAGCCTACGCACTGACACAAAAAAACCTGACGTACCCACTTCAGCTGGGATAGTCTGCAGGCAGGCTATTTTTTTAGGCTGTCAAGCAACGCTATCCTTTGCTTCCCCTTGGCTTGCAACCATCCACCCTGCCTTTAATCACATCCTTCAGTAGCACTTCATGCCTCAGAATCTGGCCAAAATAAAATGTACTTTAGTTAAATCCACAGATCAACCCAAATGACAGCTCGGACAACATCTCTTTTTCCAAAGAGACCTTATGTCAAACATGCGGCATTAGCAAAGTGCAAGGTCAAAATACACAGGGAGCTATGAACTCAAAGTTCAAAGATTTTGTAATACATGGTACATGTGCTTCCATTGATGAACTAATGTAAAACCTTATAATGTAATAAAGAGTGATAATAACACAAATGAAATGAAATGACAAAAAAAATTTACACAAACACCAGTTTAAAAATGGGTTCATACTCTAAAACATTACAAAGTTAAGTTGTTGCTGTATTATTTTTGAATATTCTCTTTGTCCGCATTTCCAATTTCATCACATTGGTGTAACTTTTAGATGGTTGGTTGTCCGCGTATGTACCTTTTGCAAAACTCTTTGTCTTCTCAAATTCATGAAAGGAATATTCCGCGGTTGTAATCCACCCTCCTTCAATTTTGTTACCATGCTATGCCGAATAGCTTTTAAAATAAGACTCTATTGTTAAGTTAGACTTTCTTCAACACTGCACTACCCTGATAACAAATATTATGGCAACACCAACACTGAAAACGTTTCGTCTTTTGGCAAGACTTCATCTGGTCTTTTTACACTGAAATGATACAGCCCTGATAAGCTCTGGCACAAATATCAGTTACTAATCGCTAAACACTAAACTGATACTTGTTCATTTTTCACTTTTATAATTACGTCAGGTGAATCCACGTACTTTGTGCTCGGTTCCTTGTAGATTTTCCCGACTTTACCAATAGATGCTCAAATTCCCCCATCGTAGGGGATTTCCCCCAGAAGTGGCAATCTTGTTCCATTTGTAAACCTAGGCTAAAACGAGTAGTGCATTACGAAAGTGTACAAAATAGCGTCGGAGATGCATATTTCCCGGAAAGTAATGCAATGGATCAGGGTGGCGTGGGGGGGGGGGGGGGTGGGTTGGGGGCCAAGTAGCTAGAGCTTGCACTTTCAGTGCAGCCCCTAATAAGTAGCTAGAGCATGCACCCACTCGCCACTTCTCATGAAAGAATAACTTCGATTCTTCGTTGGTATCGAATTTCAACAACAAGGCATAACCACAGTAGTGCCTTCGCGGGATTGAATATCGACAACAATCTGCCGAGGTGCCTTATCTACTCATTAGCCCGAGGACTCGGTAATAGATATTTCACGCCAAGTAATTTATTTGCCCTCGGGGGCGCAAGGAAGATTGTTGGGTGTCTGCGCTTCCTCCAGATCGCCTTTGGACAGTATCTGGACCATTTGCGGTTTAGGGGGGGATTACGGAATGGTTAAATGAACGAGGGCTGTATACATCACAATAATCCTTATTTACTCGCCGACCCTTAACGTTTTTCGCAAAGCAAGATTGCAAGGTGGAGTGGGCAAGATACGATGTCTACCATAACCATACAATCAGGATGAAGTCAACTCCGATGGACAGAGTCTAAAGATGACCGTACACGATTGCAGTCAAACATTGCGCGATACGTATCAATACCAGTAATAAATCGGGAGACTATACTTACGGTCACCGCACTCGTGTCCTGGTACGATCCAGCTAGTTCCGAATAGGGTTGGGTCTTTTACTAGCACATTTTCTGGTGTGGTGAATTCATTCATCTCCTCAGCGTCGAAATTTCCACAAAGTCCACACACCTTTCCGTAAAACCATGGGGAGGCAATTACTCTGATCTGCCAACTGTGGTACATAGCAACAGTCAGTCCAAGTTTGAAGTCCGTGTAGTAGATATTTTTCAACTCGGGTTCCCAGATGATACCATAAATGGGGCGATTCATCTTGTCGTATTTCCAATAAGCAGTTTCGAATTTCAGGTCATCTCCGTCGATCTAAAGGAAAAGAACAAGTATGCTGATTAAGCACGAGTGCAGCCTCCTCACTTTTAAAACAAAGAAAGACGAACTACCATCAAATTTTAGTTGCATTTTGTACAAATGAGAATCATGCACAACAATCGTCCGAAATAACTAACTTCCAGCAGTTTTAAAGTGGAATATAACACAAAACTGCACTTATTCTGTACAATAACAACTATCACTGTCACAATTCCGCAACGTGAAACACAAAGCAACAATGCTGGGGACTGTCTTGTTCAAGCCAAAGCTCTCGTCAAGTTAGGGGTTCCGTTCCATCTCCGATTATTGGAATGCGAAAGTGCCACTTCAATCCCACCCAAACTAATCGATCTTCTTGAACGAGGTAGGCCTATTCGTTAATTTTTGCCAAAGATTATCCCTCAAGTCAAGCGCTAAGCATGCCTTCTCTCGATATATTTTGGTTTGCACAATATTTTAGTTGTCATCGAGTTAACGTTCTATTAGCAATTATTTTACACAAGTTGTATCTTACCGTGACATATGGTTTCTTTTTCCAGTCTCTCTGAGGAGTAATGGCCACTTCCATATCTCCAACAATAATTCGAAGAGCACGTGTTATTTTATTTTCAGAGACTTTGCGTGCGAGAACCATGAAGTTGGTCATGTTGGCGCTGCAGTTTCGCATCAAAACATGTTCACATTCTCCGCGCATCTTGTATTGATACATTTTCTCGTCGACAGTTAGGAAACTGTTGTTCATGTGGTGGCAGTACGCTGCAATAAAGAAGATCGAAAACTATCTGAAGGGCCCATTTTACTCGACTTCTTGGCGAATATCAACTTCCCCCAACATTACATTAATGATGCCCATTGTATATCCGAAGGCGAGTTTTCCGGGTCTATAAAATAGATGTCTGTTCTCGTAGCCTTCCCAAAAATCTCTTTATACCCGTTTTTAGAAGCACTAAAATGAGGGCGACTCTTTCTCGTCAAGTTTCATTGTTAATTTGGATCCCTCCATACCAATGACAGAGACCAATTCTTCAAACACAAGGCCTCGACATACAGGAAACAAGTCGCGTCATGGCGTACTTGCCCTTATCTAGTTTTGATCACAACAAAGGTGATAGCATACCTTTCTTCCCAATTTCTCTTCTTTTACTTTGGTTACGAGGATACCCCTTTCCTTCCCCACATCAAATGGGTATCTATTATGTGTTGCAGGTAATGTAACGCGTCAACAATATCGGAACGTTTTCCCGTTCTTGAGAAAATCAGTATGCACTATTGCGTTATCACCACGGCCGCAAAACAGCCCTCATGAATACTCGCATATATGCTCCCTACTTTTTAAAATTGATTTGTAAAATCACGTCGTTCACTCGACGCTGGTCAGGTACGATCAAATTCAAACAATGCTTACGTTTACTCATGTAATCCATCTTCGTAAACCATGGGATCTCTGCACTGCCTTTTGGGAATACATTGATGTAGAAGGGTAGTTCCATCTTCCTATAGATGAAAGATCTCCTTGGTGTTCTCACGATAGTTTTCAGGGTCTTGTTTGATGTCAATTTAAAGTCGACTGCGGCGCTTCCTTCCTTCACTCCAAACATAGCAGTATTATTGACGCGCATTGACTTGTCACTTGTGAAAAAGAGAGTTGGACGTACAAAGTATTTAATGGTGCCATTGATCACTGCCTGCCACCAGAATGGCAGTTTCTCGGTTGTGTAGTTTAAGCGGGCTGTTAAGGCATGACGTCTGCGATGCACTTGGAAAAATGGCTTGTTAAGGATATCCATCTACAAATGAAGTCAAGGAAATAAATCAACTCGAGTACCAAGCTACTTGTTCTATTAAACAGTTAGGGAAAGCCCTTAGAACGATCATTATTATTTTAGGTCGAAGCTACTCAAGAGAAGAAAAACTTGATGAACCCATCCACTCGACTTAAAACCCGGTTCAAGTTGATCATCAAATGGTCGCTCTTGCAATAAGTCGCAAGTCCCAACTATATCCTGAAGTCATTAAAGTTACCAAGCCTTTTAAAGCTACCAGGTCAGGAGCTCTACTAAACCATGGTCTTTCTATTCAACCAATAGAAAGACCATGATGAAACGTTGCTCTCGCTACCTCAAAGCGTCAGAGAACGGAATACGAAGTTTATTGCTAAGATTATACAGGGCAAGGTAAGAAACATAGTGTGGTCAAGGTGCGGAAGCGACTTTTCGCGAACAGTAATCCACTAAATATGGAGAGTGGAGATGTTGCCACTATTTCATTTTCTTCGTAAAAATTTCAAGATAGTTGCTCACCGGATTGGCATTAGACTCGCGCGAATAGCAAATCTTTTACAAAATAGTTACGAAGCACAAAAGTTACCTGCAAGTGCTTGACGTTGCACTGCTCTTCCATGCTCACCCAGAACATGTAGCTATCCTGAAGGAGAGACCTTTCCATGCACATTTTTTCAAAGTGGAACAATTTCTTATTTGTGGGGATGACGTCAATGCGAAGATTCCTGTGCAAGTTCAAGTCGAAGCGCGTCTGAATGGTCAAGTGAGTCTTGGAAACATCCTCCTTTACAGTGACGATCTTTGAAAGATATTGAATCAAAACTGGAACCTTGTTCTTTCTGTCGATATTCTGTACTTCACTCTTGAAACACAGTAGATCTGGCATCTCCTTCAGAGGAACGATACGCCATTTCAAAAGCATTGGACCGAAGCTCGCTTTGAAGGCTGGACGCCACTTCTTGTGAGAGAAGTATCCCATGGTGCAAATCTTCATATTGAAGTAGGTACCAAAGCAAAAACCCTACAAAAACACATATTCAAGTTACGAAACAGTAATTCTATTATGAAAACCGACAAGAATTGTAGGCTATCCTCTTGTATCTCGCATCGTTTGACATCTTGCTCCTTGACCGCACAAAAACAAGATGTGCCAGATGCTTTTAAAACTACCACACCGCCCAACGCAACTAGTGGTGCAATTAAAGTCAAAAAAATACTCTTGACTATCATTTGGATTGGTGTGTTGCCAGATCGATCATGGCCTTTCGCGTCTGAAAAAGGTCCCCAATAAGGTCAAATGGAAACTATTACCGTTTCAAAAAGGTCGCCACTTCAAAAATTGGCAATTAAGCCACTCGCTCAGGTTACAACGTCCTTGATTCCATTAAAATGTTGAGAGAAAATACGAGTGCTTGCGAATTGCACTTGCTAATATTTCTCCTCGGGGAAATTACGATCGACACAACTTGCGTAAAATCGTGGCAAGTGATCCTTATTTTTTAACAATAAATTGGAAGATTGCCTACGATTTTATTAGGTATATACCATCAAGTCCGTTGAGAGGGCTTAGGAAATCCGCGTAGATGTATGAAAGCATTAAACAAGGGTGGGGGGGGGTGGCCCCACTCTCCCCTTTACCAGCGTTTCAGTTCGACTCACCTCCTTAAATGCAACCTCCTTTAATACCTCATCGTACGTCTTGACTTTTGTAATATTCAATTCGAGCGCGTTTTCAATTTCTGGTGTTACGCCCAATTTTCCGTTGACGATACCCACGTATACTTTTCGGACGTGCTCCTTCTCCCATGGTATCTAAAATGCAATAAATATGGAATTCGGAAATTGTATACAATTGTAAGCATGATCTAGTCGGATATTAACACTTGGTGCCTTTTTGTTCCGCAATGGCAAGTGTAATGGACATTTTAGCTCTGTATCTTGTATAATATAAAATTTGACTTTTTCTTCTCAAGATTCGACCCACCACGAGCAAGCCAACTATGCTGAAAAAAACAAGATTACATTTAAATCAACTGTGCTGCGGGTGTTGCACACCAGTGCCTGTATATGTAATAACGTCTATCGCCGTACTCATCTGCTTATGCAGTTGGACTGCAAACTCGCCTGCATTTTCAGGGGAAAGGAATGCCTATAACCGCGCTTTCCTCCTCCTCCTCCACCCCCACCCCGCACACTATCAGTGAGCCTGTTCGATTCTATTATTTCCAGTAGAAAACTCCCGTTTTACTAAAAGGTGATCACCGACTCGAAAGAATACAACCATATTTGCCTACACTGCTGGCAAAAGGAGCTTTTCCGATGGAAAAAAAACTATATTTTATAGTACAATTTACTAACATGTTCTTAAAAATCTGTTAAAGCCGGGGTTTTCCAAACTTTACTGCGTACGCTTATCACCTTGTTCTTCCTAACCCAGTTGGCACTCGGGCCTCCGCCGCTACCATAGCGTTCCGTATTTTCTTCATCCAGCGTACGTTCCACTTAACTATCCTTGTGAATGAGTTCCTTTATAGCAAAAGCAAGTTTCGAAAATATTAACTAGTTGTTACAAACCTCGTCCTTCTCGATCATCATCTCCTTGTGCATAGCGATGACCTGCCTGATCTTTTCAAACTCTTCTCTGTGTTTGAATAGAGACTCCATTGACATCTTTGGCCATTCCTTTGGAACAAATGGTTTCTCCAAAAGAGCCCACGTCTTCAAGAAGACGCACGACAGATTTTTGTACTCGATCTCGAATACTTTGCCTTTCCTGTCCATTACCGGATTGACGACCAAGAAGTGTGATTTTCGAGACATTGTCAAGTAGCCTCGTTTTGGAACGAAAATGGTGACGTGGGTTCGAGATTTGCCGTGGAAGAAGATTCTGAACGTAGTTGGTTTATCACTAACGATGATGCTGTTGTCTTTGACAGTAAGGAATTTGTGGTCCTTTGTTTTCAGTATCCATTCCTCATAGAGGCAATCTTTGCAGGGAGTAGTAACATTGACGATCATCAACTCTCCCATCTGCTCTGGTTCAACTTTGATTATGGTGATGTTTGTTTGAACCTTGGTCTTTTTGGTTGGGTATGGCTTGATAAAGTGGAAGATTTCTCTCTTCATTGTTACGATGTCTCGGGTTTGCTTTGGAAGATCAAGTTCAAATCGAGTCTTCATGTCCTTAAAGTTTAGTACCGCCTTTCCACTTAGCATGGCCGAGAAGTTCATCGAGGATTTCATGCGGATTCCAACTTCATAAACTGGCAAGCTGAAGAAAACGCTTCCGATAACCTGCGACACAGCGCTGCACAAATAGGGGGGGAAGAAATTACTGAATTACAGACTGTACAAGACTAATTAGGCTAACAAAATTATCTTTATCACAATGATAAAAATGAACTTGGTAACTGCATCCGGGTTGCTCCCTCCCCCTTGTTTATGGATTATGGCACAATCGCATAAAAATGAGAGAAACTGTAAGCCCGAAAGTTAAAGCGGCAAATTCAGTCCATACACATTTTTTTCCTCATGAAGATTAATAAACTTTAGGTACTGATCCTTGTGTATTCACCGACAAGAATTACGTCGGTCGATCACTCTTTTCTTTCTGTAAACGCTACTGCTGGCTAGTTGCGGATGCCATTATAAATTGGGAGCGTAAAAAGCGCGGCAGTGGGAACGACGACTACATACTGATAAACGGGTCGCCATATCATCTACGCAAAAGAGACTTACAAACGGTCAAACGACGTACTTTTGTTTTAATAGGGTTCAACATAAACATAGCAAATTAGACAATTGTTTTAACAATTCTCACCTGACATTGTGCTTGATCTCAACCTCGGCCGATTCCCTCTTGCTCGACATAAGTGAGGATATTGAGAACAGGTTCGGTTTCACCACTGCCTTCACTGTAGTCTTCATTCTCGGGATGGTAATGGAAGTAAGGTTGCAGTGTAATGGGAATCCGAGGAGTGTTGGCAGTTTGTAGATAACATCCAAGGGAACAACGGGCTGAAATAAACAGACAGGAAGTATATCGTAAACAATGAGCAAAACAACTACTCTTCACGTGACTTTCAAAAATTCACAGTCATACCCAGCCATCAAACCCATTCGTGGCGATTGGTACTTACAAATGCCATGTTCTTTTTATGCCTCGTTTTCATGTAGGTGGGGGTTGTGGCTCATATTGATTTCACAACTGACGAGGCAAGACGCTCCCGTCCTTCCAAAGTTAGCAATCTTATGTCAAAGTATCGGGTGTTCTTGGTCGTCGATTTCTGGTCAGACGCCAAAGAAATTATGCGACAACAGCACTAGCGTGTTTAATGGTGCGAAGGTTACTTGTCGGGTTACCACTAGAATCCCGTTACTTCATATTCTCCGTAGCCGAAAAAGAACTTAAAACATGCAGTTCTCCGGTTCCTCTAATCTCTTCTACTCTCCTCTTGTCCCACCTGCGCTACTTGCTCAATTGAAGATCCCCCCCTGACACGCCAGTGGAAACGAAATTATCAGTGAAACAAACTGGACAACCTATAAATGAACGTTTAAGTTCGAATATGCCTGAAGAAATGCTTGAAACACCCTCTTGAAAGGCTCAAAGAGCATCTGCAACCAATAACAACAATAGATGCCAAAACGGCAGAGAAGCGACCTTTTGTTGCCCCTCAACTTGCAACAGTATCGCTTCATAAAACTATTCCAAAACACAAAAATTCTCCGTTTTCCACACCTGTAGCAAGACGTTGACAACAAACCAAGTACTAGCAATGATATTCTAAATCTTGTGCTTGGCGAGACTTATCAATTTTTAGGCAAAAATGGTATTTAAATCTTACCTTGAACCAATTGAAAATCTTTCCTCTTTTCAGTTCATTCTCGAGCCAAAACAGTTTTAAACTGTAAATGGTTACGTATTTATGTTTAGGGCAGCCACTTATTTGCTACATCATTGTTAATTTGTTGCACACATACAAATTTTTGATCGTATAGAAAGAACGAGAATGCACTTAAATGTTTAGTATACTCAGATCTCGGTTTATGTTTATTATGCTTTTATGTGGCCTCCTTTAGAATTGCCCTTTTTTATAAATTGTGCAGAAGGGTTGTCCCTTCGGTGTTCTCTTGATGGAGTTGATCCTTTTAATTTGTTTCTTACGGAGTTGTTCCAAATGGGTTTGTTCACTGGAGTGTTATTCTCGTGAGGATGGATTTCTAGCAAGTTGTTTTCTACGTGGGGTTATATCCCTTTTGCGTTTTGAAGTGTTCCTGTTCTTACGATCGTGTTTCAATGCTGACGTTGTAGTTGTTTGTAGTAGACTTGTGGGGTGGAGAGCAGGCTTCATGCTGACGGTGATTTGGGCAACAGCGTTTTAATCAATGTGCGTATTGCCACGGCATGGCGACCTAAGTGCTTGTTCTCCTTTAGCATCTCCATCGGTTACTCATGCCCATTTCCTTTTGAAAGTGAATCATTTCGTGATATATATATTTTCATCGTTTTTTAGTAATTTCGCCAACAGGCTTTTGTTAAGGCCGGTAGCCCCGAGCTTCAACTTATCATTTCGCATAATTTTTTTTCTGTTTTTCAGAGTCATTGATGAAGACGTTCTTCTGACATTTGATGACGGTAGAAGTGCACTGATTGCACTCCAGTTGGATAATACAGTGGTAAACAAACATTGGTTTAAGACCATGCTTTCACATTCTGTCGCATTTGCTTTTCAAAGCTCTTAGGGTTGTCTAAGTCTACTTAGACTGGCGTATTTTATCGGGATTGGGAAGAGGAAGAGAACTATTACGCAAACCACTATATTAATACCAGCAACTCCGTACATGCTGGTCACATAGGCATAACTCATTGGTATGATTGTTAATTGGTCTATTTGATCTACGCGACATTGACATAAGAGAGCAACCGGCCCTGCAATTACTCTGATACTAAACAAACTATTGTAAGAATACCATTCGCACTTAAATCTTAAAATAGGCTGAATTTTCTTTGTTATGCAGATAGGAAAGAAAAGACTGTTTGGTAAGACCTATTTTACCTGAATTTTACTTCATTGGCTTCTTCGAAAGGGATGATGTATTTTTACCCGTGTACAGTTTTGTTTGTTTCTGGGTGACTGGCCATATAAGGTAATTGCGACATCATTAGTAGCAACTTTTCAAAAAGATTTAGCAAGTTGTTTATGAGATAGTAGGGATGACACAGAATGGTAGAAATACTAGACCCCCAGGCCCTGGTAGATTTACGAAGTGCCCCTACCCGTACCCATTTCTGCAATTTTGTATACCAGTTCATATCGTGGAACATCCTACTGAATTTTGTCAATCAAGTCGTGTAGCCAGCCTCTCACGGCCACGAAAATTGATAAACTGCTGTCGAATCAACACAATCTCCTGTTTCCTCTTCCAATGGTACAAATAAGGTTGGTTTTTTCTCGGCAGGCTCGTCCTCGTAGGATAAAAACTCCAGTAGTTTGAGTCCTGTCCAGATATAATAGCCCTGAGAGAATCAAATATACTTCATTGTTTTGCAAATGGTAAAAGTGAGACATTTATGCAGGCAACAAAACATACAAATTTTTATAAAAAGGGGAAATTCATATCTGAATCTCAAAGTTTCTAAAATATCCAATTCTTCAAGACCCAAACATTATTAATTTTCCTCAGTTAATGGGCAAATAAGTATGAAAATGGGAAATGCTGTAGAGAAAAAAATTAACAAAACCCACCTAAGTGTGCGCGAAAAGTCACATGTCTTATGAAAGCACCATAAAATGGTAAAGTGTCCTCCAAACATCTTTCCTGCTGCCTCATCTTGTTTCTATAGTCGAATTTTTCGGCATTTCAGCTGCAGAATATTTTTGAACTTTTTGGCCAGGCTGAGACTTGATTACCTTTTTAACTAGCGTGGAATGGCGCTTGTTTACTTAGGGAAAAAGAGGAAAGAACCAAGCGTAGCAGAGCGTCGTGACATGTGTCTGGGATGGATAAAGCGCGTACTTGACACCAGATATCTAATCTCTCTTAGTTGTATTTCTTTCATTTGTGTAAATGTGTTGCATAAGAAATCCTCTTTCTCGTAGATTGGAAACAGAAGAGTTAACGTCGCTTTACGATCCAAAGAAACGTTTACAGCGATTGATTCAGCAACACAACGATTGATATCTCTCGAAAATTCAGCAAAAGCCGAGAATGACAGCATAAACGATTCTAGAGAACGATCGGTTTCCGATTTATTGGATACATCACGTGATCGCTGTTCTTCGATGCTATTGGAACCCGAAAAGATAAATGAACAAATAGACTACCTTGAGGACGATGATGAAGTAGACGTCGTAGATGAAGAAGCAGTAGAAGAGAAAACTCAAGAAGATATTATCCGCGAGCGAATGGAAGAGATGGTTGATAGTGATGAAGAACAGGAAGTAGTTCCAGAAAAGAATGCGGTTAGCAACGACTCAGAAACCAAGAAGGCAGGACCGCCAAGACCTAGTAAACCGCAACGACCAGCGCCTCCTAGACGCCCCCCTCCGCCGAAAGCGGTGAGTAAGGAATACGTAGTTCAGCCTGAAGTTGACATGGCATTGCAAAGTGCACCCCAAAGGACAGTTTCTGTTACAGAGTTTGACCCAATGTCTCACTCTAACCCTAAGCAACCGTCTTCGCCAAAGGTGTCATCTCCAAAGCCATCACGCCCGGTTCCTCCGAGGCCGTCCCCTGTGAAGCGCCCTGTTTCAATGCAGACCGGTACTCTCAATGGTAAACGTGAGGGAACTAGTGATATCGACAAACAGGAAGGTTCAACTGAAGAGGTTCATGAGGTAAGGCCTTGTTGCATTAATTTGATGTAGTTCAGATGGACATATCAACTTTAGCTGTGCCATGATTTGAAAACGCCTTCTACCTCGCTTACAATCCGCTTGCACATTCATCCTTCGTGTTTTGATTCCTTTTATTTGTGTCTGGTTTTACCGTTCTGTCTTGTCATACTTCCATCGCCCTCTTCTGGCCTTTTCAGTTTTTCTTCCTCCTTGCTATAAGTTGTTTGCCCGTACATAATTTCTTCTTTCTGGTAACAGTTCCATGAATTTGTTAGATATAAGCATGTAATAACATGATACAATTATGCAAAAATGGCTCTGTGCACTGTACGTATTCTTAGTAAATGCGTCAGTAATAAAGGCTAAGCTAGATATGTCGATGACCCCCTGTGCTAAGTATGTCATTTTACGATCATCACTGCAACTGCAACATCTAGTGGCTACATCAGGGATGCATATTAAGTTTTCGCGCACCCTTGATTACTCCTCTTGCTTGGCTTTGACTTGTAGTCCAATTGCACCAAATGATCCCGCAGACTCTTTCAATCTTACGCAAGGGATGTCGGAAGAAATATTGAGATCCCGCCACAATTTATTTTTAAAAGTTAAATGGTTGGAAGGGCGACTCTGATTCATGGCATCCTCGGGGTTGGTTCTCCCCATTTGTAAGTGATCACCCCCATTCGCCTATCTCTCCCCGTACACACTACATCAAGGCTCCCTCCATATGAACCAAATTTTCTTAAACCACTTTCATATATCATATAAACTACCTTCGTGTAGCGCAACTTTTTTCCAATCAAAATGTAGTTAAATTTTTTCCTCCGTCTTTCATGAACGGGGACTAAATTGCTGTGACAAAAATCAATCAAGCACCAGGAGCTTGGTGGAATGGAATGGTATAGCCGTTTTTCTCCTTTGTGACTTCATTGCTCTCTTTATTTTTTTGGAACTCATCATCATCATTTTCAAACTATGACGTAGTTATCAGTTTTTCGAAAAATTCGTTTTCTCAATTGTTGACTCCTTAAACAGGAAATAGAAAAGGAATCTGACGACATTGGAATTCCATTTAACGTACAACATCTCCTTCATGTTGATGCATCGAACGTCAAGGAGTTCATGGCCAAGTTGGAAGGTAAAATAGGTTCCAAAGTATCCAAACCCAGTGTTTTTACAGGAGGATCACACCAGTCATCGACAAAGCGGAAAGCACCCTTGCCACCTGCCCGACCACAGAGACCAGAAAGGAAGGTAAATGCATCTGGAGCCCCGCCAGAGGCGCTTAAAGATTCGCCAACGATGGAGCGTCCTTTGCCACCTACAAAAGAGTCGCCATCTGCAGAAACTTCAGAGCCAGATGGTGACAGTTTATATGCAGTAGTAGAGAAACCAAAGAAGGCGCAAACTATGAACCGGCCGCCACCAAGACCCAAGGCCCGGCCTGTACCGGGCGTAACGCCAGATGCTAGGACTAGAGCGGATTCGGCTCCTCTTTCCCCCTCTGAATCACGTGACGACGGAGAAGAGGCAGTACCCACTCAGAGTCAGTTGGCACCAAGCGATACGCCTTCTACTGCGATTTTGGCTAATGACAATACGACTGAAAGTACTCTTTCAAGGGATAATAGCATGTCTTCTAGTCCAAAAGTGGCTAGACCGCCTCTTCCTCCCAGATCAGACTTGAATGCAGTCAAATCAGACGAAAGTAGCAATAAGCCCGTTAGTACAGGTAGACCCCGACCGCCCTTGCCCCCAAGATCAGACCTTAACAGAACTATGAAGTAAATGTGTGTTATGTCTTCCAAGTACGAAATTATGCAACGAGTGTTGAAAATATTACTATAAATTATGCAGATATTTGCATAATTTTGTGGATGAATTTGGTATGCGTTTAACGTTTGCGAATACTGCTTTGAGTCAGAGGCCATTTACTCGAATCATCGTATCTTCAGATTTATTTTCTTTTTTTGAACTCAATCATATTTGATGCCAGATACCAGAAAAGGAGAGGGTTGAATTGATTCCATAAGTTGGGAAACGATCGATCAAAGAGTCCACTTTCCATGGTAGTATTCTTGGAATACATATGACACTATTGTCTCCTTGCCCACATTACAGACCAGAATTAAAAGTTAACCATGAGAAAAAAGTATGGCGACAGCATGATCTTTACTATGGCAAGTGTCTGGCGAGTAGCCTTGACAACAGGGTTAGAAAAACATAGAAAACCAAAGAATATCACATTAATTTCCAAATGAAATATCCGTAAGAAAATTGTAGTAAAGTGAATTCTTTACTAGGAGCTATCTCAAAGCTTTGATTAATTACACAGGAGTATAATTGGGGGCATGCAGTGACAGAGCTCATTTCTAGACGTCATTAAGGGGAGAGAATTACTCGATGCATTATGGTAGTTACGAGACAACTTTTAACTAGAGTGAGAAATGAGGGTCATTTAGGTAAGAGGGACTGACTTTCGGTGGCAGAATAATCTGTGTCACCACTGCTGCAGTTTAGAAGGGAAAACGGAGAGAATCCTCTTATTACCTGCAGTATCTTAGAGCTGCCAACAATGTATCTTCGGTCAAGTATTCCGACACAAAATCCTACCGCGTCGACTCTTGGGTACCTAATAGACGTCCCCACCGCTAATTAATTTTTCAAAAATTTTCCACCCAGGACATTCTTATTCTACCACCACCCCGCCTATTAATTTTTACGTAATCTCCCACCCATGACAATTGTTTGAGGAGGTACTTGGGCGGGCAAGTAGAAAATGCCTTATATGAAATATGAAAATCACACATTAATCACACATTAGAAAGATGAAGGTGGCTTTTTACGAGGCTCGAAGAAGTGTGAAGATGCACATTACATATGTTAGCAATAATACTGTCATTGAGCAGGAGGATAAGGGGAACATTTTTTAAATCTTGGAAGGAACGTAGGAAACTGACACGACTTCGAATAACTTACTATTGTTTGTGTTGTATTACCCTATGTTTGGGAAGTTGCAGTTGAGTCTAGACATTGATTCTTGACTTCATTTTCTACACGTTTTGATCATTTTCCAAACCCCCCGTCTATTCCAACTCCACCGTTTATTCTAACCCCTCCTTCTATTAGGCACCAAAGAGTACTTTATGAAGGTTAGGAAGAGTGCGTGGTTGCAACATCAGTTCATGTGGGTATTGATTGTGATATACTTTATCAGATGGTCGTCGATGATCTCCAATGTCAGATTCTGATATGGCACTAAAATTGAGATCTGCACCTGGTCATTTGTACTTGTATGTGCATATGAGTGTCAAAATACAAGCTCTTAAGCAGAGAAATGTGACTATTGCACGCATGTTTGCTTGAGGTGTCGAATAGATGCTTTGTGATAGAGGCTATGTATAAGAACCGCGTGGAAATGTTGTGATACAAATCCATGATGCTTTTCTACACCACATTGGAACGGTGTCTACGATACACACGCTGTAATGTCAACGTAGTTCAGTTTGTCTTCTTTTAACACTATGGTGATCGAATTAATAAGACAAATTATATGAAGCTTCCGGTAGAGCTCTGCTTTCACATTGAAGACGTGATAGTGACACACAATCCACGAGCCTTTTTAGGGGCACTTGACGACGTATGACTTGATATTACAAGGTGTATGACTAATTAAGGTTATCCTAGAGAGGACTAAATGTCCCTATTAAAATGTTTTATGAGTATGCTAGGTGTTTTAGTGCCGTCCAACTCCAGTTCGATATTAAGTATATGTTGTCACGATATGTCCACAATATTCTTTTTTCAAAATATGTTGAGTGGGCCTTATGTTTGTACTCCCATCGTAAGTGAATATAAGGTAGAAGCAATGATTCAGTTCTGAATAATTATACCTCACCAATTTTGTATCCGACCCCCCCTCCCGACATGTTTTCAGATAGGATCTACCTGTCTGTTTCCAAATTTGCTGCGATAATACCAGATAGATTTTGATACCAGATTTATTCATGCCTAAATGATTATCAATCAGGGCACCCCGTTTCCATTGCAAAGACACTGGCATGACTGAAATCGCTATCGCAACTGAAGTGTGATTAGTGTTTGGTTTGGACACCGCAATACAACCATGGAACTGGTTGTCATGAGTTACGCAAACACAGTTTAAATATCAGTTGTAAAAGGTAGTAGGAAGTTGTGGACTCTCCTACTCATCCCTGCCTCTGCCCATTGCAATACCAATCTCTATTTTACTGTTCTCCCAGATTATTTGAGTTCCCATCTCCCACCTATTGCTTCACTTATTTTAGAGGCCCGAATATTGGTGGGCTTTGATTTGGATTTAATTGTGAATCTGGACACAACTTTTCATTTTAAGATTGCTTTACAATGCAAGATAAAGTTAACTACACTTGTTTTTTTTTTATAAGCAGCTCAGTTGCTTAGGCGTGAGGCCTCGATTTGGTCCAAAATCTAAGCAACAAGCTAAGCAACTTGAGGCCTCAAATTCAGGAAAGGAAATTTTTAAGACGCCTGAAAACACATCAAGAATCGTTTTTCATCAAGAATTGATTACAAACTGTTGATGCATAACAAATATCACACTGTTGATAATGTGTCAAGAAAAGAGATCAAAGATCGAACCATCATTTGGTATTTCATCATATTCTAGGAATCCAGTCTCAAACTTTCTATCTAACGCTTTCATTCATATTACATTTCTAGCTCAAATTGAGCTGCAGCACTGCGTTTCTTTCCTGGCGACTTGATTACCACTTCTTATAGTACCACACTTATCCACTGCTGGCATTCGTTAAGTTTTGGGCCAGACCTTCCCTTCAATGCTACGAATGTTGCCTACCAAATCAAATGAGAAACAACTGTCCACAAACAATCTGTTCTCTCATTTCAAGATCTCACGGCGGTCTGTTAACTTAATGGTTCTCGTCGTTTGTCTCCTGAATGAGCGGAAGTCAGCTTTGCATTTACTGGAATTGGATACTATTATGACGATAGTGTTTCAAAGTCATTCTACTCTGAACATCGTCGTGTCTATCCATCTATTTTGTGCAAGTACCGTACTTAATGCTATAGGAATATCGTTATGCTAACGTTGAAAAAGTGACGTTGTTTCTTAAACCTTTTCGTTGGAATCTCTATCGAATTGATCTAGTATATCCTGACTCTAAACGCGATATTACAAAAGACGGGTTACTCGAAATACTTCGGCTGTGAAGATCTCGTTTATATTGTATAAATTAGGAACAATTGACAGGCGCGTCGCAGTTTTGTGGCATAGCTCTATGGAAGACCCATGCTAAACCAAAATGGGCGAGTGCCTCCTTGTAGCACCAAAAGCCACCACCTAGGTTACATAGTTTGATAGGATATACTAAAGATGACACCAAAGACATTTCCTGGTATAAGGGTGGTTTCACTCAGTTACTGCAAAATGGTTCTCTACTTGCATTACAAAGAAACTTCACAAAGCATGAGATAGGGAAATATGGTTGTCTGAAGCAAAGGAACATTGTTTATACTGACATGCCATTAACTTTAAGTACACTCGTCGTATGGTAACTTAACGGTAGTTTTCGAAAACTGAGTATTTCGAATATTTTTAATATTACCTGCCGCGTGCAAATGTTTCCCATGCACTTTTTGATCCAGTCGATACCTTGTTCTTTGTGCAACTGTAAAATAACGTGGCCTGCGAAGAAAGGACGTTATAGTTTTCTAAAAGTGATATTGACATACTTTGATTTTATATGGTAATAAAATAACTGAACAGGCCAAAAAAGGGTACATTTCATTGCGAACGTTTCGAATCAACAATTATCTACTGATCAAATCTGCCAAATCAAGTCCAAAGACGGGTTCGGTAGCATAATGACTTGTAAAACATTCACAAAGGCGTTTATGTTTTGTCAAGTGTAAAATACATAACTTTGAACATTAAGCGGAATAAGCTCGATGGAGATATAATCGGATATTTTTCAGCGACAAGCAACCTACGATTTACTAACCAGTTTGACTTAGCCTCCCACAAGCCATAGTAAACCATACTGATGGCTTGGTGCGCTTTTGTGGTGATCGTTTGGCATTCCAGGCAGTAAGCGGTTCCGGTTCCTGGATTTGATATGATGCCATCAGCACTGCGCAGGTCAACTCTCTGGCTTTCTCCCACGGGATCCGATGCTGTTAGAAAAAGTGTGAATAGAGTTAAATTAGGAAATCTAGACGAAAGCTCTAATGTTCAGGTATTAATAAAAAGGAACGTTTAAAGTGAATAAGAAAGGTTTGGGGTCTACCCTGCGTGAAATAAGCTAGTGAGATACCAGCTCCTACAATTTGGCACGCGGGAGCTGTGTAACTAGGAAGGAAATTGTAACATTTGGCCGTGTAACCAACAGAAGGTATCACAACTTAGTCAGTGTGAGCCCGGTGTCACCACGACCACAAACATTGATGTACAATATTTTCAAGGCCTTTACAGACTAACCGACTGAGATATGAGATATAGGAGAGGTCATGTGCACGGATACAATGAAGGGTTGCTGCATTTAAAGACGAGGAATCGCAAAAAATTGTGGACTAAACCAAAACCATAATCGCAAAACACTGCCCTTTGTGGTGCTGTCTGTAATTGTTATCGCTCTCCGATCTGATTCTTTAATTGGATTTTTGGAAGGCTGTTAGAAGTTACTCCGGGATATAACATAGAAGCCCTACCGATGTATTGACAGGAGTCTACCGCTACTGGAGCCCAAAAGATAGCGTCTTCAGCACTGTCAGTGACAAAATACTTAAACATTAAGGGCTTTTCAATACTTTTCCAGGCCATTTGCTCAAATAACTCTAGGGAATTTTCAGAATTTTAAAAATAGTATAAGTAAATCCCATGGATTTCCAGGACTTTTATTATTGGTTAACGAATATTGGCGTTGAACCATGAACACTGCAAATTTAGGAACCGGTAAGACAACAAGGAAACAGTTTTTGGAATATCTAGAACCAGAACTTGTCAAGGTGGCTTTGAATCATAAACTTCAAGGACACTATCAAATTCATGGACTCTCCAGGCCTGTAGGAGCTTTGATCTTAACAGCATGCTTAGAATTATTACACCAATAAAATCTACATTTTATTACTTAGAGAATAGTTCTTCAACGGTAATTCGTCAAAATCGGCCGCAAAGTATCCCAATCTTTTTAACACTCTCGTTAACTGAGCGTCTATTACGTGTAATGAGCAGCTATTAATAAAATGAGCTCACGAGTCTTCGAAACACAGCATCACCTAGTCAACTTAGCAATAAAATTATATAACTTTAACAATATGGACTTCATACCAATTAAAGAATTTGCTTTACTGAAACTAGAGTTTAGAAGAGAACGCAATTTCGATAGCATGGATACTGTCACGACGCGCCAAGTATCTCTCAGCTTATGAATACGTAATTTCCCCTTGCAAGCGCCATCAGTGCCCGTGTACACTTACTAAAGAGCAGTTTTTATAATTACCTCTATTGCCATCTTTAAGATTAACGTCGAACAATGGTGATACAGCTGTCCTTTCACTTCTTTAAACATAATTTCCATTTCGTTCTGAAGCTGATCTGACATTCGTGACTCCGTTTCCTGAAAGGTGCTTAATGATACATCCAGCCTGTCAGTGGGCGAGCGGAATAAAGTTCATTAGGCCTCAGTCTGACCATGTCCTGAAACTCTACGACGATCATACAGTCTTGAGAACATTAAAAATGAAAACGTACAAAAATAATATAAGATATGAAGAAACGAAACTACCCAAAATACCACTTAGGGCAATATTGTTCCTAAAAGCTGAACGTAATCAGATACTCCGTAGCTCTTGAAGTTGGTGTAATACGGTTAAATAGGCTTGATTTTTACTATTTTAGTGGGGTTATCCTCTTGCTACCTTGCCTCACAACGCCAAGTACTCATTTCACAGGTAAAAGTACAGAAAGGGTGTGTAAGTGGGTATGATATAATAGTCGGATGTACTACCTTGCCTCACAATGCTAAGTGCGATAATCAATACAGAAAGCATAACCAGTTCCGACATAGATCATGGACAGCAGGAGAAGCAGAGCGTGCTACTTTTGTCTTTACAAGGTCTCGAATTTCTAGGTGGTCATCAGCACAAGACAACCGTTGAGCGGAGGGACTTCAGAAGAAGATCCTTACACCCAGGGAAACTAAACGAACAACAGCTTCGGCGAACAGCAAAACTTGTTTCTAGATAAATTAATTACTGGCATGTTCATACATTAATACATAATTACGACATATTGCTATACCGCACATAAAAAGATATGGACACCAGATTTCTTCTATCTTGCTAGTTGTACTACACTCGTTAGAACGAATAGAGTACTTAAGTGTGACGTCAAGATTCAATGAATATCAGAAATTTCATAACATTTTCGACTCATTGCTTGCTTTTTGCTCTTTGTTCATAATTTTACGAAATGAGCAAAATTAACAGTTTTCTTTAGGCCTTTTTCATATTCAAACAGCTGATTCTCGCAGCTGATATGAGATTTGAACGCCATATTTTGTATACGGGCATTTGGGGGAAGGGCTAACACCGTGATGTAGTTATAAATGCGATTCCTCGAAAAAAGTTTTCAGTGACGTCATCACCTTAGTGCTCTATTGTATGGGTATCACGAAGCCAAAAATGCAATTGAAATAGAAATATAATAGCCACCCGAAATAAGGAGCTCGGATGTGATTAAAAGGGTCACGTGAGAAAATGCTTCCGCCCATTACGATGAAGCGCCTAGCTCAACTCATACAATCTTAGGAATAATGCTTTATCTTTAAACCTTAGAGGTCGTTAAAATCGGCTTAAATGTTGGAGGTCGTTATACTAAGAGGAGCTATTAATTGTCCGACAGCAACAGAATTGCAGCTGTTCCATTGGCAGAAGCAGAAAGGTACCTCCTTCTTAACGTCAATAAATTCAACCCTAGGGTGATTCATCAATACAAAAACATTCTCTATAGCAAACTGTTAATAAACGACGATCAACTAAAGCAAGTGCTGTTGTTTCATGCTGATTCTACCGTTGAGAATACTCTTGAGAAGCGTGGCAGGTTATAATCACCTCGTTAAAATGTCAGTTGCCATTCTGACAGTTGATAGCTTTAAATGTAGCTCCAGCAGCTTGCAGAGTGCTGCAAAGTATGTCATTAGGCTTCCAAGCCCATCACACTGACCTAATGGTGAAAATAAAACATCTCAGCTTGTAACCTCAACACCAACCTCAACTCAAGATCTTTTTCTTAAAAAAATAATGGTATATAATTACGGAACGAGACGGAATTTTCAGTTAATACTTAAAGGTATGCACCATAACTTTTGAGTAACGCATGCCTTAAACTTCAGAACCTGGTATTAGGCCTACACGCATTTGGCTAGAGTTTTGAGCATGTAAATGTTCTCCTAGATCCAACTGGCGTTTACTGGATCTAGATCCAGTAGATCTAGATCAGATCTATAATCTAGTAATTGTAACATTAAAGAATGTTTTGTAAATGATATACGTAACCTAAAATAAGTTGATTTGAGCACTGGGTGCCACTTTCTGGTAGCAGGTCTGTCGGACGTGTAAAGGAGGTGGGGATCGAAATTACGGTGATGCTACTTACAAATACACGACAACAAAAGTATTTCCAAGAAAAATCGACATATAATGAAAACAATGAAATAAGGATGAGTGGTGATCTGCATGTACGTTAGTTCAAAGATTCTTCGTTCAACGAATCATGTAAACTTTAGGCGTTTGCAATAAAGGGAAGTAAACTACACTATGTTTTTCAACTTAAATCGATGATCACTGTTTCTTATATTTCTCTTTGCATTTGTTTACTCCTGTGGAAGCCTATGGCTACATACTGGTAGTAGTTGATGTTTATTTACAATGATGCTCAAAACTAAGAGGACAAGGGACTCAATGTCAAACCTTGCGAATAACAGACCCACTGGGAAAAAAACATTTGGCAGGATGACGCCGCGGTCGGGCAATTGGTCACGAAAGTGTTTCACGCATTTGCTAAAGTTTACAGCAGTAACATCTGCTGGTCACCTATTGATTCTATCTTGGCATAACCAGGTAAACAAATTCTACACACCTCCAATGGCATACTAGACGTAAGAATTACGCAATCTTCACACTTTGCAAGACCCATAATCATAACACATGGTACCTTGAGGTTCAGATTGTTTATTAAAAATAAAGTGATCAATAATACTCTTACTTCCTTCGTGTACTTTTTCTTGATAGTATTTTTCTGTTACGTCGACGACGCAAGTCAACCAGTCTAAATCTTTATCAAATATTCTGAATTTCTCCACCTTTTGGCAGTGTGAGCATGCTTGGTCAAGGTTTCCTGGTAAATCAAGACAATAATTCATTAATTTTAAATCCTTTGTAATTTTAAAAAAGATTGTGTGCGCAAATTTTGTGGCAAATTTAACGACTAGCCACTTGCAAAGTGCTCCCTGTCTCTCCCTTAATGCAGGCGTAGTCATGAAAAAACCTACGGTAAGACGGTGCCTTAGCACTGCACCAGGTGTCTACAATATGCAATAGATGATCTACATATTAACAAACATCATAAATGAAGACGTTCTTGAAACGTCTGAGAGTATTCTATGCTTGGCAAACGTTTTAGCCTACAAGTGGGAGACTCGCTTCGTTTAAGTGCGGATAATTCCATGCATATCCTTGAAAATTTCAATCGTTATGAAGCCCCATTTGCAACCTCGCCCATCATTTTTTATTTCGGGACGACCAGAAAATGCCATCTTCACAAAAGACTTTATTAAATTTTTTTACACGAGAATTTATGACTATTACGTTCTATGGATCTTAAAAATATAGTTTGAAAGGATATCCTATTCTTTATGGTGCCACTAAATTAAGCAAAAAGCAGGCAGCAAAAGATAAAATCGTATGAAAATATACTACTTCGAAGGCAGACACTCCCGACATAAGTGTCCACACAACTACACCAGAAGCTAAGAAATAAAATATCAGTACTTTAACTACGCATTGCGAGAAAGGCTAAAGCTGGTGGCGCCAGCCAACTTAAGGCGCAGAACTATTGTTGTTTTAAGGCGCAGAACAAAAATGTAGTTTTGGTGAAGATGCAGATAAAACGTTGTTTTTGGAATACACAAAGAATTGATTACAGGTTTTGTCTCTCCGGAGTTCAAAGACCGGTTTGGTTTCTGAGATGCTTCCAAGATGTCACTACTCCTTCAGCAAAAGATTATTTCAGAGTCGGGTTACGAATTCCGACAAGTTACAAAGTGAGCACATTTTAATCTCAGCAGAATGATTTATGAATTACAATGTTTCCAAAACAGAGCGCTATTAAACAAGAGATGGAACTTAAATGGAAGGAAGACATTCTGATCTAGATCGGCTTGTGCGGTCAAATTACGCACCGTTTACAACCTTATCAAAAAAGACAGCTTTCCATATTGCTGAACTGGCTTTCAATCGTCACTGCAAAGTAAACAAATGTTGGAACTGTTGATCAAAATGAACTTGTTTTGACTGTGACCTGTTGATACCAAATTACAGAACGCGTAATTTGCTGTCCTCGATTTTCTTTATAAAGTAATGTTGAATTGTCCACAATGGTAACGCACTGGTGGCTCTTACACCCATTATTGAAGCCTTAATTAGTGGTTAAGAGATTATGCTACGACGTTAATTAATGTTCCTTCGTTGCATGGCGACATCAGTGTAAAACCCATCTCGTGACTATTAAAAGAAGTTACTTTTAGGTTCACCGTCACGTTCTACTTCAACGATACCGCATTAAAGAGGTTAAACCTTATATTTTGACTGATGGTTTTAATTGTTCAGTATCTTTTATGGACGTGAAAATAGAGGTTGCAGAAATATAGTGTCTTTGAAGAATCTGACGAACATTGTCGACCCAAAATATATCGAACAGTGACGTACTGCCGCCGAGGTCTCTAGCAAAATTTGGAGGGCACTTATGAGAAAACGGTAAATGCTGCGTTGTCCGGAAAGATCCATCAAAGAGGAAGACATAGAGGAAGCAAGAACCACTTATACCAACAGCTTGTCTGAAGGTTTCGCGCTGGATCACGATGATCTGTGCAGCATTGACAGGGATTGAAGGGAAACGGCATCGGATAGGGTATTTTGAGGACAAAGAATGTACTGGTAGCTTTTTGACGACTGGGATAAAGCACGGATAGTTGGAATAGTAACACACGGCGGCATTACTAAAGATTTTGGAAGAAATAGTGACATTTTGAAGTTTTTGTCAAAGTAATATTGATGTCACAGATTGTCATGTGCCATGATATTTTTGCAAGAAGGTATATTCGTAATTTATGTTTTGGTTGCTGGGGCAGAGAATCAACTTTGTCTATGAGGAAAATGGACCTTAACTATTTATAAATTTGATTTCACTCGGCTAAAATCAAAATGTGATAACCTTGTAAATTTTTTCATTAGGAAATGGACCCATTTCCAGCCTTCCTTAAATGTGACACGCTTGCAACTTTCAAAGAAACAACTAGGATTTGCTTTTACTCCTATCTCCTATCTGACAAATTACTGCCAGTCCTCAGCATGTATAACTTTAAGAAATATTAGCGATCAAATTTTAAGAGCGATCTTTCAAGCTACTTTCAACTCAGATATAATATCAGAGCCTCTCAACAAACACAAATATACCATGGACGAACTACCACAAAGACATAGGCCTACTGTGATTTCTTGCGCAAAAACAAAGAGGACTTCTTTTAGTAACAATTAAATCAGTTAGACAAACAGAAAATCCTAAACGAATTTCTCGTAAACAATATCACTACCAAATCTATTCAATCTTGACAAAAATTGACTGATAGACCTCCTGTCAACATCTTCAAGTTTGTACGGAGAGCTCTAATCCTTGCCTTTCCGTCAAATAGCAACCTCTCGACCAGAATATTGTATTTTTTCAAAGCCGTGTGGCCTTTGAAAAGTTAAAACAAAGACACAATGTGACATCCTTGCCAAACTGAAGCACTGCAAAATCTCTGGAGAGGCAACAGTGTACTAAATACGATTGCATCCTATCTATCAATAAAATTATCTACTAATCTTCTCTTGTTTGACGATATCCCTGGATATAAAAACCACAGTGGTTTGTTCAAGACGCTACTACCGGATATAACCGCAACTTCCGTTGAAGACAACTGTCTCACAGTAATTGAACTGACAGTTTGAGTCTAACTTAGTCAAATCAAAGTAGTACTAAAAACGCAAATAAAAGCGACCTTATGGATCAAACTTTAGATCTTAACTTAATAACTCTCGAAATTTTAACTTTAGTTTTTTTTAACAAGTATTTTTTCGATTTTATACAATTTTTAAAGAATTTCGATGTCGATGCAAATAGGCTTATGTTGAAGTGAACACCTTACTAAATTTTTAAATGGCGCAACAAAGACTGGACTTTCCAGGAAATATTACTTTTGATGTAATTAACTTGTTTCTCCCTTTCCTTTTTTTCTTCTTTGTTTTTATGGTTTCTAATGTATTCATATATATACTAATTAAACACTGCTGTCTAGCAATCCTGTTGTCCCATGTACCATGCCAAGAGAAAACAGCAGGAAATGTTATTGTATCATGAAGATTAGCAATAAGGGTATTGAGTTTATCATCATTAAATTTATATTAATAACAACTCTGTACAGTAGTTTTTCCCATTAATTGGCTTTTTATCTCCCATAAAGAAAATAAGTAAATGTTTGGTAAAACTTTCAATTTAGTTTTACTAGGTATATGTAAACTATAAAGCAATTTAAACTCAGTGACATAAATTAGCGTGTTTAAAACATTTATTCGTTTAGAACAAGACACAATCAATATCTCGTTTTAAAAAGAAGAATTTCCTTACATATTTAGATGTGCAAGTAATCAAAGTATACCAGATGCCGGAACAAAAGCTATCACATGCAATGGGTACCACCGTGGTCGGTATGTTTTTATTTCTCTCCCAAGGAGAACTATTTTAACTTTATGCGAAGTACAAGTCTACACCAAAGGTAAGTTTAAAAAATCATAAAATCATGTTGAGCAAAGTCAATAAATTGCTTTAGAACGGTATGCTCTATCTGATAATTTTTTCTATGACACTTTATTTTCTAATGACAGTAAACTTTTATTAATTTTAACACAACTATGTAATTATTTTGAGAGGACCTTTCTTCGAAAGTTGGGCAGGAAATTCCTACAAAGTTCTACAATGATCAGCTATTTACCGAACAGTTAATCATTAAATGTTTATAATCCATACTTTTTCCTAGCTTCCCCTTTACCTATATTTCTGCACTATCAAATATGTCTTTAGTTCTACAACTGCTTTCATGTCCTTTTTCTGTTTCGTCACATAGTCCAATGCAACTTTTTTTCTCTAGCACTATTTTTTACAAATTCTTAACGAACATGTTTATCACAAGATTGAGCTACTTTGCAGTACCCTTTCAAATTAAAAAAGCAACAATAATTATAATTTTTTGTCAGCAACACTAATGAGTCATTCATTGGTCATTTAGTAAACAGAACATTTCTTTGCTATGTAAGTTCTAAGGAAGAATAAACAGTGTGATTACAGTCTTACTTACGACAAAAAAAATTATGTTGTTCAGAATCTGCGAGTCTATCAATAATTTATACAGTTCGAAACTAAACAAAAACCAGCTATTTTTTTGTTTAAATTAACAATTGAAGACTTTCGATTTACTTTTAAAACAAATGCAATACTGTTTGCGACATAGTTTATGCTCCTTTAACAACGCTACATGATTCCAAAAACAAAAAAAACCCTGCGTATTAAATCGTATAGACTTGTGAACTCACTCTCAAAATTTTTGAGTAAGAATTGCAAAGCTTGCATTATATATTTTTATGCAGTTAACTTCAATAATCCTCGATTTAAAGGTTTCGAATAATATCACTAGTACTAACTTTACCTATCTATTTCTTTTCTAATTTTCTCTCAGCCTTTCATCATTACAGGGTCGTTGAGCTGAGTACCAGCTATGCTGGAAGAAGATGTGAAAACGTGACTTGGGATAGGAGTGGCGCCCATCCCTACCACGGTAGTGGTAAAAGCTAAGGAAACAGGAGCATTCGTGTTACCTCCGACTGCGGTCGACCATCTTCTTCTTCTTCTTTCTTTTTATAATGACTTTTTAGTAAGTACTCGAATAACATGCTTTCCTTAAACTTTCGCACATGATAAGACTTTAGCAGATGACAGCCTAAATTGATATTTCGGAAAAATGCTGTTTTTCAAAGGTCACTAAAATCTCCAATAGTCCGTTATATGTCAATAATAAGATACGTGTAACAGGTTCCTTGGCTACGCTTTTTTTAACTCTTCATTCTTTTACATTTAGACTGGCCGTAAAGATGAGAAGAAATTAGAAATTAGACTGCAAGAACGAGCAGGATGTTTATAATTTTTAACGAAGACAATATTTAACATTTTATTTAACTTTTCACCTTTTAACAAATGTGTAAGCTAAATGTAATTATAAGAATACTAAATTTTAACTGATGCATTTCAGATTTAATTTTAACTTCTCCGTTGTCCATTTCTGCACCGCATGAAACAGTTGTTTCAAAATAATGTTAATAAAACAACGTTAGACTTCGTTAGACAACGCCAGGGTTTGTATTCATAGTAAAATTTTTTGTCAAGTCACGTGGCACAGAGAAGTTGGTCTCCAATTGCATTGAAGTGGAAACGGATGTCCACCGTTGGATGATTGGGAGCTAATCTGGCGACTGGAGAAATAGATTGGGTTATCATTGGAGGTCATCTGGCTCAGTTGGTAGAGCGCACGCAGCGAAAGCGTCGGTCACGGGTTTGATCCCCGGTAGTGATATGTTTTCTATTTCTCTAGTGTTGTTTTCAAAACTTACTTAACTTCAGTAAAAAAAAAAAAAAATTCCTCTTAAGAATTCATTCATTGCTCTAGTGACAGTTATGATGATTTAATAACTGCGATATATGCGATGTTTTCAACGTAAATGTTTTCTTGTCTATGTTATGATTCAATCCCAGTGATCACTTACAAGAGGACAAATTTGAACAGTTATCGTTTATACCTCTCACGTCCACAAATTTCCGAATAACGCCATTCATTGTTCATAATACAATGAGTATAATCGAGTTGTTCCTGTTGCACAATTAAGAATCTACTCAAAGATATAACCTTTGTTTCTCGACTTCAAAATATTTATCATTTTATTTTGTTTGCTCTTTCACCTATCACACTAAAACTTTATTCATTCACAATCACATATATGCTCTAGGTCAAAGGTCATACTCTCAGAATTTCAATAATTTACGGTCAAAATTTACGGTCAAAATTTCAATACCTACGATGAGTTGGAAGACATTAAGTGATTATTTGTTATTGACGATCGCATCTGGTGTTAATTGTTCTTCTGGGATAATCGTGGATAAACAAACTGTAATATCACAAAAAGTATATAGATCAGGATGACACGGAAAAGTTAAGTTGCAAACGTCTTTACTACCGAGTAAAGTCTCTTATAGTACCTGGCTTCCCGAAGGCGAATGGGACAAGCTGTAACAGCAAGTTGATGACTTTGTCACTCAACACTTAATTTATGTTCTTAACCCTAATAAGGAACGAGAATGCTACGGAGCTCTTAATCTGAGAAAAGTATTTATAATATCGCTCCTGTGTTAGCGATTGAAATTTTGTATGATTCTTCAGTAAATTTGCATCTGTTACTAAAAAACGTAAAAATTCAACAAATTTATAGTTATGACGTCATTTTATCGACATTATTGACGTCATCGTGTTATTTGACCACAAAGTGGTAATTATTCATACTTTCAAAGTGTTTGTGTTTGGCAATACGCTTTTTTTGGAAGTTGTCGACGGATAAAAGCGAAAAATCTATTAAATACTCTTAATTTGCATCATCTTATTAATGATGCTTGACATGAGGCATTTAGTTAAAACAGCAAGCGATTAACTAAAATTCGGAAAAAAGTAAAAGACACATTTTAAACATATTTTTTAAAACATGATATTATTTTCTTTTTCTTGCCAAACACTGGTTGTCCCTTTGACTGTTCTGATTCAAAATTCTCGGCTTTTGGTCAAGTCAATTGTAGCTTTAATTTTTTACTATTTTTTAATGCTAAAAGCATGGTCCAGCAAGTCTATTTTATACTATGCATAGAAACAAATCTCTTTGGCATAAAACTATATATATAATGAATTACAAGGAAATTGCTTCAAAATATTTCAATTTGTGAAAATCATTGCAGTTCTAACATCTAAATGCTTCATGGCTATCCTACTTAGGTAAGTTAGAAAAACCTCGCCCTAATAATGTTTATGGGCTACGAAGGGACCTACAAAGGCAAAATTTTCAATATTCTTTAGAATCGAGTTTAGTGTGTTATGCCAGAACGCTAAAGGGAAGCAATTATTTAAATCACTTGAAAATAAACACTGTAGATGTTAAGGTATTAGTAACGACGTCTCCTTTTTATTTACGCATCTCTTTGACCTCAACTGCACTATTTTTAAACCAATTAGGTTTATGAAGTGTCATACCATGTTCTCACATTTCATGAAATACCGCAGCTTTTCAAAATGCAGTGACACTTCTTCACCCTAAATATATGTCATTAAATATAATAAATGGATACATATATCTATATAAATGATGACTTAGATAGTCATTGATATACCAATAGGTAAGTTGTTTCTGACCAAAATCGGCAATCTTGAAACTGCAAAGTATAACAATTAATCGAAATTGGATTCTCGGTCGACTTAGCATAAGAACAATTTAAAAAAAAGGCATTATCTATACCGGACGGTTATACGAAGGAAAATTCCCTTAAATAAAAAATATATTTGTCTCTAGGGGGTCTAGTAGGCCCGTGGCAAATTTACGCTCTATAACTTAATTTATCACATGTTTGGCACGTTTATACTTTTTTACATTAAATTGGAAAACAATTAATTTAGTGTCAATGACTTCCTTTACGGATTTAAAATGTTGCAACATTGCAAACTTTGATTAAAAGGCCATAAAACACAATTGTTTCTACTAGATATTAGTTTTAACCATATCTTACAAGGGGCTGGGGGCGGGCTTGTAGGCCCGCGGCTACACATTTCAGCTCATAACTTTTTAAAGCCTGTCCCGATTGACACGAAATTTAGTGACCTTTCCTAAAATTTACTGGAAAGTCTTACGACGAATAAATTTTTCAAAATTTTCTTGAAATTTTGCGATATTGGCGTTTTGTTGAACTATAGTCGATTTTTTGCCTTTCTGTTTTGTTACTTTTCTTTGAAAAGCATGATTATTATATCTTTATATTTCGTTTTCTCAAAATTTGAAGTGAAAAATGCACATTTTTTGAAATTTTGCAAAAAAATGAAAATATATGTTGTGCAATAAGGTGAAGTGCGCTAAAGAACCTTAAATAACAATATATGCAAAATCATAATTAAAAAATCACATCTTTAGATGAATTTTGTACCAACAGTGAATTAAGAGTTATATCTTCTATGTTTGGAGGATATTTTTTAGTCGTAATGCTCAAAAATGAATAAAAACCGGTGGATTATAAGTAAGCAATCATTTAGGTCCTTTAAAATCTTATACATTTTGGAAAATAATTTTCTCAAAATCTAAAATATCTTGCTTAAATACAACGTATAAATGTAGAAATATTTTAGAGATACTAAAAGTCCTTTAAAAATCAAAATGTAATTCAAAAAGTATGTTTTAAGGCCTTTTACAAAATTTTTGGAATTTTTGAATATTTTGCAACATTTCATAGCCATAGATGACGTCATTCACACCAAATTGAAAAAAATTTTTCTTGCAATTTGTTGAAAACGAGTTAAACTATAAACGTGTCGAATATCTATGTCGTAGCATTGGCCGATATAAAGTTATAGTGTGTCAAAGTGACGCTGGCCAACTAGACTCTCCCATGTATGAGAAGAGCCAAAAAGCCCATGTAAGGTAAGGTTAAAGTGGTTTTTTTATATTTAGGTTAATTTTTGCATGTATACGTTGCATTTAGGCACAATATTTCATAATTTAAGCAAATAATTTTACACAATGTATGCGTTTTGTAACCAGCGAAACGGTTCGCCAGTTATTATCCACCTTTTTAATTTTTTGAGCATTATAGCTAAAAAAATAACCACCAAATATTCAAAATATTGCTCTTAATTCGCTGTCGGTACACAATTCTTCTAAAGATGTGATTCTCTCGTAATTGTTTCGCATATATTGTTATATGAACATCTCTAACGAATTTTACATTTTTTCATAACACATTTTATCATTTTTTGCAAATTTTAAACATATTTTACATTAGTTTCCAATCTCATTTGAGGATATAAATAGTGGGTATATATTCGAGAAAGAATACCTAAGCATAAAAATATTATGATGTTTTCAAATAAAAGTGACTAAACCGAAATGTTAAAAGTTCTATGACTACATGACGATTCAAAAAATAATCATAATGGCAGAAACAAAAAAAAGAACTTATTCATCATAAAAATTCTCAGAAAAAGTTAGAGAAAGTCACAAAATCATATGACGATCCGCCCGATCGTTAAAGGTATATGAGGCTAAGGATCAAAGAGCAGTCCTACTAGCAACCCCACCGTCATCCCAACATGTAAACTACGGTTAACAAGTTCTATTTATTAAGAACATCAACAGAAATGATATACGTCAAACAGAGATACATAAAGTAAAAGGAAAATGACTTATAAAATCATCTTCAGTGTAATAGTTATTTTAGATATTGAGGCACTCCACATCAAGAACTTACGATATATAATATTGGCTGTGTGTGGAGTAAAAACAATCAGTAATTTATAGTAAAATGTTTTGGTGAGTAGGAGGTGCAACTGCTCAAAGTTGTATCGCCTAGAAATCGAAAGTAACATCAGAGTCAGCAAGGATGGAAGTGGTAATTTTTAAGATCGAGGAAGAAACTTGCGTATACGTCCACCCTATTTGAAAGAAATATTGAAAATTCTATGTATGGTTGTATTTTTTTCTCAACTGTTGTCCCGTCCGGAACAATATCGGCGAGTGTTTCATTTGCTTGCATGTCAATTTTCTCTTCCCTTTTAGATACACCATACATTATACCCGGTGGTTACCCCTCCAATGTTACTACTTTCGAGAGGAGAAGGATAGAACTAAGATGTAAAGCCAAGGGAAATCCACCCCTTAATTCTTACAAATGGACACGGAATGGGAGAGTTTTGCTTAATTTCCGAGATGAAGCACTTATTATTAATAGCGTAACGATATATGATGCTGGGAGATACACGTGTAATGGTGTCAGTGTTCTGGGAGACGGCGAAGTGGCTGTTGCTTACGTCAATATTCTCTGTAAGTATCAATTTCTGTTTCGATTACAATATAAAGAGTTGCGTTGCGCAATTAAAGAACGTGTTCAATTAACGCCATTTTCCTCTCTTTCATACTTGACACATATTCAAGACAATCAAGGTGTATGCGAAGTATCAAATGCTAGCTAATCTGAATAAATGCGGAACGAGAAACAAGGAGAAGCTTTTCGGCACATTTTGATACGCACCATGGTGTACTATCAAAGCAAAGACAGGTGGAAGAGTGTCTTAACACACTGTTAAAATTGGGGTTCCTCATTACTTTCTAACTCTATATGTATCTAACGCAGAACGAGAATTTCTTTGACTTCTAATTTCAGTACTTAATTATCCCAATGTCTTGCTAATTTATTTTTATTCTATAGATTTGCCCAAGGTGGACGTAGAGCCAAAATCAAGGACAGTCAACCTTAGCGAAAACGTGGAATTTCTGTGCAAAGTTTCAGGATATCCAGAACCCAAAGTTTACTGGTATAAAGATTTTAAGCTTGTGTATAGAGGTAATAAGTTGACACTTAACAAAGTAACGAGATTGGATAAAGGCACTTACAAGTGCGTGGGTTCTAATTCTCTTGGTAACACCACAGCTTATGCAAAATTGGTAGTAAGACGTAAGTATACATTTCATTTTGTACCGTATTTGGCTCGACTCGGTTCGTTACAACTTTGTACGCAAATTATCATACTATGTTCTATAGCATATCCCATTTAATTATACGTTTTCATTCCTAGTTTACTCCGACCAGGTGTTGCCTATCGTTTTAAAGCCATATGGATATATTTCAACGTATGTGTGTCTATTTCCATGTATGTAGGTCAAACGATGTGACTCTTTCAGAGACTCCTCTCTGATCATCCCGAGGGTTCAGCTTTGACTTGGAAAAACACTCCAACTTTCTTTTCACTAGCACTCACTTACATCGCGCTGACTGTAAGCACTTTAACATTGCTAGCTTGATGTTTCTTACCACAGCCTCCACCGAATTCTACCTCCTACTCGAACAAAGGATTATTCAGTCGAAATTAAAACCCAACCAAAAAGTAAAATTGTTGTCATTAAATCTTTTTACTATTGTAACGTGTGGCAGTTTTCCATTTTCTCAAATTATGACACTATAATTACCAGGCGGGAAACACAGTCCACTAATGAAGATAATAGCCAAGTTCACAATAGTTATTGAAATGGACACAATATTATTTCTTTTTTACTCCTACCTTTTGTCAAAATTTACTATTGACACAGATAGACAAGTTAACTCTTTAAAAATAGAGGTGAAAATGGTTTATTAAGACGTGGAATAAGTCAGTATCATACACTCCACAGGACAGATCTAGTTAATGAACCTATAAAGAAAAGAATGAAGGACATTTCCAATCACTTTATTCTTAATATTACTTCATTAGTTGCCCCCTTTTTATGCGCCTTCGAAAGTTATGTGAAAACATTGCACAGCTCTGGAGAAAAGCGTTCTATCCTTTGTACAATTATTTTAGTTGTGCAGCCTCTTCGTTTGGTTTTAATTTTTAGCACGAAACCGTCCCATCCACGTTGGCTATCTTTAGGTATATTTTTGGAATCACACTCAGTTTCGCATGAGCTTTGTAATTTAAATCTCTGTTAGGGAAGTCAAGCTTATCTTGGTAGATGCAGTGCTATTATGACCTATTAACCGTGATCTTCGCAGCAGCCCATGACAACATTGTAATTAGGATCTACTGGGCAGCATATCGGCTTATCCCTGACTCAGAAGATATTCGTTCACAAAACACAGTGTCAGGGGCGTAAACAAAAGAATAAAAAAGATTTCCACTACAGTGAAGAGATGGCAAGGTTTCACATATGGTCTGTCACAATTGTTTCAGCTTAGCAACTTGATCCATTTCGTGATATTGTATGGGTGGATTTTGAGGTTGAAGAACTATTTCCTTGATATTTCTACTTTATCAGTTGCCTGCAGCCTCCCCCAACATCGATATTTTTGAGGGGGCTTGGGGATAACTCTAAAGCAACAGTAGATTTCTAAAGAAGACGATATCCTGACGTCCCCAAAACGTTGATATGATATTTATATCTGGCAAATGGATGTGTGACCCACGGCGTCTTAAATCCACTCAAGAGGATATTTCGCAGCTCCCAGTAGAGAGTCATGAATTTCACCATAAACACTGAACGCAGGGATCAGAGCAAATTTCATTAGGGCCCTTTTGTATTTGATGGGCCAGTGAGGCTCATGACACTAGTTCAAATTTAAGTAGGGTCCCACATTTAATTCACCAAGAAGTGAAACAGCGAGCTGTCACATGCAGGCAAATATTGAAACCCAGTAATTAAGGAACTGATTACTCTCTTTCACGGTGCCAAAACTCGGCAATCCGACATCATTAATCGGCCGTATAGTCCAGTTTCTAGAAGCCTGAAATTTAGGAACGTTTCTCTCGAACGTAGCTCAGGTAAAGACTACTACTGGTGACATGATCAACCTACCATGATTAGCAAAGACTAAGTAGATAACTGTTTGAGTATCAAAAATACGTTAACCTTGTTTATGATGATTGCGAGTACAATCCTGTACACGGATGAACGGACGTTTCTGGTTATCACATAATATTGCGTTGTTATAACTTCAGACTGCAATACTTCATAGCCTTAAGTTTAGTACTTCTCGTCAAAATTTAATATTCCAATCTTGATTTGTTGCCAGTCGTAACGTTATTTAAATTTATTGGCTTTTCTCTTCGACAGATCCACCGTTCATTGTTACCAACACGCCGTCCTTCACAATGATAGGCACTGATTTAAATGTAAGGGCAACTCTAACATGTACTGTCGATGCATATCCAGCTGCGACGTTGCAGTGGAAGCTTAAAGGAATAGATATTGTATCAGGACTTAATGGATACGAAATTGAAAAGGATGGAGATACTAGTTATCTAAGGATCACCATGTCTGATGCATCGAGGAGGACAAAGTACGTGTGTGAAGCTAAGAGCCCATTAGGTCGCACTAGCCAAGAGTACGAGATTCTAGCGAAAGGTCAGTTTTTTACTTTGTACTTATCCTCTTTTTATTTACTAACAATAATACTAACATACAACGTAGTGGCTGTGACTGTGATTGTAATTATGTGAGTGTGTGGGAGGTCCATTCGTAAGGTTATTGTTTCTTTCTACGGAGTGAACCCTGCTTACTTGTTTTGATTGATAGGAGTAACATGGTTTTCATGGACTATTGGTGATGTCAATAGTTACAAACCCACGGTTGCAGGTAGACCTCCTTTCACGTATGAACTCCTTACGGACCAGCATCTGTTAGGTTACAACTTGTATAAAAAGTTGTCAATACTACACGAACGGGGTGGAGACTCAGGAAAATGCAGGCCTCTAAGCTAACTGGGCCTAGTTTTAGTGTCAGCTGAAAGCTTTCGATGGGAACGAAGGGAGCAATTGGCCATTGTTTCAAGGAGATGGTTTGTTAATATTTATTGCAAAGTTTGCGTACATTTTTATATTAAATTCAATGTATGAATTAAGGCCATGAGGTTACTGCGGCTGGGGACGGATGGGAGGCCCTCACTTTAGGGTAAACGAGTTTTTGTGTTGCGATGCAGGTCATGGTTGGGCATAGAGCGGAAAATCTACTTGACTCCAACACACTGTGATAAATACGTTTCTTGTATGACGATCAGTTGTAATTCTCGTGCTGTAACAAATACATCGGTCTTCCATAAAGTGTTTGTTGTCTCCTATATCTATTATGGTTCTTGCTCTCTGTTGCTTCTATCCTCTTGAAGCATCTAACTGTTCTGTTTTGCAAAGTTGGTTATATTTCAAGTTCACAAAATCTAGCATTTTTCTTCTGAAATTAAATTCCTCGTGTTGACGCGGAGAACTTGTCGCCGCACGATGTCATGAGAGATGTCATTTAAAAGATGATAGAAGCATCAACGCTCCAACGTTTCGCCGATTTTGACACTTTATTGCAGGCATGGGCAACCCCCAGGCATCGGGCCAAATCCAGACCACGAGGCTGTTCAATTCGGCCGGCGCGTTATCGGGTCACGTGGATACAATACAAATATTAATACGGACTGAGGACTGTTCCAAGGCACAACTATTCACTAATCTTTCAATCACTATTGCGGGCAAGTGTTATGGTTTTGTTTGTGCAGGAGTGAATCTATGTACCTCAGTTTCTCTATGTGTCAAGCCCTGTTCTCTCACTGTTATCTGGGAGAGAGACGTTGTTGCACAGCCGAGTCTGCTGTCCCTATGGTTCCCCCGTATGTAGCAAACCAAATTAGTCTTACAAAAGAACCTTCCAGGATATGGCAGTAATATAGGCTAAAGCAGACGTTTGTCGGCATTGTGAACTTGCTTAGTAGATTGTATATTCGTAGAAGTGGTATAAAGTTTGGAAGCGAGTAGCAAAAGACATAAGCCGTTGTATAAAATTGGAGATTCCAAAATAAATGGATTTGTAGATATTTATTTACTGATAAAAAAAGAGTCAAACGCACCTTACCCATGAAGAGGCAGTAGCAGTTATAAGATAGGACGAAGAAACAAAGACTAATACAAGTAAGTGATGTCAAGGAGAATGAAGAAAAAGTTTTAAATGCACTATTGCGGTCACATAGGAATATCTTCTCTTATAGAGTTGAGGTTGCCCATACCTGCTTTATTGGTATCTGTGAAGACGAATCACGAAAAAAAATACAACAAAGCAGTAAAAGACTGAGGCAAATTAAGGACGAACAAAAGGGCGGAATAGGCATACTAGGTTGACCTGAGTGCCGATATTTGTGGAAGCTTTCAATTTTTGTATCTTTTGAGGGGAAGTCATTTGTAGCCTTTTTGTCTCTTGGCAGATGAAAGTACTAAAATGAGAATTACTAAGCATAAGGAAGAAGAGAGAGGCTTAAGGGCTACTAGAAGACTGAGGGAGGAAGGCAAAGGGATTTGTGTGGATGGACAGTATTGCGGGACCACAAGAAGCTTGCAAATTTGCGCGAAGAAAGAGAGGGGAGGTGGGATGATTGGCAGGTGACGGTCTTAACTCCATCTTCTATGCCGAAGGAACGAGACTACGTTTATTGTTATACTGTGAATGCATAAAGGGAAGCTTAAAAGGGAGAGAGGAATGCAAAAGAAGAATAGAGTGTGAACTGCAAACCCAAAGTGATCATTCCTTGAATCAACAAGAAGTAATAGAGAAAAACGTCTGACAAGAATATCATTTGTAAGTAAAGTAGTCTCGTTGTGTTACAGTTGGTGCTGCTGCCTCTACTTACGCTACTGTCGCCTGTATCTACGCTAATGTTTACACCACTAGTCATCATAATTTTTTCTTCCTTCTTTTTTTGCAGGACCACCTAATCCACCCGTTGCTAACAGTTTGAAGGCTACGGATACTCTGCGTGAGACCGACCCACCAACCTCTGACGTTCGTCTCAAATGGATTGATGGATTTAACGGAGGATACAGTATTGAAACCTTTTTGTACTACAAAGAGAGAGGATTGTTATCTTTTAAGGAACTACCTCTAGGGACACTGCCAGTTCCTGATTACACCATCCGTGGTCTGAAGGCAGGCAAGGTATACGAATTTACAATACGAGTAAGGAACCCCCAGGGTTTAAGCAAAGAATACAAGCCCTACTTGTTGTACACCACAAAGAGTAAGTAACCTTGTGTGCTTGGTTTCGATAGTGATGGGTTTTTTTGAGTTTGGGTTGTATGGTGGTAGCTCTGTTATGTTTATTGGCGTTGGCATCCGTAATTCAAATACCGTTAGGGATAGAAAACCCATTATCTGTTCTCCAAATGGAAATTGTACTTTAAAGGATCGCCACCTTTTAAACCGTGGTGAAACAAGATCAAAATAAGTATACCCACCATAGCGGCTGAAAAACCAGGGGAAAGTCAAGGACAATATTTCTTGATGATTCCTGTCGTCGTCTGTGTTATTTCCATCCCAGATAATTATTTGGTATTTGCTTTACTGACCGGCCATTTAATAATTTATGACGTGGTTGCACCAAAGACGTTATTGGTGAAGGGTCACGTGAATAATAAAGCTTCAAAGTGAGAAGCCTTAGACCATTAAAACTTATTTATTCAATATTTATGGCTTGTGAACATGAAAAGTCTTACATGTTTTCAAGATAGGTATCAAAATGATCAACTCATAATCTTATATTCGCTCTGTATTATGGACGTAAACGACTTGCCTCCTTCACTTTAGCAGTGTACAGAATTTGGGAGTGTTGGAGTGATGAACACGTTAATTACAGTGAATACATACTCAATTATTTAATAAAGCTTGCATCTTAGGGTTTTTTTAAATACTGGGATCACATCCGGCAAGCTATTAATTGTACTTTTAGGGGAAGAGAAGTTAAATAAAGGAATGTATAATAAATGCAGAAGCTGAAAGTGACCAAGTTTTGTCGTCGATAAAAAGTTGGCTATTTTTACAGTAGTGAAACGTGTTACACCTGTTTTTGGGCCGCCGTGGTCCATTGGATAGTTCCCTATCCCTCTGTTCGATTCCCCGAAGAACAATGGTGACGACTGGAAGAGTATCCTGTCTTGAAGTGCTCTTTGCTTCGTGTTTGCGGGGACTGCCCTAGCCCCTGCCAAAGAGGAGTGCGCCACGTAGAACCTCATCAAGAGATGATACACATCGGGAATGTTGCACTGCCAGTTGACTGAGTGTTGATAAGACGTTGAAGTCTTTCAAAAAATTCCTAGCTTTGAATCACAGTTACGAGAAACAGCCCCCAAGTGACAAAAGCGAATGACAGTTCTCTCTAATTTCATTGAGTAGGATTAATCAGTACTAATGATTGAAAAGTCTTAAATCAGTCACGACGGTGATCTTTACGTTCGATACCAAAACACCGAATTGTTATCTGTCGCATGTATTGTTTTGGGTACAGCGGAATACTATGGGATATGCCCTGAAACCGTGAACGACGCCAACAAACCCAAACAATAAATCCTTGTAAATATCTGCTCCAGTACGCTTAAACAAAGTACACATAGAAAAATAAATAATAATGTCAACCAAGATTACCACGGGCTTTTGGCAGTGATACAGTGATATGCCAGTTATAGAATGCACAAGGAAACACCTAGCCTATAATCAATACACACAACTGATAATAAAATGCCATCGCTTACTTTGATTTATTGTGTGTACGAATTATCAGCGATCTCTACAAGACTGCAGGTGAGCCAGTAAAATAGAGGTTATGTCGATGTCAGAAAAAGAAAATAGGATTTAATAAAAGCAGCTTACCTGGCGAAGACTCCAACATTTGCTGCTGATTTTACGTAACCTCTAACAACGTCACCCTCTTTGATGTCATCAAGCGACTTCAACTCTCTATCTACAAATGACGGAAAAATACGAAGTAGAAAACTACACTGAGGTAGAATTTGATCAACAATCGAAATAATACAAAAACAGTTTCAGTTCTCTTAAATGAGATCTTGAGGAGAGAACGTTTCAACACAACTGAAGGTATTGACGATAAAGACAATACTACAGATGACGATGATGATGGCAATGAATGCATACATGCATAGAAGGCAATGAATATGGCATGCGGGCAGCTTTGTTAGTAAGAATCGGCTGATAGACAGATTAGCCGATCGAAATCATTCTTACAACCATCTACAGTCGATACATGTGCCAATTGTAGCCGGCGATAACGCTGCCCAGTGATCCCAATAGGGAAAATCCTGGAGAAACTTATTGTCAACGTATGACCGGTAGATGTGTTGCATAGATGTGACAACAATAACCAGGATAAAACCAGTTTCTACAACCTTTTGACGATATGATTGATAAATAAAGCTACAGGTGAGCTAAACGAGACCTCGGCTGCCTTTGTCCATTCTTAGATATTGCTTTCTTGATTGTCAGAACCAACATTTAAGTGAACTGTGCGGTACATCATTTCAAACTGATAAAAATTTGGTGATTCGTTTCATGATCTTGATGATTTTAAAAATAACGTAACATAAGTACCTTTCGGTGTCTTGTTTTCTTCGGGGGATAACCTGCAATGGAAGAGATCCCTCATTAAAGTGAGTAAAAATGGTACGTCGTATATTAATGGAATGCCACTTTAAAGCCAATAACCAAAGTTTCGAGTGAGTCTACCAAATAGTAACACACTACCAGTACAACATATCAAAATGTACGGAGTAAGCCGTTTTTAAGGCAGGGCTCATGGGTTGACACATATGGCATTTACCAAAACAAGTTATACTTGTAGACATACTTGAAACCCACTGGAGCACGTGGCTGTCAGAGTCAAAGGTCGGGTAGACGTACCTAATCGTCGTCGACACAAATGAAAATTAATGATACACATCACATTTACTCGAACATATCAACATTTAGTTTGTAAATTATTTTCATAGCCACAACAAATAAACGTACATCATGAAACTAATAAATTCCATAACTGCTAAGGCAGGTCACAACTGCTTAAGACGCCACATGTTGACAAATGTCATAAAATACCCCATATCACGTCTTACAGCTGCTTTTAAGTCATTAACAATATTGCAACTCAGACTAATAAAGTGCAAGAATCCTTATAAACTTCTGCAATTTGTTATCATTTAGCAGTGCATTTCTCTTATCTTCAAAATCTCACGACAGCTTTAACTGTGCCAACTTTTCACTTACGTACTGATTACCTATCTCAATGATTTCCATTAATTCAAGCGTACCCCCTCATTTTCAGGTCTAATGATGATAATCGAGTAATCGTACCCTCATCCCTTTAACAAACCTTTGGCAAATGATCATCGAATCTTATGTATTTATCTACACAGTCTGATAGTTAGTCTTTCTGGGTCAAATTTACAAAAGGACACGAATGGTCATTATTTTCCGGTTCCGATTACCGGAACAACAGACTCTGAACATCTCATTCTAAGAGAGAAGTTTAGGATTAGAAAGAGCATGCGAAAATTGGTGGTGATTGCTGCCTTTGTGACAACTTAATAAAAAGTCAGTTACTTACCTTGACTCCCGCATTGATAAATTAATTTTCTCCTTTTCTTTTACTGATAAAATATAAACCCTTAAAAGGGAAAAAGGGGGGAAAACATATAATATAATGTAATCTAGTAGTGATACAGCCAAAGGAGCTCTCAAGAAACAAAATATGCACGTATAAGTTTTCCGCAATTCTGGTAAAATGTTAGAAAGAGACGCGTGACAATATTGATTATATGAGTAATTACATGGATTTTACATCTTTAAAGGTTTCTTAAGCTAGGAAGCCTCAGAGTTGGTATATTAACATGTGTGGATCAAAAGGAAAAGAAGTAATAACTATTTAGTATAGAGTTGAAATGATGCAAACTTAAAAGCAAGAGAAATACTAATGCGCTCATTTCATTATAAAAACATTGTCTGTTGAGTCGCTTTCCTGCCGTTCGATTACTCTTATCAAAAGGTTGATTCTGCTATGGATCTTGCTTAAGTTTGTTACACCTTCCAGTTATCAGATTCTTTGCTGGAAAATCAGACATAACTAAGAAACTGATGGGCAGGTGCCTTAGCTGACAAACCCTAAAATCTCCATTCCCTAAGATCTACATTCCATCCTTAACTAAATTGTCACCTTAATTTTATAAATTACTTCATATAAGAAACATTAAATACTATATTTTGAACGAAAACATTAATGGTAATGGTAATGTCGACTTTGGTCAAAACAGTGATCAGTTAAAGAGACTCATACATGCATTAAAGTTCAGATAGAAAACGTTGAATGAAATAACGGAATGGAACTCACTCGGGGATCTTAAATAATGGTCACACCTTACAATGTTTCTTTAAACATTGAGCAACGGATTCATTATGCTAAGTGTCTTTGCAATACAATGGTCACAAATATCGTCTTACGCGCAGGAAGGAAACTTTAAAAGACATCATTATAAATAACACATACTTGAGTGGCATAGTGTCTCGTACTCGCTATATTTACAACGTTTAATCTATAAAAATAGATTTCCTTGGCCGACAGAACAACGTCGTCTTTGTTCTGGTGCATGCAGCTTTGAAAGCAGCACGGAGAAAGGGAGAATGTACTTCACTAATACTTTTAGTAATCTAATGCGAGAATGCGTTTCACTAATACTCTTAATGAACCGTTTTGGTAATTGTCAACACATTTCGGGATTTTAAACATATGTTGGCCAATAGCTGCGTCATTTTCTAATTTTTCTATGGACATGTTTTATTAACACGCCCTACTCTGTGACAAGAGTCCACGAGGATTATCCTGTACTGGATCTGTTTGACTGATGTTAAAAAGTCGTAAAATGATAAATCAAACATGGTTTCTAGTCTTTAATCCCTTGCACCCACCAAACAGCAAACGGTTCTATCGCACTAAAAAAGAGATCTAACATGCATACGAAACGGTTCCATCACTTTAAAATAGATCTATCGCTTTCGCGTGACCACCAAACATAAGATCTATCGCTTTTAGTGAAAACGTTGAGCTCGGTGTACTCACAAAGGTCCTGTTTGAAAATCTTTTCGGACGATGAGGATTATTAGGTATGTTTAGCGGCGTAGCTGTTACACATAAGGCAAAAAAAAAGGTTTATACACCTGGCTGGTTAAATAAGGCCATAAACAGAAAATTGCGACGTAGGCCTACAGCCTACATGTCCTTTCTTTGGCTTTGCTTTACAAACATGTTTCAGATCTAGTTCTCCTGACTGTTATATTTATATGCAAACCGCAACTGTAGACATGTGATGACGCACCTATCAATAATAGGTTTGCAGTTTGAACTCGTCGGGCACAACTGGCGTGAAGCGGTATAGAATGTTGTCCGTATACAACTAGCGGCAGTCATAATCTAGAATTTTGGGTATCATAATCAACAGGAAAATGCAGAATAGAACGTTATTATAAATTATATCAAGTCAATTTAGCTGTTTTAGTTCTTTGGAAGAACACTCTGCAGACAAGATTCGGGCCGTAGCAAAGCAACTCGCCAGATCATAACCACATGATTTGTTTATAGAGTGCATATCAGAGAATTCAGAAGAACCGGCCCCGTTCAGTATATAGCTTAATATTCTATGGTGAATGCGATAGGAGGAGTTGGAAACGGGGCCTCTCTTTTATGTGGGCCCCAGGCCTCCCACCAGCTTAATCCTCCCGTAAAGCGATAGAATTCCTGGCTTTCGTGTCCACTGCAAGATGTTCTATTTTAAAAGCAATTGAGTTAAGCGATAGGCTCTGTCGCCTTCAGTGGACACCAGGGGTAAATGGCTATTGTTTGCGATCTAAATTACAAAAATAGTTTATCAAATGCCGTGACGAAACAAAATGCTTACGATACTACCGAATCATTGTACGATGATATCACGTACCAGATGCCCAATATATTATGTAAGAATCACAAACTTACTTAACAATTTTGCCGACGCCAAATTCATCTAATGGCTTTTCTTCATAGATATCGCTCACGTCTGTTATGTGAACAAATCCACATTTATGACCCTGTATCTCAACAAGAAGGCCATGGTCTTTAAAAACTTTAACTACTTTTCCCAATACGGTGTTTCCTTTTCTGATTAAATTGTCAACATCTCCTAGAAAACGACAAAGAGAGGTTAGCAATGGTTAAGTATGTATTTCAAATAAAAAGTTAATGGTGATCGAATGTGCGCAATTTTACATTACCATTGCCCACTATCAAAACTAATCCTTGAATTTCTCTGACGTTTCCTTTCTATGTACTTGTAAAATGTCATTTACAGCATAAAATGGATTATGGTTCCCACATGCAAAAAGACAGTATGGTGGTCAATGTTAGTTGTTCAGCGACGTCTGCGTAGCTCATAATTGGCGTGGGTAGTTTATGAATCTATATACACTTAGACCTCAGTTACGTGGTAGCGGATTGATTTTTACCGAACAGTCTCAACCCTGTACACGCGATTGTGAACGTGAAAGTGAGGTTCCAGGTCAGAAAGATCACTGGATAGCCTTCGTGATAATCACGTGACTTAATTATCATCCAAAAGTGTATGTGTTCGTAAATATCATAAAATCGCTTCCCAAGTACGCACAAGACAATTCGTTACAACCAGTGTCAAGTAATGAACTCAAAAATACGGTGCTGCAGATTATTCCTTGTGAACAAGAACAATGTATCTATTTGAATAGGTCAACAAAATGCCGAAGCAGTATAAAAGATCATCCACAGATCAATTGGATAAGACACATCACAAGTACATCTGACAATACAGTGTACTTAATAATTAAAAGTAAAACGTATTCACCTATTTTTGACAGCTCCAGATGACCATTTTTCTCAAGGTGTTTCGTAACTGTACAGGTATGCGCCTGTCCTGGGTGAAAGTGCTTCCTTGTCTTTAACAGCACCTTGATGCAAATGTTAACCCAAAGAAAAGCAATTTATATTAAATTTTTAACGCGTTCGCAGATGCAAGACGTCGGCTGCGTTTACACAGGACTGGTCAAACAGTTAAAGGGCTAAGCATTTTAACACATGAGTTTGACCTTCAGATCGCCTTTCCTGTGTCGTTCAACGGAAAGAGATGTCTACAAAGTTTTCCACAGTGCGAAAATCACGGTTTCAGCTCAAACATACTGCAGGACTGATCGAAAACTATACGAAAACTTCAAACAATTACAGAAGGAAGACTCTAACGACTTTCAAGTAAATGCTTGAGTATATCCATCGCACAAATTTCTGCTCAGTTCCGTTGTTGAAAGGAATTAACAATAAAATTTGTTTCGGGTTATTAATTAAATGGGTTGTTTTTTGCGTTTATTTGACATAATCACACATGTCAAGAAAGTGACGGCAGTTCATCGACCCCCTCTAAACACAAGGATTTAATGTTTCTTTGAGTGAACGGCACTGTATAAACGCACCAAACAGATAATTACTGGGCCGGTCAAACACTTGATTGTCTCTCGCGTAAAAGCTGCATGTTAAATAACAAAAGCATCGCCGTAGTTAGCAACTGGATTACGCAAGAAATTGGAGTCACGCACCCTTTTTGATGTAACATAAAATTAACGTAGACATAAACGAATAAAGGAATGCACTAACGTACGAATAGCTTAAAAAAATCGGCGAATCAAAGAAAGAAATATTGGTGTATCAAAGGATTCTGGAAAAGTTAGTTTCATTGTATCTCTGGATCGCTAATTCAGTATTTCAAATTAACGGGAATACTGGGCCTCCATTGTAGTAAAACAAATATCAAAATATTTAACTGGTTACAACCAAAGTTAAAACAGATCCCATATTTTATCATGTTCTACAGGTAAGACATTATCAATAAAGAATGTATTCAGGTTTCTTCATTACACCTTGGCCTGATGTCCTTTTCCCTTCTTTTCCTAAAGCGCTCCTTGCGCAACTAAAGCATAAAGTCACTTAAGGCAATTCCTTTCAGCAATGATCATGTCAAATAAGCCGCATGAAATTTGCCGCTATTTCTTAAGCACATGACACGGATTGTGGTTCAGTGCAGATGTCACTACAAGCTCTAGGAGTGCACTGAGGGTGCACTCTAGGGTGCTTTTGGCTAGGTTATCCATACTTAACACTGAATGGCAACATCCAGTAATTGTGACAGCTGGTAATGTGTAAACTATTGTAGAATCCAAAGGATATCTCATAATTTACGGAGAACACATGGAAACGCATGGGTGACTTCGGTACAGGGAACAAACGTCACAAGAAATTTAGATACATTTTTTTGCATAACCTAAATTGTGATAAACATCAATACCTAAGAGCTTTGGGAAGAAGGGGTTAATCATTTTCTATGGGTCCGCGATTGGCTGGCATAGTACAAAACCTCTTTTCGAAATAAGATTCTCATAACGCCCCTAATGGAAGTAGATAGGGTCAAATAAAGGAACAAGGCCACCTTTTAGAATAAATTAAATAGTAACAAATTTACCTTCTGATTAGTCGAAGATAGCAGCAGCGGGAGGATGCCAGTAATGCTTGGTGAAATTGTCATAACAATCTCGTGGTTTGCGATCTACAAAGGACAAATAATCGACAAGAACTCATAAAACTAGGTCACTGACACTTCGTTCTACGTAAAGTACGACAAAATTAAAAACGAAAGTGATAATCGGTCATTTTGATACATCGCAAGGCCAAATGTTTGCCAAGCGTCTCTGTTACGGAAACTGTGGTCATGTACGCCATTATTGCCAGATACAATTGTTTTCAAGCTCCATGGGGGTGCATTGTAATGTGGATCCGCAGGAAAGCAAGTATGCTTAACTCTGTCTTAATCAGGGACGTGCAGTCAGTGAATGCAACGCATGCATTCCATGCCTTGAAATTTTTATAAAAATTGAAAATTGACCTAAGCTAAGCCCCAAATCTTTATTTCTTCTATTTTAATATAATAATTAGGAAAGAAAGAACACACCAGCAATGCTGAGGACGTGCCCCCCCTTCCTCCCCAGCCTCGTATCTGTTAAATCAAATTCTTGCAAGATCTATCTTAGTTTTAGGTTCAAATAATGCCTTGGGAATGGAGATTTGTAGAAGATTGCTCAAGATATCTTACACAACACACTTAACCGACATAGAGGTGTTCGATGGAGTGAAAGAGAAGAAAGGATGGTTGCCAAAAAGCATCAAGAAAAGGGAGGTGGAATACTTTGGGCAAATTATAAGGGTGAACAGAGCAGAAACGGCACTAATGGAGGGAGCAACATAATAACAACATTGAAGGGGAGGACCGAGGAGGAATTTTACGACTCATTTTGAGGACTGGACGAGAAGGAAGTATTCTATCTGCGCAAGAACTTTAAACGGATGGAAATGTCGACAAATAACCGCGCACCTGCTGACGTAGATGTGACTGACCGGTAACAAACAATCAGGGAAATGTATTATACACTTATCTTGACGGCATTTGCATGACATCGAGTAAGCTATTCTGCTCTAAGTTCTACACACCAAAAGCATCAGTAGATTTTTTACAAACATTGCTCTTGAAACACGTTATGTCAAGTTTACGATGACCAATTTGTAGCTTCATAGTGTACAAGAAAGGACAATAAACAGCAAAAGGATACCGGCATGCATGTTCCCATCGCTTGTTTATAAAACCAACAAATCACTGAAATTCATAAGTTTGGGAGACTGTTAATTGAAAGTTGGCGTTCTTATTATAGTGAAATTAAAAACACTGTGATGGGAAAAGCAGATAATCTCAAGTAGACGTAAATAATAGATTACAAGAGAATAGATGCTTTGAAAATTCTAATATTGTATGATAATGACAGACTAGAAGAGAAAACAGATCGCTAATACAATGACATCACAAACAGAAATACTGTTCTGTGTTTAGTGAATAGAGTTGCAAGTAGGGAGGACTCATTCAAGAGTAAACAATTTTGAGCATTGTTTTCAAACCAGGGGTTCTTGGAGCCCTTAGGGTGCAAGATAGCAATCCAAGGGTGCAAGATAGCTATACGCCATATTTTAGATATAGTATTCCGTTGTTTATCAAGACACATCTCCAAATGTCATGTGTGCACAAGCAGACATGCTGTTTGCTTCCAACAAAAAGTGCCAAGGTTGAGAAACTCTTCAGCAAGAAACGGGGAAGAAGAATCACTAAATATAAATTGATATACGAGCATTTAAACAATAGTGCTTTTAATTTTTCAAGAAATTATCCATGAACGGATAAAAATTTAAACTTTTTGCAGTGATTATGAAACCGAACTTGATGTCATATTTTACTTTTCCGTATGTTTCACTTCTGTTTGTATGTTGATAAAAATCAGTTATGCAATTTTATTTAGAAGTAAACTGTAACCTTAACTTTAATGGGTGCCGGGTTACTTTACAGCTTTTTAGAGGTTAGGGGCATAAAATGGTCGAGCGGCGCTGTTTTAGAGGTAGGTTGAGTGGAGAGAAGGGTATTTCAAAAGCTTGTTAAACGGCAAAGGAAGGTTACCAATCAGAAGAGTCTCCACAAAGAATGGGAGTCAATTCATTCGTTGTACATAAGAGCCAAAGGTCTTTATGGCAGTTGCTGATCGTGAAGGAGTCTTGATATGGCTCTAAGAGTAGCAAGGTTTAAAAGAACGAGTTGGTATTCACTATCTGAAGGAGAGACTCTACTCTTAATAACCAATGTCAAATAATATTTTCGATTGCGGATCAATCTTCATAAATATTCCTAAGTGCAAATAAGCCCAGTCCCAGCCCCGTAGCCAGGGTTAGACTTTTGGAATGGCTATTCTGAAGGTTCTGAACAGAGATAGAAACAAAGTCATAGTTTGAAAACATTGAATATGAAGTCATCATGTGTTTATCAGCCAGTTTATTTGTTTCCATTTTTATGCATGTGCGTACATGGTAAGGCTCGGCAAGTCAAAGTCAAATCTAGTCAAATCAGGACATGTTAATGATTCTAACCCTAGCCAAATCATGGTAACTCATGCCAAGTCGATCACAGTCAATTAAGGGCCTGACCAGTTCCATTTAAAGTCAACAGATGTCACTCTAAGTCAAGTGAAATCTAGTCAACTCAAGTCAAGTCATGTCAAGGCGAACTTAGTCAACTCAGGGCCTCTCAGCTCTATTCCTAGTCAACTAATGTTACGCAAAGTCACGTCAAACCGAGTCTACGCCAGTCACCCAACGTCATGTAATGTTAAGTCAAGTCATGCCGAGTTTCGTCATCAAGCCACATGATAAATGTCAATAGGCTGCAGCGATCCACCACTTCCATTGCAGAGTTTAATATTAGATAAAATTTACTGAATCATACAACTTGTTTTTTCCATTTACAATGCACAGCCTAGCTTAATGATTCATTTTCATGATTGCACCTCAAACCGACATTTCATCGTGACATTTGCTCTCCTAGTACAACGCACCTTGTACATTGAAAAATCAATAAATAATCTGCTCGTTAATCATACAGATTATCGTATTTATAATTTGATCAATGAGTAAACTGTGACGACATGAATATGAAATTCAAGGTGACAACACAAATCATTTGTTGTGACTCATTTTATGAAAAATAGAAGGTGTCGAATGATGTACTTTACACTGCAGTGCTTCATTGCTGATGGCGGTGACAAAAATGTAATGAGTCAGTCTATTCCTAGGCAACACTCTAAAGAAAATAAGTTAAAAAGTGCTTTCTATCAATTCCCTATCAATCAGAACGTACAATGTGTTATCGTGATATGTATTAGCTTCCCAACAATCAAAACACCCGTTGTGATTGATAGCATCATTCTTTGTGATGTGAGTAAGGCCTTTAGGTAGAGGAACAGGGAGTGATTTCAGACCGAGGTTTAACTTCTAAGAGCAATGAGAATGAGGCTGTTTATGAACACCGTGACTGCTGTTGCTTCCTGATCTATAAAGAAAAGCATCAGCAAGTCAGAGTAAAGCTGGGTTGTAAATCGACATCCAGGAAGTCGACGTCATTTTAGCAACACGCTTGTAATTAGGGTCTTTGGATACTGATTTCAAAGTGGATTCGTTATCTGTTTGAACAAATATATTATAAAAATGGCCGTCTGGATGCAATGATCAACAAGATTTCATGTCTGTGTCTCTGCAACAAAAAGCGACTCAATGCATCCTCCAGCGGCCCTAGTAGATATTGTACAGTTACCAATAATTGTTAGGCTGTTGGAGAAGTAACTCCATGTACGATTGTCATTGCGATTTGTGAATATTTTTTATCACTCTGCATCCAGGTAAACGTAAATATTTAACGTCGGTCTCTAACAGTTTATACTGACATCTGTTTCTATTTAAGTAGCAGCTTCACTGCATAATGAAAATGTGTAGTTGTAGTATTGTGTCAGCCACTATACCACCAATTCCAGTATATCACTTTTGAGTTCTAGTTAGAACAAGAAGTGAAACGTAACGATGTCTGAAGAGAATATGAGTGAGGAAGGTCGATTATGATGCCGGTCAACGAAGACAGAAAAATCCTTTTCGCTGTTTTTTGTAAAAAGTCTTTGATACTTTTATTAACATTTTCCATAACATAATAACATTTTCTTCTGTTTTCTCCTGGCTTGGTACATGGGGCAGAAGGATTTGGTACAAAGCAATGTTTGCAAAGGTTAGAATAACAAAATAAAGAGAAAAAACATGACACAAAATTAAAAATCTAAGAAAGTAAAAAGCAGTCAACAAAAACCCTTTTAAAACGTTGCAATAACACTTTGGAAAAGGAAATGTAACCTAAATGAAAAGAAAGGAAATAGAGACCGAATATTTTCAAACAAATTAAAATGTTTGATAAAGAAGATATAGGACAACAAAATGTCTCTAGGAACTTTAACGTCATCAATCTTTGCATCCCTTTTAGCATCTATAACAAAATTAGAGAAAATAGTCGATTTTTTCTTGAAACATTGCGTCATATGTATGGTAGATAGATAGTTCTCCTTTCTGCCGCCTTATGTAAGGTAGGAAGATAGTCAGAAAACGTGAAATCTGTCTTCAGTAATTTTTGAACTACTCTTTATTGGTTTCTCACCTTGAATTCTTTCTTCAATGTTGGACATAGTTGCTTATAATAACAATTCGAGTTTTTGCTTGGCTATTGCAAAATTCGTTGTATGTTATTACTTATAAATAGTTTCGTATTATGTATCTGCTATTCAAATTTCATGACTTAAAACTCTACTATTCATGAAGGATCCTTAAGTGTGATGTCAAAATTCGATTACAGTTAAAAGTTTGATAATATTTTGCACTCGTTGCATTCTTCCAGTTTATATTGACAACGTATCCAAATTCGAGAAGGGTATCTTCAGTAATCATCGAGATAGGTTCTGTCAAAGTTTGAGTCATGCCTATCAAAACCTTTCTTATTTGAATCCAGGTTTATAATTTTATGAATTAGGTAAAATTAACAGTGTTTCCTTAACGCCACCTTACAAATTTAAATGGCCTTTTAATTTAATATGAAGTTTTAACGAGTTTTGTATACAAGCAGTCGTGCCAGAGTTACCACTTTTATAAGGTTTTAATAGGGATTCCTGGAAAATGTTTTGGTAACGTCATTACCTTTTTTGCCTGCTTTGGAGCGAAATTAAGCTGATAGATTGGGAGCAGAACTGGTACACCCATAGAGTTAAGGAGGGTATGCAAATAAGACTTCGCCCTGATAACATCAACAGGGACAAGGGCGTAGAATTTCCTTAGGCATGGATGCCAACAACAGAGAAACAGACCAAGAAACACGACAGGAGACCAATGTTTGGGCGGATGTCCACGGAAACAGCTTCCCTCCAAAATACGAGGATCGAAGATGAAGCAATAACGGACAATTAGCGTCAAGTATAAATTGTAACACACACAAACAAAGTTGACACATCGCCTGACGAAGACTGGCCGTATGCAGTTGAAGCGTCGGGTCCAGCTTTCAGGTATGATTATCGGGCTTGATCAACAGCGAGGTTAAACAGCTCAACATGGCAGAAACACATTGATATAGAGAATAACGCTTTATGAAATCATCAGGAACAACGAGTGGAAAGAGGAATATTGAAAATAACAAAATGAAAGGATCAGATGTAAAAGGAGAATACTGCAACGAGGTTAACATGTTCAAAGATATAAGGACGAAAGCCAGTTAAAATAAACAATAACCTTATTAAATTGACTTTAAGTGAAACAACAGAAGATCTTTCACATTTAGCAGATACTTGCTGCTGGTATTGATGATGGAAGCGATGGTTAGTAGGACAACACGGGCGCAATATAATGTAAGAACTTCTTTAATGACGCTAAATCGATCTA
>JAAAKM020006971.1:75998384-76024733 GCA_010016025.2 Alatinidae sp. Z8VKAUB7J3 | reverse complement strand
GATCAAGCTGAAGGTATATGGAGCTGTGAACAGAGATGGCTGTGTGTTATCTTAAAACAGCAAAAAAGAGTGTGGTTACTGCGTTATTTCAGTGATGGAATAGCGTAATAGAAGAAGTTGAATCTTTGGTTGCAAGAACCAAACGACATTGGTATCTCCCGGCACTGACTGTATTTTTAGCATCCCTTCGAAGGAAAATATCATTCAACACATTGACGCTGTTGCTTGCTGTTTTCTTCGCGGTGTTCTTGCACTCGACTCTTGTCCAAGGCAAAAGCAACATCGGCTTTAAAAATTATGGTTGAAATAATATTAAGACGCGTGGAGTGTCATTGGAAGAACATTGTTGTGGATCTCGAGAGTAAGTAAGTACGTTTGTGGGAAGAATAGCCACAACCACCCTTACATTGGTTCTTTAGAAACTACATGAAATGTATAAAATTTTTACACCGTTCCGTCTTTTGTTCAGCTACAGTTGACCACGAGAACTTTGGAAATAACTCCATACCACACTCTCGCGGTGACGTTAAAGGAACTGGATACAAGTTAGTGTTAGACAAAGCACATTAACGTGTTACGTGTTACAGTTATCTTCCAGAATATAGTCATAGGGTACGGTAGGAGGTAGAGTAGGAAGTGTCAGAGTTCGAGGCAATGTTAACCCTACATCGTTCGTTTCAGCTTCGCAGGAACAGGAGTCTCTTTTTGGTGAACCTTAATGAAACGGAGAACACCCGATTTTGGTTAAATTGCAAGAAGTAAATAAATAGCCATTGAAAGGAATGGCATCGATAATTAAACATGAACGTTATATGGTTCAGTAGTAGATGGATAGCAACAAAAGAATATTATATATGTAGAGCGGGATACAGATATTTTGAAACACTATAGCTCTGTATACTTTCTAAGGAAACACAAACTTACTTGCTCAAAAGAATCAAAAACATTGTTGAGAATTTGCTTTGTTGTAGCGGTTAAATTGTAGTTTCAGGCCAACAATTTCAGAATTATCGCTGAACATTCACTTACCAATATTTTGTTTGTTATTGTAAACATGACGCCAATTAGTAGTCAAGAACGGCTTGGAAGTATGTAGAAATGATAAAATCCTAACTCGAAGAATCACAGGTTATCCAAAAATTCTCGAAGACGACATTCGAACAAAGATTGCGAATACATACAATATCTGGTACAACTCCCGTTAGAAAAGTCAAGTTCAAGACACGTTAGTATGAAGCTTAATGAGAATAATATGATGTTAGAAACATATAATTGAAAGAGTAAAAAAAAAAGAGTCTACCGTAGCGATTCTTTGAGAACAAGATTGTTACAGCATGCACGGAATCTTAAACTATTTCTTTGTCACTTGTACTTATTCAAGAAGTCTACTAAAGTATTTTTCCTTCTTTTTTAGAAATCCTCTGCAATATTAAAGAATGAAGAATGGCCCTAGTAACCGTAGGCCAGGGGGTTCCAACCTTTTTATGCAACGTAAGTCTTACATAGTTTTAATATGTCCTTACCCCCCTTAAGCTTAAGGCGATAATTTATTTGAGAATAAATTTTAATGATTAATATTCAACTAACATAGACATTTATGGGAAAATAAAACATTTCACAACAATTTAAGTATTACATAATTATTGACAAAAAATTTGAATTTTCAACATTTCTTTAAATTTTTTTAAAAAGATGATCAATCGTTAGAGGCTCCAAACCTATGTTATTGTGTTGACTATTTTCTTCCCGTGGCATTTGGTACTTTGTCCTTGATAGCAATCTGCGTGTCTACTTCTGCTTCTAGGAGATTTGAGGATTTTGACTTGATTGGCAATGGAGAACAAAATCCATACACCAGTGGCCATCTCACACCCCAAGAACTCTACCTTACACCCGTGGTTGGGAAATCTTGCCCTGATGTGAAACGGATCACTCATCTAAATTTATTTCTTAAGAATCCCTTCTCAAAAAAAATAACAGTTTGTGTAACAGGCAATAAAAACGTTTAACCCAACACTGTGAAATCCATAATACTCAACAACTGTTAACTCTTGACAAAGGACAACCCTCTTTGAAAATTCTCTTTGCTATGTCTTTTATTAGAGACCTGAAGAGTAATAATTTGATTACATACTTGAAAAATATGTAAACATTTACCATGCAGTTGTAATAAAAATGTCGGAATAATTAAACAGACTGACAAGATATCTATAAAGAATTAGTTTTTAAACACGAAGAATATGCTATTAATATCAAAAAGTTTATTTACAATTTAAAATAGCTACGTAGATATCAAATATAATTTATAATTTATTTATTGTAAAAACACCTTTAAATTAGTATCATTGTTCTTCCTGTAAATAGAGTAACATGTGTTGATAGTTCGTAACGTAGATCCATTGTGTAGAATGTTTACGTACAATCATTTCAACTTAAGATTAATAAAGAATATTCGAAACATGTCTTGGAAAGTTAAATCGTTAGTCCCTTCTTTATATGTCTGACAACCTTAAGATTGCTGGAATTTTGGAATTATTTCTCCAAGTACTTGCATCTGCTTGAGCCCAATCTTAACTATAATGCCCTACAAAAGGCTAAGAGCTTTTAAAATAAGCCTATCTGGTGGTGGATAGGAAATTGGTGTTGCGAGTAAAGAAAATTAAGCGCGTTATCACCGTTGTTACCATATCTGTGTTGGTTGAGCAAGATGCAGCGAAATCGTAAATATCAAGTCGTTAAAACGTCAAATAAACCCAAATTCCCCAAAATTACCCACATTCTTTTAAATAGGCCCCGTTCTTTTTAATTGCCCCCATATAACACAAAGCCCTTACATTTCGAGCGCTAATTAAATTAACGGCCCCTTGTATTAACATTTCTCCATCATGCAATCAAAGAATTTATAAATTCCTCTCACTTTTAAACTCCCACTCCCTTCCCGGTACCCCCGCCTCATCAGTTTAATTCGATAAGCACCACGCTTGTCCGTTAAAAATTTGATGGTATTATCATTCTGCAATGCATTACTTTTGACCAGACCTAAGGAACAATAATAACATTCCTTTGCTGGAATTTACCAATGCTTTTACCAACAGTTTACAGTCCATCTACGTGCCATTTACAGGAAACTTCCACGGTGGTAGGACAAGCAGAGAGACGATGGAGATTTTGAAACGGGATAGCTGAATTCCTAATGACGTGCATAAAATTAGATAAGTATTGAAAGTTCTTGGATTGTAATAGCGAAACTTTGATCTTTATACAACATTGTGCATATTTTCACTTTACATTATTATTTGCGGAAGAACTATCAATGTTAGATACAGATTATTCATATTTTGCAGTATTTATCGATAGGCACCCTGCTAGATTATATATTGTTTAATTTTGATAGTATCCTTTCTTATTATTTGTGCGATCTAAAGTCAAAATTGTTGACCGATTTTTTCATTATTATGGTCTCTATACAGCAAGTAGATCCTTACCTAGAGAGAATATGGGAAATACATAGAGATGGGTTATTCCAAAAGGAAAAAATAAACCCTACGGTGATGATGATGATGACGGTAATTAGATGACCGAGGCGCAAATAACGTACAAAAACTCGTAACACTTTGGATAGATTCCAAAATAATCCCAATAATCACAGAAATATTATCCTAATCTTAAATAATCTTATAATCTCAGATATTCTTTAATAATTATAATCTTTCAACCCTAAGTAGTCTTTAACAATCTCATTTATTCACAAATAATCTTCATAATCTGGTAAGATAATCTGGTACGTTATTTGCCCTTCGACGATGATGATGATAAAGATGAAAGAACAAAATGGGAATGATATAGCCAATTTTCATATTGTGTTTACGGAATCTCTTTTCTTCCTCAGTCTTTGTTATAGAGCTACGATCATGATGATATCATATTTACTCGACTAGTTAATGATTTACTTCTAGTAAATGTATATGCTTGCCATGATTTCTCGCTCCTGACTAGTACTCAGCTCTCAAGAAAATAGTAAGGTTCAGTGTTTGTTTATTGTAAGCAATCGTTAAAGGCGTAGGGTTGCTACACGCAAGTTTTACTCTGTTAAGCATTCATTACTTGCACTGAAGCAGATATTACGCTGACGTGTTTATCATTAAGCCCGCTTGGTTTGCTTTCCGCTAGATGTGTCTATAACCAACAAATGCTGATGATCATTCCTAGAATTCCCACGTTGGAATAAATTAAATTCTTGCAACAAATACAACCGGTGAATTTATTATCTGAGGAACGTACGAGCAATTTTTATTCAACTCTTAACGTAAGAGACGTTTTCATTGCTTTTCATAAAATGCTCACATTTCTTTTACAGATTCCATGCTTAACAATCTGATCAATGGCAGAAAAACAGTAATCAAGAATTTGAGGATTCCATTCGACGTTCTTCCATGTCTGCATGATTACAGCAGACGTGTATTGAAAATAGTGATTGCCAGGTTTAGCGGTGTTGCTGTCATATGTAAAGAAGAACCAACGCATTTCTGGGTAGAAGAACTTTGTCATATATTTGCAATGGATAGTGACCATAGTGGTAGGACATGGAGAATGATGTCACAAAAATATGAACCCGGACAGCTATATTCATAATGATGTGCATAAAGTCAGATAAGTATTACAAGTTCTTGTTTCGTAACGAATTTTTGATTTTTGTACAACATAGTATTTATTTCATTTAACACTATTATTGGCGGATGAACCATCGCTGTTAAATGTAGATCATTCATGTTTTGCTGTATTTGTCGATATGGCCATTGAATAACCGTGGTAAGTAACCTTTTGATAGTATCGTTCTTTATCAATTGTATGGTTTAAAGTCAAAATCGTTTTTTGATTCTTTCGCCTATGTTGTCTTTATACTGCCAGTAAACCCTACCTAGAATAGGATGGTAAGCACTTACAGATGGGTTACTGCAACGGGAAAAATAAACACCATGATGATGATGATGAGATGACCGAGGGACAAATAACTAAAAACTATCTTGTATATACTTTAGATAGATCTCAAAATAATCCCTATGATCACAGAAATAATCTCTTAATCTTTAATAATCTTATAATCTAAAATCGTCTTTAATAATCTATCAATCTTAATTAGTCTTAAATATTCTCATTTACTCACAAATAATCTTAATAATCTCGTACAGATAGTTTAAAGTTATTTGCCCCTCGACGACGATGATGGTGACGACGATGATGATGAAATCCCTACCTTAGTAATATAATGAGACTGATGCTGCCAATTTTCATGTTATGTTATGTTAAAAAAATCTTATTCTTTGTTTGCTCTAGGCTAAAAACCTACGATCCTGATAAAACTTAGTTCATTTTTATAGATTCTATTTCACTGCTAGTAAATGTATATGCTTGTCATTATTTCTACCATTTGATTAATACTCAGCTAACAAGAAATTAGTAAGGTTCAGTGTGTTTTTTTATTGGTGGTGCCATATCTAGTATCGTAAGTACAAGCAAGTAAGCAATCACCCACGCAAACAGCATGCACGTCTTTCACTTTTAAGCTGTCTACACTTCACTGAAGCTGATATTTCATTGACCTATTTATCACTTGAGCCCACTTGGTTTATGATCCGCGAAATATTTTTATAATCAGCTAGCGCAGATGATAATTTCTAGGGTTTACATGTTGGAATTAATTATCTTCTTGCAACCTACACAACCGGTTGAATTATTATTTTAGGAAAGTACGAGCAATTTTATTCACAAAAAAATTCTTTGGTTTTCATTTAAAACTTACATTCCTTTCACAGATTCCATGCTTAACAATTCTGGTCAGTAGCAGTGAAGAAAGTCCAGATGTCACTGATTCCACTCGACAGTCTTGCGAGAGTGGACGCTAACAGTAGACTTGGATATCACGATTGCCAGGCTTGGCAGTTATGCTGTTATATGTCATAGAGAACCAACGTATACTTGGATAAAAGCACCTTGTCATATATTTGCTATGGGAAGTGGCCACAGTGGTAAGACAAAGGGACAGACGATGAAGATTTTGAATTGGGCTAGCTGTATTCATAATAACGTGCATAAACCAGGCAAGTTCTACAACCTCTTGTTTTTCTCTTGCGTTTGTTTGATTTTTGTCTAGCGTTGTTTATATTTTTACTTCACATTATTATCCGCGAAAGGACCATCAATGTCAGATTCAGGTCATTGTATAGCCGTATTTATCAATACAGCCAGTAGATAACGTTGCTAGATAACCGTTTGATAGTGTCTTTTCTTATTATTTGAGTGATTTAAAGGCAAAATCGTTTATTGATTTTTTCACAATCATGGTTTTTATACCAAAAGTAAACTTTACCTAGTGTTACTTAGGCTTGCGAAGCACATAGAGATGGTTAACTTAAGCAAGTAAAAGAAACAGCAAGATGATAATGATGATAATGATGATGGTGATGATGGTGATGATGATGATTGTGATGATGATGATGAAGATGATGATGATGATGATAATGAAATACCTACATAGGTAATGGAACTGATGTTGCGAATTTTCAAATTTTGTTTGAGAAATCTCATCCCTTGCTCGCCCTAAGCTACGATTCTTACTTACAGATACAAAATCTTGGGAAGTACCTAAAGATGGGCTTTTCCAGTAGGAAAAACGAACAAGGTTATGATAATGATGATGATGATGCACGAGGGCCAAATAACTCCAAATAGTCTCGTTCATACTTTGAATAAGTCTCAATAATCAAAGAAATAATCTTCTGATATTTAATGATCTTATAATCTTATTACATTATCTTCACTAATTTTTAATAATCTGTTAAATCTTCTATAATCTTCAATAATCATCAATAACCTTTAAATCTTAAATTATATTTATTAACCTAATTCATCTACAAATAATCATCATAATATCTTAAAGATATTTTGAAGTTATTTGCCCCTCGACAATGATTATCATGTAGACGCTAATGATGATGATGTGGACCAGTGTTTCTCAACATACTACCATGGGTGCCCTTTATGTGGGAGTGGGATTTTAAAGGAGACTTAAGTTAAAAGAAAGGGTGCAATAGATCCAAGCAGATTAAGTGGGATAGTTTGGTGAAACGCTTTATTGTCCACAAATTTCAAAAAGCTTATATATATTTCATTGTTTTCTTACATCAGAGCAAAATTAAAGTTTAAAAAAATGTTGGTTGTTTCCGTACGTTTTACAATGTTGATGTAGATGATCATGATGATGATGTAGATAATGATGATGTCCTAGATGACAATGGTGATGATGATGATGATGATGTTGATGTTGATGATCACAATTATAATGATGATTTTGATGATGATGACGATGATGATGATGATGATGATGGTGAGGATGAGGATGAGGATGAGGAAGCTGATGATGATGATGATAAGAAGGGTGATTGTGATGATTGTGATGATTATGATGATTAAAACTCTTTCACAGTTACGTAATGGGGGTGATAAAGCCAATTTTGATATTGTTTTGAAGAAATCTCATTACGTACTTGGTGTTTTTTATTTGATTCTAATAATATCAAGTTTACTGTAAAAGTAACTATTTGTAAGTTCTAGTAAACATATATCCTTGCCATGATCTATCCTTCCCTACTAATATTCAGCTCACAAGAAAATAGTAAAGTTCAGTATCTTTTCATTATTGGTGATGCTATATCTATTATCGTAGGTAATGTAAATAAGCAATCGTTCATAGCATAAGGTTACAACATGCAGGTCTTTCTCTTTTACGCATACATTACTTTCACTGAAGCTGCTATTATACAGGATTATTCATAAATAAGTATGTGCTCCATGAGTTATGTTTGTAATCAGGAAAATCTGATAGAAATTTTTAGGGTTCCTACGCTGAAGTTACTTTCATTGCTGCAAACAACACACAGAGAAGAATAGAGAATTATTCATAGAGAAGAAGAAGAAATCAATTAGGGCACATGTCTTTCAAAAGCAAGAGAATATGATAAACTGCTCGAGGATTTGTAATCTAGCGAAGAAAAGAAGAAAGCATTTAAAATAGCAAGGAAAAGGGACAAGATCTCGAAAGACATCTACCATACTAAGCTAATAAGGAATGAGGATGGCACAGTGCTTACAGAGGGCCACAAGATCCTACATAGCTGGAGGAATTACTTCCAGAAACCTATAAATGGAGATAACCCACGTAAGTCAAGAAATGTGTTAGGTGATGAATGCGGAGTTGGAGCCCATCATAAATGCTCAAGTGTACCGAGCACTCAAAAAGATGAAGATCAGAAAAGCTTTTAGGCCTCATAACTTGCCAGTAGATGTGTGGAAGTGCTTGGAAGCTGTGGGACTGGAGTATCTGAAAAAGGTTCTTAAGAGAATAGCTGAGAAAGAAAAGGTACCATACGAGTGGTGAAAAAGAATCCTTGTGCCAATATTAATAAACAAAGGTGACATTAGATCTCTATTGGTGCATTGGTCCTTGAGAAATAGAGTTGGTAAGAGACACGTATCATCACTGTGAGAAAGTAGCAAGGCGTGCAGAGCAAATCAGCAAGCCTCTTTCAGTTTTCGGGTATCAGAACTCAGCCCTTTCGTATTTGCGTTGACCATGCACATTTTTGAAAAGGAAGTTAGGAAAGAAGCCTGGTCGAAAATGATCTTTACAGACAACATGTTGCTCAATGTGCAAGAAAGAAAGAACCTTAGCCAAGAGCTCAAGTAATCGAGGGACGCGTTGGAGAAGAGGGGAATGGAGTTATGGAGAGCAAAAACAGAGTACGCGTGTCTTCATGGAACATCAGACGGGAACGTAAGCATGTACAAACAACGGTTATCAAATGTAACAACTTAGATATACCTACTGAGGGCTTTACAAATCGATGGTGTGAAAGATGAAGTAAATATAAGAATCCAGTGTGCATGGAAAAACTAGAGAACGATGTCTGCAATACTCTGTGACAAGCGCGTACCCCAAGGACACGACGGAAATTACCATGTAAAGAATGATGCCATCCTGAAGAGAATGTAAGTACTAAGCATTGGGGAAAAATGTGCAAGGTCCCGTCTGAGTTCGTTTGGCCACATAAAGTAGAGAAATAAAGGCTATATCGGAAAAAAAGTATTAGAGATGGCCCCATCAGCTGAGCAACGGGAAGGATGGTCATAGTTTAGATGGTTAGACTATGTCAAATGCGACTTAAAGTCCATAGAAGCAAGAAAGACGGATGCCAATGATAGAGCCAGATGAACACAAATGCTGACTGCCTTAGTGACACTTTTCCAACGTCGGAGCAGCAAGTAGAGGAAGAACTGTTGGTCCGTAATGATGTGCATAGAGTCAGATAAGTTTTACAATTCCTTTTGTTTGATTTTTGTATAACGTTCTATAAATATTCATTTCAGATTATTATTGGCAAAAGCACCATTGATGTTAGATGCAGACGATGCATGTTTCGCCGTATTTGTAGGTGAACGAATTTTCTAGATAACCTATTGCATTGTTTCTTTTTCCTATTTGCGTAGTCTAATATCAAAATGGTTGACTGATTCTTCCCCTACAATGATCTTTATAACGCAAGCAACACCTTATTTAGGGATAAAAAGGCTTAAGAAGCACGTAGATATGGATTCCTTTAGCAGGAAACCCAAACACCATGATGATGAATTTTATGATTACGATTGATGATGATCATGATTATGTTGAAAATGATGAAATCACCACCAATGTAGCAAAGTGGGACCTAGTAGAACTTCTCCCATCCAGTAGGAGAAGTTCTTAGATTGTATGTTAACCTTTTGCCCCTACAGTAATTTTGGAAATTGCTCGGCTGCGACATGGGAGTCTTTTTTTTACGAACAAATGTTGATTGTTTATCAACAATTGTTAACAATTATGAAAAATTTGTTTATCAACAACTGTAGATCATCAATGGATATTCCCATTGATAGAATAGTAGCCAACCTTATTAAGTTGGAAATTCAATGGAGATCAAGCCGCCCTTCCCCGCCCCGTCCCAGATGTCCTGGTCGAAGACGACGAAGGCGGATTGCGGGTCCGCCAGGCCGGCGACGGCGTTGGCCGCGTGTACGCCGCCGAGCCCTTCATCGTCGATCCGGTCGCCCTCGCTATCGACGAGGATTGCCGCGCCAACGAGGGAGTCGAAATAGGGGTAGGGCCAGAGATTGTCGTTGGTCAGCGCATCGAGGCTGATCAGATGGCCGTAGAACCGGTTGAGCCCGACCGTCGCCGCACCGAGTGCCTGCGCCATGCGCAGCCCGTCCCCGGTCCCCGTGCCGGCATTGCGCTGATGCAGCCGCTCCGGCGCACTCGAAATATGCGCTTTCAACAGGTCCGGTGCGGCCTGATATCCGCCATCGGCGAGCACCACCGCAGTGGCGCTAAATGCCGTCTCGCTGCCGCCGGCATCCGCGTGCAATCCGACGCATCGACTATCCGCTACCGTCAATTGAAGTGCTCTGGCGCCCCGGATCAACGTCCCGCCACGCTCTTCCAGATTGGCACCAAACCGGCGCAGCAGCACATCGCCGGCGCGTCCTTCCCAATCGAGACCGGGCCGCGTCCTGCCAGGCGGCGCCAGAACCCAACGATGATGCGGGCTGGCGCTCGCCTTGATGAACTTGCAGCCCTCGCCCTGCAGCCAGCGCACCGCGCGCTCCGCGTTGCGGGCGACGGCGCGCACCAAATCCGGACGGGCGTCGTCGCAGATCCGCCCGATTGACTCCATATGCGCCGCTTCGCCGGACATGATGTCCGTCAGACAGATATGCAGGGTCCCACCGGTATAGCGCGTGTTGCAGAGATAGCGCTCGTCCGTCCCTTTCTCGAGCACCGCGACGCGCAATCCAAGCTGCGCAGCCCGGTTCGCCGCCGTCAGCCCGGCGATACCGCCGCCGACGACGACCAGATCGTACTCCCGGCTATTCATGGCGTTTGGTGATCGGCTTGTAGACCGCGAGCCGTTCCATCGCCGTCAGGTTCAGGGCTTCGACGGTCGCGGCGTCCGTCAAAGCGATCGCGCGGTTGGCAGGCTGGCCGTCGAGCGAGGTCGCGCCCGCCTGGCGCGGCCCGGACGCAGCGCGCAGCGGCGTGAACAGCGTATTCGGCAGATCGAACCCGAAGGGCGCGTCCTCGCAATACAGAATTCGGCCGTCCGCGCCGGCTTCCGGCATCCGTTCGACCCCGTCATAGACATTCCGCCGCCGCGTGATCGCCCCGTGATAGGCGACGCTCGCATTGCCGCCGCCGCCCATATTCCGATAGGCATCACTCTCATAGACGTCCAACGTATCCAGGCTGTACAGCGCCAGGAACTCCCAAGTCACCGTCTCCGGCGCCACGGCCCGGAAGCGCTGCGCGGTGTTCAACCCGTCGAGCGAGACCAGCTTCATCAGATAGGTCTCGTACCAGGCGTGCCATTCCGTCTCGCGCGACGGATCGCTGAAATTAAGTTCGACGGAATAGATCATCCCGCGCCTCCTCTTTGGTTCGTAGCAACTGCGCCTAGTCGCTGGCCAGCCGCGCGCTCATCCCTACCTGGGACTGGCGGTTGAGGTGCCGCGAGACGAGCAGCCGCAGCATCTCGCTCGACCCGTCGCCGATCTGGAACAGCTTGGTTTCACGGTAGAAGCGTTCGACCGGATGATCCTTCGTCAGGCCGTGCCCGCCGAGGAACTGCACCGCCTGTTGCGTGACCTCAGTGCACACGTCACTGGCGACCATCTTGGCCATGGAGGCCGCCGTCGGCGCGTCGTCGGTCTCGTCCTCAGCCAGAACGGCCGCGTGATAGGAAAGCTGGCGTCCCGCCTCAATCCGGGCGGCGAGCTCTGCGGCACGGAAACGCAGCGCCTGGAAGGACGACAGCGGCTGGCCGAACTGCTCACGCGTCTGCATGTAGGACAAAGCGTAGTCGAGCGCGCCCTGCGCCACGCCGGCGCAGCGCGCGCCGTAGATCGCCCGGGTCTTCGCGAAACCGACCTGGATATAGCGAAACCCCTCGCCCGGCGCCCCCATCAGGCAACTGTCGGGCACGCGGCAATCGTCGAATACCAGCTCGGCGATCGGATTGGCGGTATGGGCGATCGTGTCGTACGTCTGGCCGATCGTGAAACCCGGCGTTCCCCGTTCGATCAGGAACAGACTGATCCCACCGCCGCGCGGCGCGTCCTTCTCAGTACGCGCAAACAGCACGACAAGATCCGCGCGCCCGCCATTGGTGATGTAGATCTTGCGCCCGTTGATGACCCAGTCCTCACCGTCACGTTCCGCGAAGGTCTGGATGGAGGCGGCGTCCGACCCGGCATCCGTTTCCGTCAGTGCGAAGGCTGTAATCAGCTCGCCGCTGGCCACTTTCGGCAGGTACTTGTTCTGCTGTTCTTCGGTGCCCGCAAACAGCAACGGACCGGTCAGCAAGGTCACGGGATAGGTGCCGGCCGAGAACCACACCGCGCAGATCTCTTCCAGGATGATCGCGCAGGACAGCGTGTCGAGCCCGAGCCCGCCATACGCCTCCGGGATATCGAGCCCCATGAAGCCGCGCTCCGCCATCAGCGCCAGCACCTCGCGCGGCAACGGCTCGCCGGCCCGCTCGATCCGGGTGGCGATCGGCAACAGTTCCTCTTGCGCGAACTCACGCGCCGCGTTTTTAAGACGGCGTTGTTCGTCGGTCAGTCGATAGTTGGTCATCGGATGCTCATCGTTATCTGCGCTCGCATCCAGGTTACGCGTTCGGAGCCCAAACACCCAACCGATCGGCGCGATGGACGTGTAGGGCCCGTCCTCATGAAAATCATCGATGGGGTCTTGAACTCGTGTGCCGGTGTATTATGTGTGTAGCACACCAAGGCGAGACCGATGCCGAACTGGAACGACACCCAGCCGATCTTCGTGCAGATCCGGCAGCAGCTCATCGAGATGGTTCTGACGGGAACCATCCCCGAAGGCGAGGCCCTGCCCTCGGTTCGCCAGATCGCGACGGACCTTTCGGTCAACCCGCTGACGGTCACCAAGGCCTACAGCTCCTTGGTCGATCTTGGTGTCGTCGAAAAACGGCGCGGATTGGGCATGTATGTGGCGCAAGCGGCCCGGCAGAGATTGCTGGAACACGAGCGCACGAAGTTCCTCACCGCCGAATGGCCGCGCATCAAAGCGCAGATCGAAGCGCTGGAGCTCGGGCCGACAGATCTGTTCGACAAGGGAGACGACACGTGACGGAAGCCATCGTAACGGCGCGCGGCCTGACAAAAAGCTTCGGACGCAAAGAGGTGCTTCGCGGCATCGATTTCACCATTCCCGCCGGCCGCATATACGGCTTGCTCGGCGAGAACGGCGCCGGCAAGACGACAGCGGTCAACGCTTTGCTCGGCCTGACCGATTGCGGCGGACAGTTGAACGTCCTGGGACTGGAACCCTTTCGGAACCGCGCCAGGCTGATGAACGAGGTCGCCTTCATCTCGGACGTGGCCAGCCTGCCGCGTTTCCTGAAAGTGGGCCAACTCCTGGAGCTGGTGAGCGATATTCACCCGAAGTTCGACCGGGTGAAAGCCGAACGCCTTCTGGGCGAAACCCATCTCACACCGGACCTCAAGATCAAGACCCTGTCCAAGGGCATGATCGCGCAATTGCATCTCGCATTGGTGATTTCGATCGACGCCAGGCTCCTGGTGCTCGACGAGCCGACCTTGGGCCTCGACATCACCTATCGGAAGCGCTTCTACCGCCAGCTGCTCGACGATTACATGACCGGCGAACGTACGGTCCTGATCACCACCCATCAGGTGGATGAGATCGAGTCGCTGCTCACCGACATCATGTTCCTGCATGACGGCGAAATTGTCCTCGACTCGCCGATGGAAGACATCGGGTCGCAATTCGTCCAGTTGACCGTTGCGGACGCGCAATCCGCCGAGGCCGAAAAACTAGCCCCGATCTACACCGAATCCCGCCTCGGTCAGGCCATGATGATTTTCAGGGGCGTACAGCCCGACAGGCTCGCGCCGCTCGGCCAGATAACGACGCCCAGCCTATCCGACCTGTTCGTGACCCTGATGCAATGCCAAGACGCCGTCTCAGGAGAAGCCTGATGCAAGCCACAGCCGCCCTCATCAAACGCGAATTCCTCGAACACCGGTTCGCCTTTCTCTACGTCCCGTGCGTTCTATTGGCGGTTGCCGGCGTCGCCCTTTTGCTAGCCCTCCTCTTCGGTAGTTTGCAGTTCGAGCTCACCAAGGGTTCGATGCCGCCCCCCGCGTCGATGCTTCAGCTCAGCATCGGTGCCGCGTTCCTCCTGTGGTCGGCCTATCTGCTGTTGGGGCTGCTCTTCTATTACGCCGATAGTTTTGCCGCGGACCGGCGCGACAACGCGTTCCTCTTCTGGAAGTCGATGCCGCAAAGCGACTTGAAAATTCTCGCCTGCAAGGCTTTGTCGGGAATCAGTGTTTTTCTAGCGCTCATATTCGTCTTCGCGCTCGCGACTGGACTTTTACTCTATCTCGCAATGCTGATGGCGTCGGTGCAAAGCCAGAATATTGCCGCCCCCCATCCCATCGACGCCGTGCTGTCGTTCCTGGAAATGGGTGCCGTGGGCGCGGTCTATCTCCTCCTCAGCGTGCTTTGGTACGCGCCCGGCCTGGCCTGGGTCGCAGCGATCTCCACGATCGTCCGCCGCTGGAGCATTCCGCTGGCGTTGCTGATTCCGGTTGCGGCGGTGGCGCTGGAACGCCTGCTAAATGCGAGCGGGGAACAATTTATCGCGCAATTTCTGCTGTGGCGGTTCCAAACGTTTGTCTCACGGATCGACGCATCCACCGTTTTGCTGGACGAAAGCACAGGCCACCCCATCGTCCTGATCGGACTGTTCTTTTCCAATATGGACTGGCTGCACATGATCGGCGGGATGCTGTTCGCCGCGATCATGATCTACCTCGCCAGCGAATACCGCCGACGCCGGATCGACGCGTAAAGGTTAGAGTCGGTCCTCCAGCCCGTAGATCCGGATCACGTTGTCGCGCAGCAGCTTGCGCTTGGGCTCAGGCCGGAAGCCGAGATCCTCGATCTCCTGCCGGGTGCGCTCGAAATCCAGCACCGGGAAATCGGTGCCGAAGATCACTTTGTCCTGCCCGTAAGTGTTGATGTACTGGACGAAACTGGACGGCCAGTATTTCGGGCTGTGCGCGTCGCAGCCGAGATAGACGTTCTTGTGTTTCCAGGCCATGGCAATGGCCTCGTCGGTCCAGGGAATACCGACATGGATGCCGATCAGCTTGAGCTCCGGGAAGTCGCAGGCGACTGAATCCATGGTGATCGGCTGGCCGACGGAGCGGATCGGGTAGTCCGGCGCGTACACCATCGACTGGCCGATCTGGAATTGGATCGGCACGTCGAGCTCGCAGCACTTCGTGTAGTAGGGATACCAGCGGGCGTGGTCGATCGGCGTTTCGAACCAGTGCGGATAGCCGTGCGCACCGATATAGCCGCGCTCCTCGACGGCCTGCTGGAACTCGCGCACGCCCTTCATGCCCATGGTCGGATCGACACCGTAGAGGCCAAAGAACCGGTCCGGATGTTCCGCGATCGCCCGGTCCACCACCTCCATCGGGATGTGATAGCAGGAGGGATGGCCCGGCGGGCCGCATTTGACGGCGATCAGAAAGCCGCGCTCGATCCCCGCCGCGTCCATGCGGCGCAGCATCTCGTCCAGCTCGACGCCTTGCACGGTCTCCGCGCTGGCGCCGATCTTGTCGCCGAAGAACTCGTTGCGCCATTCCGGGCGGTACTGCAGCGCATCGGCATTGAAGATGTTGACCACCGCATCGATGGCCTGAATGTCATGCTCGGTCATGCGCCGCCCCCTGTTCCAAGAGATGGCAGCCTACAGTTTGACTCTTCGGCGGCGCAAATAATTGAACAAGAAACCAAAGGGTGCCCTATTTGCGGACATCCCGGCGCGACACGCGCCGCAGCGGGTGCAGGCTGCCCCCCTCTCCGATGATGTATTCGGGAAATTCGAACGCGTCGCTTTTCAAGGTGGCCCCGGGGACTTCCGACCCTGTCCCGCCGACGGTGCCCATCGTCCCGTAGGTGCGCATGCCGAGCCGCGCCCGCAGCGTGGGCGACGCCTCGTCGATAACCTCCTGGAAGCAAGACAGGCCAGCATTCTCCTGCTGCCGGATCCACGGTGCACAGAAGAAGGTCGCGATCGAACGGCGCGTCGAACCGTTCGCGTTCACACCGCCCGCGTGCCAGAGGCGGCCGTCGAGTACCAGCACCCCACCCGCGGGAATCGTTACCGGCACGGCCAGGGCCTCATCGGGCGGCGTGACCTGGTGTTCCGGCGCCCAGCGATGGCTGCCCGGCACGACCAGCGTACTACCGGCCTCGGGCGCGAAGTCGTCCAGCGCCCACAGCAGATTGCACACGACCGGAATCTCCACCGCCGCCGGCACCTGCCCCTGATCCCGGTGCAGCGTCTCCGCTTCGTCGGTGACCCCGACATAGATGTGGCCGTTGATGCTGGACAGCAGGAAATGTTTCCCGAGGAGCGCACCGACAAGTGAGGTCGTCGCGGCGTGTTCGACAAGGTCGAGAAACGCCTTGCCCTTGTTGACCATGTTCGGGACGAACTGTTTCGCGCCGAGCATGCCCTTGGGCGCCAGCGGGCCCAACGCGCGTTCGGCTTCTGCCTGCGCTTCGAGTTTGCTGCGCAGCGCCCCAATCTCCACAGCACTCAACACGTCCGTCAGCGCGCACACGCCGTGGGTCCTAAGATCCGCCTTGGCGGTCTCGATGTCGGCCGTGGCGGGCGGCAAGGGCAGTGTCTCGGGATAGACGAGACCTTCGGGTGCTGTATCCGGAATCATCTGCGGCCTCTACCTCTGCAATCACCCCGCAGCGATTGGGACGTATCTCGCCGCCTCGTCGAGCAGCCGCAGCATCGCGTCGCGGCCTTCGGCCTGGAGTTGGAAGTTGATCCGGTCGACGCCCGCGTCGCGGAAGCGCTTGATCTCGTCGTCGCTCTCGAAATAGGCGTCGGCGCCCTGGAAGGTGCGGTCGAGGCCGAACGTCGTAATCGAAAGGCTGTTCGGGTCCCGGCCGGCGTCGCGGGCCATCTGCCGGAACTCTGAAATTACCTGCAGGTTCTCCAGGTCGCGGCCCAGGATCGGTATCCACCCGTCGCAGTATTCGATGGCGCGCTTTGCCGCGTGCGGGAAGCCGCCACCGATCACGATCGGCGGATGCGGCTTCTGAACCGGCTTCATGTTGTGGATGATGGGGTCGAAATCATAGAACTCGCCGTGAAACTCCGCTTCGTCCTGACCTCGAAAACTAAAACTTTTGAAATAGGAAAATAGCCTTTAATCACATTCTTTACCATGTGCAATCATAAAATAGTCTAATATCTTCATTTTTTCAATGAGCAAGTCGTTGCCATCGCGTAACCAAAGCCGTTCTACCTTGTGGTTTACTTGCGTATTAGAATATCGGGGTTAAATGGAATAAATGTTCGCGGCAGGTTACCCGACTTAGCTATTTTGAATCTGATCTTCTTAAAATGATATAGACCATAGAGCGCATGCCAGTTGTCTGAATACGATGAAATGCTTAAACTCCATCGACGTGCAAACAAGCCAACGTCTTCTTACTGTAAATTTGATTAGGAGAAAAGCTTGTCCTTTGAATTTTTAAAGATTTCTTATTGAGTTATCTAAATCTGTGATTAAGATAGTAATTATGCACTTTTATTGTCTGCGGACACCTTTAGATTTTGATATAATGCCATCGAAGTGTCTTTAGACTGAATTAATGGATGAAGTTTAACAATCTTTTCCCAACGATGCAATAGACTAAGCACCAAGTTGTTTTGCGCATGGTGGAATGTGCCAGCAATTAAGTCCAATTTACCCGCGATTCGGTATATTATCACTTAAAAGGGATACGAAACTCTTTGCAAGACCTCCTTAGCAGCTATGATTCATGATAAATATTTTTATAAAAAGCTCGTTATGTTCAATTAGGGATTACCTCTCTGCATTGGAGCAGAACTGACATTACAGAAAAGAGGACTTGACAAAATCGAGGTCGGAGTGTGCGTTGCTAAGGTATCGTTTACTTGCAAAGGACTATTAGACAGTTTATCATTTGTTCATTTAGGTTCCTTATTTTAGCCGACGTTAGACTTAAACGTTTAGTAATGTCCTCGTTAATGTGCTTTTCTGACCGCTATTGTGAATGGCAGATCAGTCCAATCGATGATGTTATAGAACCACGTCATTGTGGGTCTGTGTTTCCCTCTTTATGTACTCAGTGCATTTGCCAGCAACATTCGACATAATGAATTTTGGACAAATAATAAGGATTCTGCACAACAAGTTGCTGTCGTGGTCAAATAATTTTGGCCCAGTTGCAAATTTTGATTGAACGCAAGATTAAACACAGGCAACTCTAAGGGTATTTTTATGAACTTGCACTAAAAGGACTGCCAAATATTGAAACTTTATTTACAACGTTTCAGACTTCTTCAAGTCACCTACAGATTGTTACTTTTAGTAAGTTAAGCCTATTTTCAATAACTGTCAGTAGTTTGCCTGAAGATGTCTTTCAAAAAACGAAACGTTGCCAACAAAGCTTCCTTATTTGTCATTTTATCCAGGGTATTTGAATACATAATGTACAGCAGAGCTGATCAACTTCACTTGAGGCGTACATGGTCTGAACACTTCTGAAAAAAAGTTCATGGCAATAATCTCTCAGTCATGTCTTCAAACTTGTTTTCATGGTTACCATAATACGTATCTTGAATTTGTCTAACGGGATTGCAGGTCTAATTAGATAACGCTTAATAAACAGATTACTACTGTGGCAACCATGTAACTAAAGCTAGCATATGTTAAATCAATTATGACCTGTAGCCATACAATGATAAACAAATCTCTAAATCCTAGGTCACAACTTTTATAATTTGTTACAAGTATGGCTACATCCCAAAGTAAGAGAACCCTGTAAAATGGTGAAAATCTACAAAAAGTTACTTAAAGTAATTTATAGCAAGTCTGAGTAGCTTACGACTACTATTAGGCGATAGAATTGTTTCAGAGGCGATCGCTTTGCGCCACTGACCTTCCGGGTTAAATTGGAAGCTTTCCGTAACACATCACCATCATCATCTTCATCATCTTCAGCCACATCATCAAAGCATCATCATCATCATCACCATCATCATCATCGTCTACATTATCGAAACATCATCATAATCATCATCACCTTCATCATTATCGTCAACATCATCAAAACATCATCATCATCACCATCATCATCATCGTCATCGTCAACATTATCGAAACATCATCATCATTATCATCACCTTCATCATAATCGTCAACATCATCAAAACATCATCATCATCATCATCATTATCGTCGTCGTCGTCAAAATCATCAAAAAATTATTATCATCATCATTGTCACTGTCAACAGTATAATAATTGTACTTGATGATCTTGATAATCGTGTTCTTTGGTCAATCCCGTAGCCAAGAGGGGGGTGGGGGGCATTCGGCGGCCATGCTCCTCCTGATTATATTCTCCCCCCTCTTAAATATTATCAATGTTTCTTACCGATTTATTGATAATTATTATTAATCAATACCTTGACGATGCTGGTTATGGTAAACCAAACTTCAAATGTTAGTGTTCTTTTACATTATCATTTGTAGCCTGCAACAATTGATAGGTAATGATTATTTTCAATTCCCATCAACTAATTTATTTTACCTCAACAGCTCAATCGTTACTCCGCCCTCTGATAGGCGCGGCTAGTTACGAGAGTGATTTTATCCTTGAATCTTAAACACAGTTTCAATTCCAAAATCCTTTCAAGCATTCATAGATTTATAATCAATTCCACATAGCATTTTCTAGTTTGTCGAACACGTCATGTGCCTTTCGGCACCAAGTTGTTACCTTTACTCAACTTTTAAAGACTACATCTCAACTCTGTTCTCTCCATCGACTTCCAATTTTCCAACGTCCGTCTGTAGTAGGCATTAGCTATTCCCCTCCACAAATGGGCGCACGGTCAAAGGGGCTGAGGGGGGCTGCAACCCCCCAGTTTGTTAAAATGCTATATGTTTTCGGTTTTAAGTCTTACCAGCCCTCTGAAGAAGAAGACGCAAAGTATTTTACTTTAAAAAAACATAATTTGAATTTTCGCATTTTATAGCCAAAATGATCACCAAATGGCTATCTAGCGTAAAAACCCTCATAAGTACTGACCCACGTCAGATATGTCTAAGATTTTTTAGAAATAAAGGTTCCTTTACTGTGCGGGTCTTTCATTGCCGTAGCATTTTTTCTGATTCAAAGAGGCGGTAGTTTACCCTATCACCCTTCGATTCAAACGTCCGCAGAACCGTCGATTTGTGTTACAATAATTTTCGGGCGAAGGAGTATTTTTTCGGGAAAGTAATCCACAGCCTCCTCAATTTTTTTCGTCTGTTGGGCCAATGACTACACATTGTTAAATCAAAGAGCAATAAGAAAACAAGAAAACTGTATGCAAAACCTAGTTTAGAAATTAAAAAATATCTTCACAACAACAAATGCATCTGTTCAAACATATTGAAAAAGTTTATCTTATTAGATGTTTATAATATATCCACAAGGTTAGATAAGAAAGATGAAATGAATTGGTTATGGATAGCGATGATTGTAAAAAGGTGTATGTATACGTGAGTATTGAAAAAAATTACTAAGTTTTAAGACATCAGTATTTTGTTACCCGAAATAGCTCTTCAGTACTTGGCAACAGAATTGTGAGGCTAAAGGCCCAATAGCTCTCTCTAGCACCGCAAATGTTATGGACCGACACCCAAGAATAGCCTGTGCCAACAAAGTGACCTGTCAGACTTCCAGTAAGGATTTACATTCACATGGGTGATATTTTTAGATTTATCTCTTTGGTGCCGTAGAAGACGTTGAGTATCTTAAATTGATGTGAATCAAAATGCCGTCCCTGCTGAGATACTTTGCAGCTAGCTGTAAAGAATTCTTTAACCTCTTTGCGTCTTAAAAGAACAAACAGATCATGCTAAGCTTCTTACGGTGTTCACCCTTATCTAGTTATGCAACCATGGATGTCCTAATACCACCATGCTATCTATTCAGGGTTACATCAAATAATGGAACTCATTTCAGCCAAAGGAACGGTTTTTGCTTGCAAGAGATTTGAACTCGGATTTGCAATTAGAGAATTCGCTATGTTCACCCTACAGGATGAGTGCCCGTATTGTACTGTCAGCTTGACATTGATCTCATCAGAAATCATCTGCTAAAGCGATCAGCTCCAAGATAGTTTCTATAACGTAGCCATCGTTGATTGATTCTCGGTAACAACTGATGTCTATAACCGTTAATGATAGGAAAAGTTGTTATGTAGTTCTCTCATCATTCTGTAATGAAGACCAGTAAGATAACTACAAACGTTTTGGGGTAAAGGGTCCTAAAATCAGTTACATATCAGTAAAGCCACTCATCTAAAAAGATCGTCTTTTTATTAGTTCGTTAACGGTTTCTAGGGAATGATGGAGATATCTTACCTTGGCGAAAAATCTTAATAACCATGCAGTAACTCTTCTCTGTGTTTTTGAGTATTTTTGTTCCCCAAAATTAGTCGCAGCATTGTCTATCAGCAACATTTAGCGCGCAGATTGAGTTCACGTATTTTGGGGGCAATTGACCAGTAGCACTTACCGACAAATTTTCTGCACGTTGTGTTAACACTAATAACATTCCAGCCACCAAATTTCATTGACTTCGCCTGCAAGTGACAATGTTACCTGGAATTGCACGTGCTGCTAACAGTCACTTTCTGTAAACATAAAGGCTGTTCATGGTGCTGAAGATTCCTCAGTTACAAACGCAATAAATCATCTCGTTTAAAAGTAAACCAGCCTCTGGCAAAGGATTAAGATTCATGGTCGCCATGATTAAAAGAAATTCTTATCACCTACGAAATACCTTCACATACAAGGTAAAAGGCAGTCCCAGCATTTGATTTTGGCCCCATAATTAAGTTACTAAAAATACGAAACTCGTTTGCTTCTAAAGAGCTTTAAACTGTTGTACCATTTGTAAAGCTGCTGCTGTCTCTCGTGTTGCAGTTGTCTTCACATAGCAATCTCGACTGAAATGCGGAAATCTGGGCTGTCTTGTTTTCGATCTTTTCTTAGAATTGACATTTTCTGTGTCCTGTTATATCCATTCAGTCACTATTACAAGCAAATATTTTTTTTAAATGTTATGAGTTTCATACAATAGCGTAACCAGCAACAGGGCTTACTTGTTGGAGTAAACTGCTACCTAGTAAGGTCTATGTAGCATTAGGGAACCTAGTTACCAAAGTTTATAGGGTAGCTCTTGATGGCGCGAGGCAATGCATGTGCCCCCAGTAACAGAAGCTGGTTACTTCATTGGCTTGAAAAGAGCGTTACATGGACAGTAAGTCACTTTGGTGGACATTTAATATTTGCAGTCATTATTGCACAGTAGTTTATAAGAAAAAGGTAGGAAAGCAAGACCGATATGTTCATAATCGGTAGTCACAATAACTACCTGTTTGCGAACACATTGGTATGCCGCCCTCCTTCAAGAATGCGCAAGGAACTTTTCCAGCTTCTCATTCTTTTCGTATTGGAGCACACGATTCGAAGGTGTCAAATATATCGTCATTGTTATAGTTTGTAAAGGTACTAACGCTACAATAGCTTAACATTTTCTGGTTACCAACTGCGAAATTTTAGTGTCTTTACAGCAGTTTAAACTTTGTAGCCAGGAATATATTCCAATCACAAATGTAAGACTAACATAAATAATTTAGCTTAAGAAACTGGAATTCTTATGTACTCAAATTAACTGCAGAATTTCTACATCCAAATGTGAAATTTTAGTAGTTTTAGTTATTAATATCTCGATGAATTAAATTTGGGATTTTCAACTAATGAAAAAATATGTTAATTTCCCTATACTAAAACATTTCATAAATCAAGTAGCACTACATTGACTAAGAATATTTGTGCATAGATATTAAATTTGGGCTCCTGGCATAACAAATTTTACAACTTTGAGTTCTTAGCTTGTAGCCTCAGACTTTTTAAGCTATTCTGCTCCTGAAAAAGCCCCCAGCAATCTACTGTCGGTCATTATATATTCCTCTCATGATAGAGAGCTGTAAATTTTTAGCTTTTATAATCATGCCGCTACAATATGAAGTATTTCAGAAAAGTTCTAATGATGGGTCTAGAAAGTGGTAGTGCAGTATGAAGAAAATAGAAACGTCGTAAACTCTGGTCATTATTTTAAAAATGATTATAAGTAAAAGTACTTTAAATATGAAACCAAATCACTGCTGTACTGCTGTGCTAGTACTTGGTCGTTAACTACTCCATACGATCGCTAGGGTTTCACTAGTTTGCCAAGAATAACAGCTTAGTCCAATCCCGTTTAAATTTTTCCTCTATATGTTTCTACCTTGGAATTTGGTATTGGAGTTCCCTTTTTTCCTCAACAACCAATCCCCAGATATAGATTTAGGACAGTTATAAGCTCTATCCTTACGTACTAGAGTAATAATAAAAATTATGTTTTTTAAAGGCACAGTTTATAATCTAGTGGACTTCATGTGTAAACCCATCAAGGTCATAGGTCAACATAGTGTTTCAATAAACATTTCTGTAAACATTTCAATTTGTCTTTACATGAAGCAGTTGTCCTAAAGTAGGATCTCCAAGTTCATTTACTTGTTCAAAGTACTTGCTAAACATAGTAAGGGTTGTGTTATTTGGTTCTATTTTTAAATAACTTTAATTTGGAAAGGTAATTTGAACCAGAAAAGAACAATTTTATTTTTTTTTTGTTGATGTTCAACCACACTATAGTGCATGCTCGTTTATCAAAACTGCATGGACTGAAATGTGCGATGAACTGTTAGGATAAACCGACTATTCGGATACTTGAGGACGGAGTCACCAGGATGGCTTATTTTACGTTAAAATTGACGGGAAATAAGTTGCCGTCATGCCAAATGGCTAAAATAGAGACAAGAAAAAACAAAACTTAACATGCACCGTTTAATGAACATAAAGTCTTACATGAAAAGATAACAACAATCAACATCAAAGCGATGCTCCTTTTGAAAAATTCTGCTGCTCACAAACAGACACCAGCATTGTGTAAACAAAGCAATTTTTCTCAAATAAATTTGATATCGCTCATTCAACATTCCTTAAAGGTCCCAAGCGTCGCTATTCCAAAATGAAATCAACTCGATCTTATTCTGGCTGAATGAAAAGGGAAAAGGACATTTTTGAAATTAATATATTTTACGAACTTGAGTTGTTTTTATAAACGAGGTTCAGATAAATGATAATTTACCGCAACATTTTTAAAACGTACGTTGAGTGCGAGTCTGATCTACGTTTTACTATATGCAACTTAGTAATTGTAACACATAATACAAATAACACAATGAAAGTAAAAGTCGGATAATTTTAGCCCTCGTCAATTTAGGGGTAGGGAATTGCAAACAAAAGTTTCCTTGGGGAGGGGGCTTCGAACAGGTCGCCATTCAGCAGAGCAGAGCTAAGATGCGCAATCGGAATTTACACAAGCTCTACAAAAAAGCCCCTTATAGGTAGACTACAGTAATTGAAACGTAACTTTTTATGCCATTTTAATACCAATAGATATTACCAAACTAAGGACTCGGGGACGTACGGCCGTTAAATTAAATAGCGGCCCCTGAAACCCCTCCTTCCACGCAATCGTCAATGAAGAAACCCGGCGCAATATAAAGGTGATAAAACGAGAGCTATCTCACTTTCGAGAACGTGTGAATTTTTTTTCGTAGCTTGTGGTAACATTGCCGGCAGATAACCTCTTCATCTTCCGCTCTTAACGATTGTGGGCTCCTTGCAGCGACCTGCTGCCTCCTATCTCCTCTACCCGGTCACTACAACTACGTTTTGGCCTCCCCCTTGTCGAGCCTTGTCGAACCAATTTGGACATTTGCTCGATCCAAGGCATTTAAATATTTCCTAATAATTTGTTAACACCTCCGCAAACGTTTAATACCCGCGGATCCCCTCTCCTGAAGAGATTTTATTTGCAAATCCATTCGCAAATGTGAAGACCGCGTACAAGACGTATGATTAAGAATGTGAAACTACTGGTCAACTATACTCAGAAACTAGGCCACGTTTCCTGTACTCAGTATATTTAACTCCAATGACAAACGATAGCAACTCTAGAACACTCGATCAGTTAGCGATCGTCTATGCTCTATACATAAAAATTGAATTTTGACTCAATTCTACTCCTACAATTCCTAGAAGATAATACTAGGTAGTGGCTTCGGGCTAATCACCTGACTAGGCCCAGTTTATTTCCGATCAACGTATTTGTACCGTATGTGCATTTATAAGTGCTTGGTTTGGATTCATACCAGCACGAGTGACTCTTGTATTGATTTTTTGTTATAATGTGGATATCACGACCAAAAGAAACAAAAATTTCTGTTTCCTTAGTCCGATGTTTAATATTTTACAGCCCCCCAAATATCTTACGCGGAACCTGAAGTAGTCTGTGAAACCCAGATTGTGGACTATTATTCCACAGTCCACTGTTTCAGGGTGACTCGCAAATCCCACAAAGTTGCGTGGTAGCAACAGCAGAGCCATATTCTAATTAATTTACATGCAGATACGTTGAGTTTTACAGATTAATGTAAAAATCGTACATTATAGTCTTTTGCACTTAAAAGCCTTCTTCTTCCGACACTCCCTGTGGTACAATAGTCAGATTAAGGTTGAAAAAAAACCCCAAACCAGCTCCATAAGCAAAAGTGATTCGGCATATACTGATGTTATGTAAATTGGCCACAAAGGTCACTATATACTATGAATATACAGTTATGTTTATTTTATATGTTTTGAGGGTCTTAGATTTTTGACAATTATAGTCTTCTCTTCCCGGCCTTTGAGATATGACCCCGTCTAAGAAGATTTCATTTCGAAATACCAACCAAGCTGTTCAAACTGCCATCACCAACAATTCACTGCACGATTCTGTTAACATCTCAGCTGCAGGCTCTTTCACACCTGCCAAGGATGGATACGAAGGTGCAAATACCAATGTTTGGCTATGTTTTTGTAAAATGCAGGCATATCTTTGTCTCGTATCATAACAGCAGAACCAAGAAATTGCCTGGACTCCCGCAGTTATTTCTAGGTTGCTTGAAAAAAAGTATTGGCAGCTGTGTACC
>JAAAKM020006971.1:75959019-75998284 GCA_010016025.2 Alatinidae sp. Z8VKAUB7J3 | reverse complement strand
TTTTAATGTTGATGTTGATGATGACGTCAATGTTGGTGTTGACCTTGATGTTAACGTTGATGTTGATGATGATGATGACGTTGATGTTGATATTGATGTTGATGTTGTGTTGATGTTGATTTTAATGTTGATGTTGATGATGACGTCAATGTTGGTGTTGACCTTGATGTTAATGTTGATGTTGATGATGATGATGGCGTTGGTGTTGATATTGATGTTGATGTTGATGTTGTGTTGATGTTGATTTTAATGTTGATGTTGATATCAGTCTTGATGTTGATGAAGACATCAATGTCGATCTTGATGTTGATATTGTTGTTGATGTTTATATTGATGCTAATGATAACGTCAATATTAGTGTTGACCTTGATATGAATGTTGATGCTGACGTTAATTTTGGTATTGATGTTTAGTTGATGTTGATGTCAAAAGCATAACCAAACGAGAGATTGTCAATTCTCTCTATGGTAATGAGAGCCTATACGAACGTCTGGTTTTTCGACACAAAGTCTACTCTTTTACAGTTCATTTGCTTAATTTAGACTAGATCAACTTCACCATGATGACAAACAGAAACTTTCTCTCATGGCATTCTGGTGCCGTGGCCTAGCATCACCCAGCAGAACAACGCTTATTTTTCCCGAACATGCCCATCTATCACGTTTCTGCATGCTAAATTTAATCTTTACTACTCAACATTTCGAGGATGCTTGGTTAAACATTTAAGTTTCCAAAACCTACCTTACTTATGGGACAGCCTCCGCAGGTCATATCTACTTTTTGCTGTTGACTTCACTCTGGTTCAGATAGCCTCACTTTAAAGCTAGATTCAGGCGAACTTTCAATAGTGGTGCAACGTGTATTTATAGTCCACGTTTCTTGGCACATTCTGTAAACTAGAAGCTTTCTCTTGTCTGGTTTTTCTAAACCGAATGGCTGTCCTACATTTCGTATTTTTCAGTACCTAGAAATGGTCACCATACATTGAAAATCTATTTGAGTAGGTACCTAATGCTACTTCATAATAAAACGTTGATCTTCAAATGAACGTACCTATTTTAACAGCTTATCAATACGACTTTTCCAAAGCTGCTACCATGACATGTCATTATATGTCATAACCTATGAGGCACCGCAAAAGTTGATATTATTTTTTGATACCAAAACAACATTCATGTTTCTAAGCTGTGTTATTGTAAAGTATATAGATTGTATTCACTGCAGAAAATAATAAATTCAGCTCTTAGGGTTACGTCATGAAATCGGAAATTGCCATTTGGTGTGTCTAGCTGCTAAGAATTTGATGGTCATGACAAAAGGCAAAATTTAGTAATGTTAAAGCAATGTTTACGTGAGGATAATAGGCCAAAACTGATGGAAACTAATCTTAGTTTTCAAATATATGCCGATATTTCCAGCCTCCATTTTCTCTTTCTAAGCCTCACCCAAATCAACCCTAAAGATGTCGGTTATGCAGCTGCAGTGTCTCTTTGGTATGAAGTAGATTCTAGCTACAACATTAAATGAGGATACCTTTTCCTGTCCGCTCTTACCGCCTGTTCCAAGTAATGTCGCAAGTCAATTATCATTTACTGACACTGACTTGAAACTGTTTGGCAGGTTTGCAGCTATTTTGAAGATTTACATTTCCTGGCAAAGTATACCCCTAACCACAGTTTCGGACTAGGCCATGTGCAGAGGCGAGTTAGGCTTAGAGATGTCTTCCAAACTGGCGTAAAGAATATACAGGGGTGTATTAAGTTCAGATGTCAAAAGATATCATTTTTCATTGGCAGGTAGCAGATTATGGATGAAGCCATATTAAATTGAGTGACTTTATATTAAGAATTGGATGGTATTAATTTGTCTGTTTTCAAGTAATCACCTTTATTATAAGAAAGCTGTTCAAAGATTTTATCAATCTTTGGGTCATGACAGAATCTACTGTAATATTAAAAATGTTTTAGTCTTGATCTGCCATAGATCTTTACCCACCTGCCTGTCGAAATGAAAAGAAAGAAATGTGGCTGGTAGTTTTATTCCTTAAAAACCGCAATTTTATTTACCGTAGTGTCTTTGTAAGTTAATTTTCAGGAATCCTAGCCTACAGAAGCTTCTGGTCAAATTTAAATCCATGGACTATGAGATCGTGGTTAATTTCATCCTTCAGCATAACAACCAAATATTTGGCATAGTTCTCTATTATGCTCGAAAGGAGGGCGTTTAAATGCGATTTTGAGAGAGAAGGTGTACTCCCAGTGTTCCTTTTGTCGACAACTATCAAGCATTTTCTAATCTTGTAAAGTTAAGAAGAACTGTGCTGATTAAACAATTTGTTAGCGGACTTATATTTGAAGAATGTGCAATAAGATAGCTCTCCAATAAGATAGATATGGAAACATCATGTAGAGCGTATATGTCAAAAGGATTTGGGAAGGCGTATGTTAAAAATATATAGTAACTACAAAAAATCCCCAGGTATGACTTCTCAAAACCATCCCATATTCATGCTAACAGGAAATATGGATATCTCTTAACAGAGCCGTAAATCAAGTTCCTTTCTAGGCGCCACTGGCCACTGAGCGGCACTGAGCGGCACTGAGTGGCACTGAGCGACACTGTGCGGCACTGAGCGGTACTGAGCGGTACTAAGCGGGCACTGAGTGATAGAGGAAAACGTAGCTCATTGTTAATTTGCTTTCTTCACGGTAGGTTTCCAAGGAACCACACACCACGATTTTTCGATTTCCATGAAGAGCTACCCCATGATGATCCAATTTATATTGTGCCGATGTCAATTAACCCGCGCTGCTTCCTTGTCCCATTTCTGTTTCCGTTTCACCTAAATGGAGTCTGGTACTCAGTGTTCTGTCCATAATTTTAGCGGCTTACAATACCACTTAATGCGGCCGACATATTTTACCTTCGTCAGGTTGAAATGGTGACCGTTTGGCTATCTGTGTGTACAGAGAATGTTTTTTTGTTAATAGAGAACAAAGGTAGGCCTGGGAATGATCCTTGAGGCACACCAAATGGAAAGCTATATTATAGGCGTGCTTTTCATGCTTAAGGTTCTTCAGGAGTATCGATTGGTCTACGGTATCGAATGCCAAGCTTAGATCCAATGAAACTAGCTATAGTATCTACTTGTTATTCATGTGAAGGAGGGTTTCATTTTATATTTTTAGCAGAGCAGTTATGAAGCGTTCAGTAAAAATAAACCTGAAACGTGCAACCCCCCCCCCAAAAAAAAAAAAATTTAAGGTTTTTATAATACGCTTTAACTCCAGTTAACCTTTAATTAAGGCATAATAAAGGTTAAAATGGGTGTTCCTTGTCAACGCACCACAGAAAAGTGTGGCTTTATCTGCTATACAGTTTGGAGTACCGCAAGGTAACCTCCTTGATTCGTTTCTTTTTACTCTCTGTATTTTTTACTCGTTACAGAAGTAGCTATCGTTGTTTTTAATCAAAGTTGCAAACTTTAGCCAACAGTGGCCAATTGCAATCTTACCATTTCTGATGCAACAGAAGCAGTTATTAAGAATTCCATATAACGCGACCGTGATCTCTCGTTTGGCTGGTAGAAAAGTGTTTAGTTCCTGTATAGTTGATAACCACAAAGTTTGGCTACTAAGTGTTGTGCATCGTCCATTTCAATGTACGCAAAAGTTCTGCTCAAAAATGTTTCTTTGACGAGTCAGCCGACATACAAGTTTTATTAATGGTTTGTTTATGGGACAGAACATGTAAACTTCAGGAAAAATAAAACTATTTCTTTATTAAAAAGATTTTCGTCTGAAACCTCTCGGAGCACGAACCATCAAATGACATCAAAATGGAAGAACATAGCTACCCTACTGCACTTGGAAAGAGCCAATCACATTAATCAGTGCCTGATTGGCTCAGCTCTCAGCACAAATATGACGCTCTTGATTTTGATTGACCCTCTCTAAAATACAGCAAGATTTAAAATTTCGTACTTCTACTTTGAACGCTGTCTAACGATTGGTACTTCCTCGAATAATTTTTAGAGGCTTTTAAATATAAAACAAGTTTCGTTGCTTGCTCCCAAAGCAGGTTCCTCTTTATTGAGCCTCGGCCACTGTAGATATAAGTCTTACCTTGTCACAACCCCTGTATCAAAACAAATTATAAATGTTTGCGTTTGAACACCTTTGCTACAAAGAAAAAGTGGACCCTTTTTAGCCGATTTTGTTAAAACCTAGGACATAATTTCAAGATTCGACACGTTCGAACACAATGATGGCGTCCAACCTCGAAAACAACAAGAAGATGAATACGTTTCACGAGGTTTCAACAATTTTAACTGTCTCACGTAATCTGGCACCAAAGTTTCTGAAGCTAGTTTGATAAAAGCAGTGGGGTATATCTCTTGATTCTTTGTCATCTTTTGTTACTTTGGCATTTGGAAATTGCATTACTTAAAGCAAGGTATGCCTATGACGTACTACATGCTACAGACACACTTATAGTTGTTCATGTATGGATCAACGAAAGAACCATATAGTTAAAATGTGAAACCCCTACGATGTTCGCGTCGTATGAACGCAACCATGACGTATTTTCTGTCTCAATCTAGGAACCTTTCAGTTAAAAGTGTCTATTTGATTTTGGAAGACCTTACATATCCATACTTGAAAGCATCTCCGTCAATCGGAACCAATCAATCAGTTTTGCAATAATAAAATGAAAACTTTAGCATTTTCCTATCTCCTCGATGGCTTATCAGCAGTATGGAAGTACCCGCTTTAGAATGGAGCAAAAGAAGTCTTCCAATTGATTTTCATCAATAAAAGCTTAAGTTTGAATGTCTGATTATCTGCTGGATGGTCCAAGTTTAAATCTCCATACAAAGCGATGATGGAAGAACGAACTTTGAAAGCTGATCCACATTGTTGACGTCAGCACTGACGTCATTGCATCGCAGGAAGTTATCCTTTTACCTCGATTGCTGATATTAATAGAGATTTCTCTTTAATTACAGTTGGCAGGTGTCTTCAAAGGTCTTTCAATGCTGCACATCCGTATCACACAGAACATCAAGTTTCTATATGCTACTAATCCCGGAGCTAGAAAGTCCTTAGTTACGCGGTGGCAACGACACACTTAGCAGAGCATTTTCTACCAGATGTTAAAAATATTTCAGCAGGTTTCGAGTTATTGCCTGTAAATAGATTCCCAAGACCAAACTACTTATAATTGAATTTGATCTATCAACAATCTTAAACATTTGCGGAGAGATACCTCACAGAGTATAGATGTCTCTGCAGCGGCCTTAAGAAAATGATGTATTAATCATGCCGTTGCTACCACGTAACCAAGGGGGTTATGACCTAAGGAGCATTTCCGGTTTAGTAGCGTATATTTCAGTTGAGAGGTTTCTAACTTGAGTTGAAATGTATTTACCACAATTATTTGATTAACCGCAAGGTGTGCTTATAACATTATTCACATTTTTAGGGGTGCGCTTATTTGGGGGGTGACTTGATCGAGAGAGTGCGCTTATCACAAATTTTGCAGACACGATTCTTTATCTAAATTCTATCGAAACAGATAGTGCACCAGAGAAAAGTCGGAAAATCAGTGTTTAACAAATGAAACAAAAACCTTATGAAAATGGATGTCAACATCATCATGATCTAGTTTTTCATCTGAGTTACCATCATCACAATCAAGAAGCATTACCGGGGTGCGTTTAATTGAGGGGATGCGCTTATTACATATTTTTGCCCTGAAGGGGAGCACTTATTCGGGGGATGCGCTTATTCGAAGGGGATGCGGTAAATCAAATAATTACGGTATGTAAAAATACTAAGCTACTAATATAATATAAAAATACTAATACTAAAATACTAATTTTTCCTCAATTCAAAACATTAGATCACTTGAAAGTGTCGCCACTGTACCACCACCTACCATTCTGTATTTATATATATCTTCCACACATGGCAGTTTTTTGAGGAGGTACTTGGGTGGGCAAGTAGAAAATGTCTTATGAACAGTAATAGAAAATATGAACATTAAAATATGAAATCAAATTTTAAAAAGATAAAGGTGGCCTTATACGAGGCTCGAAGAAGTGTGAAGACGCACATTATAGATGTTAGCAATAATACTGTCATTAAGCAGGAGGATTAGGGGAACATTTTTAAAATCTTGGAAGACATGTAGGAGACTGCCATGACTTCGAATAACTGACTATCTATCGTTCTGACGATTGTACTCTGAGGAGTGTCAGACGAAAAACGCTTTTAAGTACATAATGTTTTCGCTATTTCGTGCAGTAGGTATAGATTTATAAATTGTTTCATGATGGATGCTACACGAGAGAGGACATCATTGTACTGTAACGTTGTTATTGTGACTAGAACAAAAACTCTCTCTATTACCAGCTTCTAAAGCTTTTTATCTCTAAGTTCTGTTGACATACTAACAACCAAGTTTAGCTACCGAATGGTTGCCTAAGGTTCGGTACGAGAGTACCGTGGCCATTGTTTATTGACCCGTTTGATATTGTATTCACAGTCGTAAAGACAGTTATGCTACTGATTTAGGGTGGTACTTACAGTTGCACTACAATTGTGCTATTCTCATGAGCATTTTTATAGCTTGTATATTGTGGAGTGGAACGTCTATTGATTTTGAGATGACTAGGCGGACTGATTCCAGATGAGCAGGTGTTAGCATGCTAGCTTTTCTGCTCATACATTGCTAAGATAGCGCAGAAGGTTTGGCAATCCGTAAAAGTTCTTTTCTGTTCCTGGTTTTAGCGATTCAAGCAACACCCTTCAGTTCGCCCTCTCTTTGAGGGAGGGAGTAGAATTGCGTACGGAGCCCGTGCTTTGAACGAAGGCGGCTTTCAGGTACATTGTATAACGATATATTGGTAATAAATATGACTTATATACTGCCTCATTTATTATGGTATTTGTCAGATGTTTGTTGTTGTACTCCTTTCGGTGGAAGATTGAGTTTTCAAAGACCTGGGCTGATGTTGGTAAGGCACTTAGGGGATAACCCACTCAGGTTTTTAATCAATCAGTGATACACCATGTTCCCCTAATTTCTAATTCCCGGTACTTCAAAATTTGTAGATATTATTTATGAACGGAATCATTAGTGAAATGTCATTGACCTGTTTGCAAGGAACGAGTTGTTCAAACATTCAAGCATCATTTAGGATAACTCGCAAACAAAGACAGGGATAGAAGTAAAAAATTGTCGATCGCTGATTGGGCAATCGTAAAGACCTACCAACAATTTGAAGGCGCCAAAATTTTTAGAACAATTTCAGAGAAAACACAAACTCCTTTTTGTCGGCAAAGGAAAGGTTACCGGGTTTAGATGAAAACCGCTTCTAAAACTTTCATATGGAAAGCTGATCTTGCTTTAGCTAATATACGAAAGCAGTCATTGGTATAGGCCCACAAACAGTGCTGGTGTAGTAAATGTATACCGATGGCCGAATCACAATCTATTCAGTGTTGGAACAACTCGTTCTTTGCTCGAGCCATGCTGATGAGGGTGCAAACGAAACCGGTCAATGGATGATTCCGTTATTAAATATTATCTACAAATTTCTAATTGCCAACAGCATGTTTAAAGTTGTTCACCGTTCGGATAATGCTGTTACTTACAAAAAGATGTTTTTTTTACTGTTTCTAAGGATTCCCAGCTAAGGTCTTCGATAAGATCAAAGCAAACAACTGCTGTTTTGATGACGTCACTACTTTGTTTCAAAGCAAAAAAGGAGTGTGCAGATTATTCTATTCCAGCTCACTTACTTTTTAAATAGTCCCAAATTCAATCTCTAGTTACTCGTTGAAAATTCCCGATTTTATTTTTATTTTTCGTCACTTAAGGTTGTCATTTTTTTCAATCCTCAAGTTGTTTACAAGTTGTTTGCAAACTGTTTATTTGTGACGTCACCAAAAATGGTCTTGATGATAACTTAGTTTATATGCTATTAGAAACTAATGTGTTACGGAGTCGCCGCACGAGGAGAATGGCCTGCGACAGATGCAATGAAACAGTAACAAGACAATTGATGTATCTCAACAGAAAGCTTAAAAGTACAGTAATCTCAAAATAGACAATTCGTAAAAGGTGTTTAAGTAAAGATAATTATACAGTTCATGCATACCAGAGTTCGTTATTAGAGACGGCTTTGTTGGAATTAGGTTCGATTTCAGATCTACATCGTCGTCCGGTTATTTCCTTTGGCGGACTTTAGTCTTGTACAGCGATGGGGAGAGAGAAAACAAAACTCCCTTGACTTCAGTGCGGAGTATAATTGTGAAATATATGTTCTCCCGCGTATGCATGAGTTTGTATGGGTATAAGTGTGCATAAGTGTGTATAAGGGTGTATTTTTAGGAAATCAGCGAAGCCTGTTATAGATGCAGAATTCTTTAAAAGACGAACGATCTTTGCCCCAAGACAAATGACGTCATGTATGACATTCGGGCATCTGGACATATTGGCTGTTACCGTAATGGACGACTTTCGGATAAGTTACGTCAGGAGTTAATTCTCTTACGGACTTCAGGTTTTGAGCCGTCATAAGATTTATGGACGTCCCGAATCGAACGTACGAAGACTACTATAACGATAGTAAACATTGATATCACTATTACCAGTCGTCTTTGGACTGATAGTTATCCACCTATTGGTAACAGAAGCTTGACTGTTACAACATAAAGTAAATACTTGTTTACGGTAATAATTAAGGTTGGGATGGCATTTCGGATCTTTTGATCGTCGATCAGAAGTAAAAATCGAAGGTCGCGCGTCCAAAGGAAACGTGATGTTTTATGGCTCAACAAAAGTCCAATATTGATATTTTTTTATTTTTGAATTTTTAAAAGTTTTTAATTTAAAAAAATTTTTTTTTTTCATTTTTAATTTCTTTTGTGCAAAAGGTGAATTTCACCCAGGGAGATAGCTAGGAAGATTCTTAATTTTAAATCAATCTGAGTCTCTAGCCGAAGTGAAGCTTCTTATTAATGATGTAATTGCCTACGGTCATAACGTCTGTCTGTTCGCTTATTCTATTATGTATGCTGCATATTAGTACTACACGCTTTTTGTTAAAGCTGAACACTTTTTTTTTTGGCTAGAAAGTCTTTTACTTTATTCTCTTTTATTTATTTATTTGTTATTTTCCTGTTTCTTGTTGACTATCTATGTAGGAAGACCAAATTGGCGTGTTTATTTTATTACGTAAGGCAGTTGCGTAAATTGAGTTCCTTTATTGGTTTTAGGAAGCAGAGATGGTCCTTGTGGATAAAGAACATACAGAGTCTGTTCATAAATGTAAAATGCCTTTGAACTCTATGACGGGGAGGGGTTTTTGTTTATCAAACCAGCAGGATTTTAGCCACTCCAAGTTTGTTGTTGCTTAGCAATTTTTTCGTTTTATTTAAGATTTGAACCGCGTATTATCTATCATTATGGCTTATAAAAATTTGTGTACAACAACACACCCAAACTTTGATGCACTGTTAACTGGGGAGGTTACTGCTTTTGTTTCTACAGTCCATCCCAAAGTTGACTTTCCCCGGAGGATGCCTGGTTGGTTGCAGCCCTGGATTCATGAATGTACCAAAAATTAAAGGCACTCACACTGCCATGAAAAGTGGCATGCTTGCCGCTGAATCTATTTTCGAAGCTTTAACAGACGAGAACTTGAATAGTTCTACGGAAGGTAAGATATGATATTGGGAGTTTCATAAACATTGGTATTGTGTACGTATCCATTTTGTTGAAAGAATGCAGGTTTTACTTCGTTCCAAAGGGATCTTTCCGTGGTTTCATCCAGCTTTTCAGGTCCACCATAAATTCTAGGCCCCCATAATTTTTGGTCCCCTATGGGTAAAGTTTTCTCAGATCCCCCCCGTAATTTGGTACACCGTAAATGTATGAGGCCCTCTGGTAAATCAGGGTGGACCCAAAAAAGCCTGGGTTCACTTAATGAGACGAGAATTACCACAACTAATGCAGCAGTTGAATCTGAATGATGGCAATTGATAACAAGAATACAAATTGGCAAATTGATACAAATTGGTACTCAATAAAGTCTTTACATCATCATAACATCACAAAAACGACCAAAATAGCTCACATCAAATGATGATACAGTCTACCTGAATTCAATGGATTTGCTTTCTCAAATGAATGGTCATGTTTATCTCGACCAAGAGGTAAGAGTAATTTTCAAAACAGTAAAAATAGGTTCAAGACATTGTGCGCATCTAGCATGTGCTCATTCTCAAATGGTTTTTGAACTCAAAATTCCAACCATTCAAAAACCCAAAGGAACTCAAATCAGAGAATACCCCACAGAACAATGAATTGTCACTTGAAGTTGACTTCTCAACAAAACACTGTGCTTGGGGAAATTATCAACTCTTTGTATCTGGACCCCCCCCCCCCGAATCGTGTGACATTATTTAGGACCCCCAGAAGTTCCGATCCCCCACTTTTTTCCAAAATCGTAGGTCCCCCTTTAAGATAAGAAAGTTAAGAAATCTAGGTTCCCCCAGAATCATTTGGGGGGGGATGAAACCATCGCCTTGCACACCCAAGGTTGCTCACCACTTGAAAACGAACCTAGACAACCCATTACACTGCGTGTCATCATATGAATGTACACTGGTTACATATAACTGGTGCTTTCAAATCACAATGTCGGATTAAATGTATAACGTGTCAGTTGTGGCGTTCCATGTCGGTCTGAAGTCGTCTTGTTGAATAGTATGTACGACCTGCCCCTTCTTATGCTCTAGAGTTTGATATCACGATACCAAGTGGCATGTGTGACGTGACACTCGTTCGTGACACTCGTGATGTGCCACTTGTGACGTCCCACTTGTGATGTTTCAATTTGGTGTAAAACGCCCTAAGGAATAATAACGTTAAAGTATTTAGGTCCTTGTTAGGTTTTAATTCAGTTAAGTGAAGATGCGTAATTTATGATGGCAAGTAAGCCCTCTGATACAAGTGTGGTTTTCACCGTTTCAAACTCTAAATGAATCTGAGAATTCTGAAAATGAATTAAAAATAAAGCATTTGGCCGTCAGGGCACAAACCCATGTTTTCGCAACTGTTAAGGTGTTTCAGGTTTTTAACTAAAAATGATGGTTCCTCTTTCGGTTACTGACAAGCATGTCCACATGTGTTGCGTGTAGTGCATTATAGACGGGTGTACCATTTGTAGCAGGTTTAACTATATACGGAAGACGGGTTAGCAGTCTGGTCGCGATATGGATGATACAAACTAACGTTTTCTCGGCATTCCTATCTTATTTAGGTCTTCATGTACCATCATACGAAGATAGGATTAAAAATAGTTGGATCTACAAGGAATTAAAGTCGGTACGCAACATACGACCCTCGGCGCACTCCATCTTTGGCATGTACGGTATGATGGCTTACACCGGACTCTTTTACGTTCTTGGGCGTGGAAAAGAACCGTGGACTTTGAATCATGGTGGAGCAGACTACCACAAGCTAAAGCCAGCCACGGAATGCAAGCCCATCGATTACCCTCGCCCTGATAATGAGGTTAGCTTCGATCTTTTGTCATCTGTAGCTTTAAGTGGAACCAACCATGATCATGATCAACCAGCGCATCTAACCCTGAAGAATGATGACGTCCCCGTCGAACGAAACTTGAAAATCTTCGATGGACCCGAGCAGCGCTTCTGTCCAGCGGGAGTTTACGAGTATGTGGATGACGAAGAATCGGGGGGTAGGAGATTGCAAATCAATGCACAGAACTGCGTTCATTGTAAAACCTGTGACATTAAAGATCCGAGCCAGAACATTAATTGGGTTGTCCCTGAGAGCGGAGGGGGACCTGCCTACAGTGGTATGTAAGTCTCAGCGTACCACTGTCGTGTATAAAGAAATTTTACATTGCTTCCTAACATTACATAAGCTTTGGGTGCCTTACACGTATATGCGTCATTGAAAAATACGAGATTTGTTTTTGGTGAGCGATAATGGTGACAGAGACCATTGAGGAAGTATCTACTCTGGAAATTCGTACTTTTTTAAACCTTTCCCTATACCCTAATTTGTTTTCATTCCATCTCCTCCCATTTTCGCTTTCGCTCTCCTCCCTCGCACATCGTCTTGATGTAGATTTGTCAAGCAGAAACCGCATTGCAGTTGAAAGGAAAACTATTTCCATGTCAAAGTTGATTATAAAATGAGCATTCGAACAAAGGGACAACTGCGAAGAAACACGTGAACAAATGTGAACTTCTTTATAAACTTCGGTCACACCAAAAAGTTATTTTTATTATTTCTCGACAAACCAAGATTGAAATAGAACTCTAGTATTTTCGAATACTGGCTATGCAATTATTAAACTCGGTTGTTTGTAGGCAGAAATAAACGGTAATTTGGGCCGTCTTCACTTTGTTCATAGGGTAATACTTTGTTCTTATTCGGGGTTTCTCAACCTCAGACAGTAAATTGGCCACCTCGAGCTACCAACCTTTTCAAGCACCCCTCTGGGCCCCGAGGGAATTGTTTCACGTCATTAATATTAAACAAGTACACCGTGAAATAAGCAGTCAATAAGAGAGCCGTAACTTACTTACTAGAGTTTAAACAAAAATTTTGTGCAACAAAGGAGTAAAACAGGGCCAATATTTACCTACTCATTTCTTTGGTTTTGCCATTTTGACATAATATAAGCAAAGAAACATGCTATTTGCTCTTGGACCCCCTAGTACCCCTTGGCTTGATTTTAACCCTTTTAAAATCTCGAATGCCCACACAGGGGGTCTCCGAACCCCCGTTGAGAATAACTAATTTGTGATGAGCATCGTATTAACCCAGATGTAGCAAAAATAACTCATGATGTACTAAGACGCAGGAAACAAGCCTCGTTTGCAAATTTCCATTTGCTACTAACCGTCTAACCCATCACATAATTCAGATGTTTGTGCGCAAACTCCTCCCGTTATTTCTGTTTTGAATGTTTTCTTTATTGCAACCTTATCATTCATAGCATCCATTTTCTGAAGGGTGACGGTAACACTATTTTGAGAGTCAGAATGCATCTCGCCCCGTTTATCACACTACCCTTCCCCTTCCTCTTTTTCATTTGCTTTTGCTTTTGCTTTTGGCTTACCTCTCCCACCCTCCTTCACTCTGATAAGCACGTTAGACTGTGTGCTATCAAATGAATTTAGAATTTTTTAACAAAATTTTGCATCATTTTTCATCAAGATTGAATATTCTCGATGGACTGGTTGTATATTGCTCGATATCGTGTCAGTAGTATCCACATAAGACAGTAGCTGCGTGACCTCTTATCGTCCACTGTATTAAAGGGTCTTTTTTCTGTCACTATTTATTAACGAATAGGTTCGTAAAGACCCTGATAATCATATGTAATCTAATGTGACGCGCTTCAAATGATGTATTGTTATCAAGACGAATTTGACTATTATCATTTCTCGTCCTCGCTGTAGAAAGTGTAGTATCTTTGACTCGGACTCTTTTCACTACATTTTCCCCTTGGCCTTCAAACGCAGTATTCTCTTGTGCATAGATGGTATTACCAGATATCGTGCGTTACCACTTTCGCCATTGCAGTTTCAAAGCCAATGTTTTATTTTGAGTGCCTTTGCATTTTCTTACCCAATCAGATATATTAATCGTTTTTACGTTTCTTACCCCATCAGACATTTTAAGTGTTTTCCATTTTCTTTCCAATCAGATATTTTAATTATTTTAAAGTTTCTTTCGCATCAGATATTTCAAGTGTTTTCCAGTTTCTTTCCTAACAGATATTTATCTTTAAACTTAGATTTTCTTTCCTAAATTTGTACTGACAATTTAGTATTCTCAAAATTTGAAGTGAAAAATGCTTATGTTTTTGAAATTTCGCAAAAAATGAAAAAAATTGTTGTGCAATAACAATATACCTCATATAACAATGTATGCAAAATGATCATAAGAAAATCACATCTTTAGATGGATTTTGTACCAACAGTAAATTAAGAGTTATATATTTGATGTTTGGAGGATCTTTTTTAGTCATAATGCTCAAAATAAATAAAAACCGGTGGATTGCAACCACTTCGGTAGTTACAAATCTCATACATTTCGGAAAATAATTTTCTCAAAATCTAAAATATGTTGTTTAAATACAACGTATACATGTAGAAATACTTCAGAGATACTAAAAGCCCTTTAAAAATGAAAATGTAATTCAAAAAGTATGTTTTTAATGACTTTTGACGTTTTTGAATATTGCGCAATATTTCATAGCCATTGATGACGTCATTCACACCAAATTGAAAATTTTTTTTATGCAATTTGTTGGAAAAGAGTTAAACTATAAACGTGCCAAATATCTTTGTCATTGCATTGGCCGATATAAAGTTATAGTGTGTCAAAGTGCCGCGGGCCTACTAGCCCCCCCCATCCCCCCCCATGTATGAGAAGAGCCAAAAAGCCCATGTAAGGTAGGGTTAAACTCATTCTTTTTATAAAATTCAAATGCTTTTGTTTTCTCTATCTTGAGAATATCAACACCATACAGGTCGTTTATCAATTTAAATAGAGTAGCTGGGAACCTTTTGCCTGCTTACAAACAATCGGACAAACAGCCTCGAGGGTTCGCGGCGCACAATTTTCCTTTGGCATTACCCTTGTGCAAACGTGGGTCAAATTTTTAAAATATTGCATATAAGTAACTGCAATTTTTAGCATCTTATTGCGTAAAACCTCTGCATAGCATGGAGAACCTATTTAAAAAAACCTGTAAAATCTTTTCCTTTTTTTGACTCCAGAACACTGTTTGTCAAACTATTTGTCATATTATTAACTCGACATTTTAAAGCTTCTTTTAAGAAAGTGCTTTTGATTAAGTTGTACCTTTGAGTTATCAGTGTGAAAGAAAGCTTAATAGAGGCTAATGTACAACATTCGCGTTTTAGAAACAATATCTTTCTGCCTAGATAAAGAGGCGCTCCTTAGTTTAATTGTAACTGCCTCAACAACCCTAAGATGAAAAGATGATCTCGCTGTAGATAAAATCCAGAAAATGGTCATGAAATACTTATCGGCGCCTTCAAGGTTTTCACAAATAGGTGCCAGAAGCCTTACTGTTCTGTCTGCAGAAACCAGTTGCCAACGTGGGTACGGCAGATCCCTTTTGTCGTGTACTTCGTATGTAACATGATGTTTGATCCTCTCGATGAGTTTTAAGGACGTTCGACCAACGTTACTGACATCATACCCGTGGTGTAAATCCATATACGACACTACATTACATGTCGGGTTGATACTATATCTTTACGTCATACGAGAGGCCTAAATCCAAACATCATAACAGGGTTACCAGCATCATAGCGAGAGCTGATCGCTATATTAAGCGAATTGCACTATTTGAGAGAAGAAATACCTAACCATAGAAGACGGAAGTAAACTGGATACTTTTCTAGTCCAAGCACAAAAGTACGCCTCTGCGATTCCTGCTTGTTGTCGATGCGATTGTCAACAAAGCATGATGGGTAGCAATTTTTAAAAGAATGTCTCGTAACACACAAAGTTTATAAATCAGATTCTGAACCAATTCTAATAACTCTATGATCCAAAACATATATAAGATATGATGATGTAAGGGGCAAAACGAATCCCATCTAGTGTATAAACATAATTGGGTTTGCAATAAATTGACATCAACAGTTCTTTACGAGAATATCAAGGAAAAGAAGTTAACCTTCATAGTCAATCATAAACTTAAGGGTTGGATGTAATCTATTTAAAAACATCTAATAATTCTAAAACCTTTTCATTGTGATTAAAGATTGCAAGAAGGTCATTCAGGTAACGTGCGTAGAATAGTTGGATAATTTCTGGTTGTTAAATTAAATTTACGTTAGCTAGGGTAAGTGCTAAGGCGATTTGCCAGCACACTATGCCGTTATTATCGAACTCAACTACTAAAGTTGCTAAAATAATCAATTAATAAAATACAACCGCTATATGGGCGCATGTGCTATTTTTATCTCTCCTTACAGAAACTAGTACTAATAATTTCCGTGGTTGCCACAACAGGAGCTTTTGGTAGGTACATATTTAGTGCGTCTATTATTTTGCTATTTTCTACTAGAAATTTCCTTTATATACCAACCTATGGGCTAACAGAAGGGCTGTTTAATTTATTGTAACAATTACGTATCTTAAGGTGAAGGTCCTTAATTCACAAGCGTTCAGTGTTTTCCTTTTTCCTGTTCTTTGAAATGGTTATACTCTTCCCATCACGTGAAACATTTAAGTCACAATAAGACGAATACTTATCTCGAATAAGTAGAAAACAAGTATTCTGTACACAAAAAGGCCATTTGCAAGCAATGGAGTGATTTCTAAAATTGCTACGTAAACAAAAGGAAACGTTTGGAACAGAACAGGCACCATTAAGCAAGTGCTCAGAAATGACTTGTAAAAGTTTTAAAGTGCGTTTACATAGCACCATCAGACAAAGCAGCATCTACTTTCATTCTTTGAGGAAGTGTCATCAGTGAAGCAAGTAATTGCTATTTAAAGCGCTGCCTTGCAGCTTCCAGATTTGGGTTGACTTTGTCATTGGTTTATGGTTGTCTCTGGAAGGAGTAGGTTGATTTGAAGTTCAAGTACCGTTTATCATACAATTTTTAGCAAGTTTGTTTCTTAAGAATAAAAAAAAGTTAAGGACTGTGTTTCCCAAGATTCGCCATTTACTAACGAATTATCAATAGCTACCATAGAGTGTTGCTAAATACATGATGCATTGTCACATAAGGATCAGAAAAATCGTCCCACTAAAGTTAGATATATGTTTTATATTGTTAAACAAGAAGTACGGGGAGAACTTATGAATTGCTAACACTGGCCGTTTAAAGTTTCCTCTTGCTTCTGTTTGGTCAAACTGCCATTTTCCGACGCTTATATTTGCAAATAAACTAATTAAAACCCATCAAGCTATAACTATCTAAGAATTAAAGACAGAAAAACTCAGTTTTTAAAAGTTGATGGGGCACAAATAGTAAGGGAACGTAGCTAAGGGGATCAGAACAGACAGAATGGATATACGTGGGGCATAGCTCTGTAAACTGTTCTATGTACTCTTCATTAATTTTTGTGTTTTTAGTAATATCTTCCTTGAAGCAATATTAAAGAGTCGGGCACATAACTCTGTCATTAATGACATCCAGTTGTTTGTGATCTAGCATTCAAAGCTTTGCTGTTATCACTACTCAATCGGGCTTTCAACGGTTACGTATCATGCTTCAGGAAGCAAAGTGGTAGAGGAAATAAATTTTGACCAGTACGCTATGACTAGATTCAAGTGCAAAGGATCAATGATGAGAAAAGTCAGTATGAGTTGACGAGAAATGTTTCATTCATTAAATAAGAGAAATTTAAATTAACTAATGCTTTATGGTACTCTCATGTGCATGTCAATTGGTAATAAGTATAGATAAAAATGCTTGCGGTTTATGTATATTGTAGCACACCAAAATACAGGTGTATGAAAATTTCTTTGAATTATTGTAATTTTGACGAACTTCCCCATTGGTCGGACAACGTTTAGATAACTAGAGGTTAATTGGATTTAGAAATTAGCTTGGTATCAAGCTAAAACATAGTTGGCCGTATGAGGATAAACTATAATAAGCTTTTATTAATTACAAATATATCATGTTTTCCAATTACCTCTTTTGAAATCACGCTGAGAAACGAAAGGTAAAATGTTTTAGCCGACATTGACTCGGCTGCAGATAATTGCAATCTTAAATAGCTCCTAACCCTTGAGGTAACAAGGCAATAACTGTTCTGATCTATGCAAATGCCCTTCTTGCCAAGTAATGGTACAATACCCATTTTTTTTCCACGTCCGTCAATGATAACATACAATGTATAAGATTCGTTGTTTTCTTGAAAAATATTTCTTTCTGTTTCAGAACTCATAGGGATATCCTTTGAAGACAATACTCGTCAAAAGTCTTACTGTCTGACGATTGAAGGAAGGCCAATTCGTAATGATGCCAAGATTATCCTTCAAGAAAGAGATTTCTCTAGACAATATTGTTGTAAGCTTCCTCAGTTCAGGTACAGTGCAAACAAAGCATTATACTTTTCCGGTGGGAGTTATTGTTTAGACAGCAAAGGAGGCATTGCAAATGGAAAGCAACTATTTACAAAATCAGGTATACACATATTAATCAATAATACTTTACAAATATTTGCATCGTTATAAGTCAGCCCTCTTCCGTTCTCCCTCTCTGGGAATCTAAATTTACATTTACGCTATTTGACCGCAGTGGGTGTATCTTATTCCTGCCAACTATTATTAACTCTGCTGTCTGTCTGGTTTTAAATTGCTTTCGGCCAGTCCTGTTTTTTTGATACACAATTCTGCTTGGGGAGTGGGAGAGGAGGGGACTTTTGGAGCCTCTCCCATTTAAACTTATAACCATGAGTCTCCATTTGCTGCTCTTTGGCACATTTTTAGTACACGATTGAAATGTTAAAATTTTTAGAAGATTTCATTATTTATGGGATAGTCTTTCAGAAATTGGCTTTTATGTGTACCTACTACATTAAATATATTTTAAGAGAAATACTGAAAATCTTTACATTTTAAAAGTGCTTGATAATCAAAGATATTTTGTTATGAGTTTATAAAACTCTGAATGAAACTAGATTGAATTTCTCTGATTGAATAGGTGATTTGATCACTAAACATTGCCGTTGGAAGTAAAGCTTTTGTCTGAGGATTCTGTCGTAGCAATGCCTAGTGCAGCAATGAGCGAGGCCAAATAGTTCTTTGCCTTTCACTGGCTGCTATATTTCCGCCTTTAAACGCTGACCCTCTGTTTAACTTCGTCTTGAGTCTTTCTTGTTTGCAGAATGTTTCTAAAATCTTAGAGCTGCAACTATGGACTGCAACTACAAAACACATCCTTCAAGTAAAGGCTTCCCTACTACAATAAACAGTGCATCTGAAAGTTTTAAACCTTCATAAAAGCCGTGGTTTTTAAAAGATTGATTGCAGTGTGATAATTTAACCGTTCTTATTATAATCAAAAGTTCGTTTGCATTGTTCACGATGGCATGGCCCGAGAAGAGTTATTGTGTGATCTCTTTTTATCAGTTTGAATTCTGTCTCCGCTTTTAATAGAATCTTTCTATTTTTATGTCGCTGTTAAATGCACCAGCGGTGCCTTCTCATAAAGCATCTGTATGCTGCCTCCAATCTCTTAAGCATTATTTTTCTAATACCCCGGCGTTGGAAGCCGAGGTTTGAGTTACCTATATACAGCATTGTTATGGATCGCATACGAATCGCTCTGATAGTCTTCTTAAGTAAAGTAACACACCACATTTTAGTTAGAAGCTTTTTAAAGAAATATCCTCATTTTATATATACCTTGTATATTTTTAAATGCCATTAGGAAGCTGCGGACTGAAAGTTCGCATTCAAGGTAACAGCCTCAAAGTGAAAAGTACAAACCTGTGCGTTGCTTCTAACGGTGGAAGCGATGTCAATCTGCAGATATGTACTGCGCTCGGTCATCTGTTGGTTTCAAAAGGTAGGCTGGCTTTTTACATAATGTTAATCATTTTTTACAGTTCATTCTAATAAAATCTTAGCTCCATGTATGTTATGATAAACCGTGAATGTACCATCAGCCTGATCTGCCTCTTTTACAGAGTGGAGATTGCAAGGAAGGTTTAAGTACATTTACATTCTAGGTCTTGTATTTATATCGTGTGTATAAGCATTGTGTGACTTGCCATTGACAGGATTAGAGGTATACGAAATTTGGAGGGAATTGACAACTAGGGATACATGTCGAATTGCAAGAGTTTCAACCATTTACTTTTAAATTCGAAGACAAATATCAGGGGAGAAAGTACAGGAAGACGGGCACCAGATAAAACCATGCAACTTTCAGGCAAGCATTACGTAAATTTTAGGGAAAGAGAAAACATTTCGGCGAAAAATAATATCTTATGGTACTTGATTTTTGTCATTTATTAAAACAAACATTATTCAAAGATGGCACTAAATTACCTTTAATCGTTTAAAAACGTTAATTGATGTCGTTCAAACATTAAGTTGCTGATAAAACGTTAATTAATGTCCATGATAGTGCATTTTGGTCTAAAAAAAGTCTAATTAAATCAACGTTAATAAAAGCGGCGTTAATTCGTGTACACGTTAATTTTGTGTATTAAGGTAGTTATGGAATATATAACAGCGATTCTAAACTTGCAAGAAAATGGAGAGTAAGCAAAAAGATTGTGGTAAGAAATGTTCATTCTTCATTGAATAACGGCCCTTGAGTACAAGGGAGGGGGGCTAGTAGACCCGCGGCTACACATTTTAGCTCATAACTTTTTAACGCCTGGCCGGATTGACATAAAATGTTGTGACTTTTCCTACATTTTACTGAGAATTCTTATGGTGAATAAAGTATTTTTAAATTTTTTAAAAATTTTGCGGTATTGGCGTTTTCTTGACCTATAGTGGAGTTTTTTACCTTTCGGTTTTGTTACTATTCTTTGAAAAACATGATTACTATATCTGTAAGCTTAGATTTTCTTTCCTAAAATTTCACCGACGATTTTGTATTATCAAATGTGACAAGTGACAAATGCAAAATTTGTTGAAAAAATATGTGGTGCAATAAGGCGACGTTCACTAGAGAACCTTATATAACAATATATGCAAAATAATTATAAGAAAATCACATCTTTAGATAAAGTGTGTACCAACAGTGAATTCAGAGTTATATTTTTGATGTTTGGAGGATACGTTTCAGTTACAATACTCAAAATAAATAAAACCCGGCGTATTAAAAGTAAGAAACTATTTTCGTAGTTTCAAAACTCATACATTTTGGAACATGATTTTCTCAAAATCTAAAATATCTTGCCTAAATACAACGTATACATGCAGAAATAACCTAGAGATACTAAAATCCTTTAAAATTCAAAAAATAATCCAAAAAGTATGTTTTAAGGCCTGTTTACAAATTTTTTTAAATTTTTGAATATTGCGCAATATTTCATAGCCATAGATGACATCAATCACTCTAAATTAAAAATTATTTTTTTCTATATTGTTGGAAAAGAGTTAAACTATAAACGTGCCAAATATCCTTGTAATAGTATTAGCCGATATAGAGTTAAAGTGTGTCAAAAGTGCCGCGGGCCTACTAGCCTGTATAAGATGAGCCAAAAAGCCCATGTAAGGTAGGGTTAAAGGTAAAGTCATCATCGGCAACAACTTTAAATTATGTAAACAGAGGCCCAACCCCGTTTAGCCAATCACAGAATTTAAAAACAGCTCTTTTGATAGGTATATACTATAGCACTGTGCTGCTCCGAAACGGGCGGCAGAAACCATGGATGGATGGATGGATGGATGGATGGATGGATGGATGGATGGATGGATGGATGGATGGATGGATGGATGGATAAACGGGTGGGTGGGTTGGTTTCTTGGAGAACTGGAGCGGATGAGTGGATGGAACTAGCGGATGGGTGGGTGGATGGAGTGGATGAAAGAATTGTAGAAACGGATGAAAGGACGCAATAATGCGTGAATAGATAGACAATCAAATATGTATAGAGATAAATGTGATAAATAGAAATAAGATCAAATTATGAAAGATAATTTTCTAACTCCCAAATATTAATGAAATACCACATTTACTGTTTTGTCACTTGTCTAGATTTTTGCGAAACCACAAATCCAATAATAAAGTGTTGTATTTCATCTTTTTCACATATATAAAATACTATTACAAATCACCTGTATGAAATAATTATTTTATTGATAAATTCTTAGCAAATTTGACAAGACACCTATGTTACAAATTCGAGAGGAATTTCAATCTATGCGTCAATCGTTATAGTGTTAAATCACACAAGAACTAAGTTTATGAAAAATAACACCCTCCAACTAAAAAAATCGATAAAGCTGTTATTTAAAAATCTACTATACAGGATCGTACACATAACACCTTAAAAATAAACCTTCGGGTACAAGTAATATCAAGCAAAGATGTTATTTCGTAAAAACGTAAAGGATGTGTGTATTTTCTTTGGGATCATATCCTTTGTGTAAGGTAAAAGACAGAAACAATCAAGCATTTCTAAATGCGAGTTTTGATGATTTCTATACTTTGAATGATTGAAGCGTAAGCGGCAAAGATGAATATTGTAATCCGCGACATTGGGTGCTCTCTATATTTGTATATCTACATTCATAGACAAACAATCTGTACTCTGCCATCTATGATGGATATAATTTCCCTAGGTTAGGCAACACTATTGCTCGGCCGTACCACTAATGACGAAAGGGTTTGCGAGGGATTTCCTAATAAGGGTGGGCTACCTTTAATTTTGCTTTGTCTCTTGATTCCGCGGCAAACCTTAAGCGCTTGTCGCGTCAGACGATCTGGAACCGCAAAGTTCTCCCTTATTCCAGTCGGCTGATTCCTGAGCAAATTGTCTCTGTTAGAAGTGTGCGTAAACTCTAGATGTGCCGTTGTAAAGTGATACGCTGATACAGGCTTGTTTGCGTACGCCTTACTTGATGGTACGCCACTTACTTGGGACGGCTGATTGAGATGACCAACCGTGTAACGCGTATTCAAGCGGTATTCCGTACTTGAAGTATCAAGAGATCTTTTAACATTTAGATCTGTCTTCTTCAGAGGTGGTTTCAACGGCTCAGGAGCAGTCCGAGGTGGAAGTTTATTGTTAGCAACAACACCTAGCGTTCTCTTTCCTAACACAGGCTCATTTATTGAAGCTATAGTATCTAATTGCGTAGTAGACTTCTTAGGAGACGGAGGATCACTTTTTTCTTTGTTTGTTTCCTCGGCATCTTTTTTCGGGGACTGTGGAGTCTCGCTTTCGCTAGGAGGTGATTTTATGTCTTTAAGTTTCACAGCTTTTGGTAGACGGTTTGGGTTTGACTGTTGCCCATAACCAGGAGGTTTCTTTACTGCTTCACCTTCCACGGCAAGGGAAGAACCGATGTAAGGAGGAACACTGATATAAGGCTAGAATACAAAAAGATTGATATACCGTAAAAATTGGTTTGAGTAGAAGTGGAAGGTCTACTGGCTATTTCATAGCTCAAAAGATTATACGACAATGAAACCTGATCCGTTCCATCTATTATAATTTTAATTAAACAGACGCTTTAAAAACGATTCTTTGGCGTTAGTTTGTAATTTCTGAATAGCTACTTGAGTCCATCTACGTTATTTGGGTATAAATTTAGATTATATCGATTATAATTATAAAAATCGACTAGAAATATATCTTACGGATACACACACTTTAGCTGATAAATTACTCAGAGAATTATTAATAAATTTTCATAGAATTCAATAGATCTGCTATAAACTTGAATTCACTATTGCATGTTATTACTTACATACAAAAGATAACAGATGGATTAGTGACCAGACAAAATTAGCAGACAGGCTTAATAAGGCGGACTCCAAATCCAGGTAGATCGCTGGACGGATTGCCTGACAAATCACTAGTAACGACTAAAACATCACCTGCTCACGAGAAAGGGCGCTATTAAGCGGTGCGATTACAATGAGTAGCTAGTAGCAGGCGAAAACATTAACCTTCCCCGTCAACAGCCGGAAAGCTCAATGTTGTGAAACCTAAGATTACCAAACTCATAGCGTGTAAACCTAAACGTAAGACATTCGAGGAAGGAAGTTTTAATTTTGTAGAGATAATATCTATCTATGATGTTGATCGGCAGTAAGATGCCAATACAGTTGTAATGCTGGAGAACAAACAATGATATTTTTAAACAATGACATTGGAGGTAGCCGAAGATAAGAATACAAAATGTCATCCACGTGATACTTAAAAGAGCAAACTTTAAGCTAATCGTAAACATTCGATCTCAATATATCTCAATATATTGACACGATATGTTGGCACTGCTAAATTGTAGAATTGTTTATGTATTGTAAACCTGAACACTGCAAAATGTGTTTATCAAGTTACAACTATCATAGCCTCTCGTATGAATTCTGTGTATGCGAGAGTATAATTTTGTTTGACTTTGCGTAACAGATATTTTAAATGATATTGCACGAAATAGAGGATATAGACCGAAATGGAATGTGTGAAAGAGTATATCTAACTGTATTTTGAAGGAGCCAATCAGAAACTGGACCAATCAGCGTCCATCTGACGGTCATTCTGACGTTAGTACTCTGAGGAGTGTCAGACGAAAAAAGTACACAATGTATTCGTTCTTTCGTGCAATATTCTTGCTTTGATAATTTCAATGATGCTACTGTAGCCATTAGTGTAACCTTTCACATTCCAGCTATGTTTTCGAAACTTCCACGCTACAATTCCACCTTCCTTAGCCACTTAAGCTCTAAGTGGAAAAGTCCGTACCTCTCGGTTGGTATGTTCCCTTGTTTACCATTTGAAGCATCTTTCAGATTTAACTATATCTAGTTCATTAATCAACAAGTTGGGATATGTGCATTAGGGGCGCAATACAGCATGCGTAGCTAAACTCAGGCTTTAGGTTCCCTAAAACGTACGTGGAGAATGAAGAAGTGGTCATGAAAGACATATATACTGAAGTACTCGTTACCCTCACGCGAACATGTTGATACAAATGTACTAAATGTACGATATAAATACCAGCTCAGCTGCACGTACCTGCTTGTAGATCAACTCAAAATGACCAGTATGACAATTCTTGGTTTCTCGTCGATCAATGACCACTGAAACGAAAATTGAGGAAGCACATTGTAGACACGTTTCACGAATTGAAGGTCGAAGTAAAGTTATCCTATTTGATATAATTGCCTCGTACTTTCAGATTTTATAAAGGATTTAGATATTTCCCAAATAAAGAGTAATGGTCTCTTACAAAAGTGGCTTAAGGACAGCAAAAGCTATTAGAACGTAGCACGACTTTTCGCAAGTACATACAACTCCTGGCATAACTTTTCTTTACCATAAGGATCATTTTACATTTGATTCTGATTGGTATCCTAGGTGAGGAGGTAGATATTGGACGGCATTCACAAGCAAATACTACGAAAGAGTATTCGACAATTCGAGAATGATAAAAAATTTCAATGTGATATACAATTATGTGAAACATGTAGATTTCTTAATATATCGATCACGTAAGATTCCGAGTTATAATTCGTTCCAGAATCTCTTTTACTTATACGATTCCAGTAGCCATACTAACAACGGCATAAGTCAAGGAACCTTGACAGACCTTTTCTACGTCGTTTTGGGCATGTTTACGAAAAAATGACCTCTTAAAATCGCATGAAAATCTCCTTTAAAGGACTTTAAAATTGAGAAATAATCGTGCTAAAGTAAGAAAAAAGGGGGCTCTAATACGCATGCTATTTTACTTACATTCTATTCCGTTTTAAGCCAGCGGATTGTGGAAGGCTTACAATTTTCAGTAGATTACGAGATTTGATGTGCTGAAGAGATAAACCTCTTCTATGCAGCTATTTAGGTTAATGAATATCAAGATTAAGCTTGAAGCTTTCCTTATGATGAATATTAAGACACATTTAGGTCCATTTAACCATAACGTTGCATTTTCATTTTGAATAAAGGCCAGTATTATCAAGGAGATCACAATGGCACAAGTAAACAATTTGTTCTCACTTCTTGACTGCTTAACACACTAGTTTGCTTACAACACGTGTAAAGAATCCTTCATTGGCAGGAAACAAACTAATATGAGTCAAATACAACCCATTTTGGAAGACCTATTCTACGTTAGTCTCTATCAGGGAAGAAACGTGTCCAAGCTCCCGCTTGGAAACGTGCATAGCAATGGAAGCTCATTTACGAATTCACCTTAAAAAATATGGGCATCTGTACTATTTTTTACTGATTTTGAAAATTCAGAAGCTCATCCAACTATATTCAGGCAATAGCCAACATTTTAGGAAAGCTGTAAACAAACCTTATATTGAGAAGGACGTCAAGAAGAGAGGTGACGGGTTACGTTCACCGCCTCCGAGCTAACTTTTTCATCAAATGGATATTTCTTGGATTTGTGTATTAACCTTCAAAATTCCAAAGACTTTTCATATAAACTCCGACAAAATTGTCATACAATTTTCAAAAATGTAAGGATATCTAAACTTTGACAATAGGTAAAATGCTTTAAATATGAAGGGTTGGGTCAAAATGTTACTCCTAAATTGTGCTGGTAGCAACATTTCACCATCCACCTAGTTTCATTGCATAAAACACTAACGGATCAATTGACCTGAAATATGGTATAAATACCCTACGTAATATAATATTTTCGTATCTTGATCCTAGGAGCTTTTCTTGCCCTCGCAACTACTTTGAAACTGGACTACTAAATATGCTTCCTGTCCTATGGATTTATTAGCCCATAGTGCGTCATTTGATCTCACTGTCTAATGGGTGGCGCAGGTGTCTAACTCAAAACAGGACGAGCAAACAACTAAAGAGTGACTACACTGCTGAAAGAAGATTTTATATTCTTACGCTTGACTAATGTGACAATACTTTACAGCCTTTTTCTCTCTCTTATCTTTGCGACTTCACCTTGCTCTGGTCATCTTATAAAGTGGTTTACCACCTTCGAGTTTAAGGGGTGAAATTTGCTGTATCCAAATGAATTTGTGAAAACGGAGAAGCTTCTCAGCAAGCCGTTGCAGTTGCCTTGTACACAGTAAGAGACAAATGTTATCTTGGGATTTATTACAGGATCTTTAGGACTGCTGGTTCTTTGTAGAATCCGACGCTACTACTCTCCAGATCTTAAATACATTGAACATTAAATGGACAAGCATGGATTTCCTGTCTTTAAATAAGAAGCCTCTAACAACGCCTTATCAGTTTCATTTTTCTGAACGCTTAGCTTGATACTCTGAATGAGTGTGACCGGTATCTGACAAAAAGCTTTCAGAATAACGAATCCAGTTCGTTGTTTATAGTTTTGGAGCAGTAAACCAACTCAGAGGTATTACCTTTAAGCATGTCGTCAATGACTTGAGCGCACAGCCTTTCCGTTACTGCTGTGCTTGCACCCATCGCTGGACTGCAATTAATTTCGATCTAAAGTGGGAAAATAAATTAGGAAATCATTAATGCGATTGTTTGTGGGAAAACACAGCAAGAATTTATTTTAGAGTTAACATGCTGTCGCACAACTTAGCCAATAATGTCATTTATAAACGAAGGCTTTCTTACGGAGATGTTAACCTTGGGGGTGGTGAAAGAATTACACTTCATGACCAAGACAACAGTAAAGTCAGCAATATGGACCCGACCAGTTAGCAAATAAGAAACAAGCAATAAAACAATGGTGCCGAAAATTGTCAACTTGTTGAATTCCAAAACGGACCTTGGTAACGCCAATCATAAAAGACGAGCAGCAATGTCCATCAACAACCAAAAAAACTAAGACACACAGCAAAGGCAAGGGAGACGAAGTCAGCAACCTAATGGAGACTTGGTAAGTACTCGAAGTCGCTAAATTCATGCACTGAATCTTAAATTCAACATTAAATGGTTGAGCCTCAGATCATCATAACTAGAAAGAACCTTGTAAATTTACCGACTCACGGGTTTGCCTTGGCTGGACATTCTCATACCCTACAGAGCCAGGTTTGTTTATACAAAAGACAGAGTGGGGAGAGGGAGGGGGTATATAGGCTGAAAAGTCACGAAATGTTGCGATAAGGCTTACATGCTCCTTGCAGTCATCTTCAGCTTATTACCACTTTGTATCACACTGATCTAATAGAGCACACCAGCCGTAGCTTTATCTTGCCTTCCAGCAACATTAAGACTTTAAGAGAGTGACGTGGCTGATGAGCTTAATACTTACTATGCTTTTCAGGCTCTACCTAAAAGAGCTCTTTGGTGAAGTCTCTTTGTACATATTTGAAAGATGATAATAGAAAACAAAGGAATACAAAATCAAGTAAACAGCCCGTGCACATTTTAAGCTTAGATACAGCGAGTATCTCCAGTTAGAAAGTAGAGCCCCCTCGAATGCCATGTTTGGCAGTGCCTCGTACGCAATGTGAGGTTAACAATGTGTAGTTGTTGTAATTAGCCAATCAGAACTTAAGCGAAACGTTGTGGTCGCAGTGATAATGATCAATTCTGAAAGGATACAAATCAGTGTAGTTCCCGACTTTATGTAAGGAGTGTGTGAGCTATAATTTTGTGTAATAACCACTATGCCGTAAGTTACTGAGAAACTTTTATATTTGACAAACTACATCCTCAAACATCTCCGTAAAAACAATTGGACTTGTTCTTACAACTGTACTTTAGCACACTATGCGAAGAAATTTCATATTTCCATTTGCCTCATGTCAACGGAGGTAACGTAATTTACTGCGAGACATGGAGTTACTCTCTACAGTGCATGTACTAACACGAAGAGCATTTGCGTCCCATGTTTTAGACTAAGGGATGAAGATCCCTGTTGAGCCCCAAGAACCTTGTTCCTAAGCCACAAACACGGCATACTATTCCATTGAATTGACAGAAGGAGAAAGAATAAAAAAGCCTGTGTCTGATTATTAATCAGTGCATTTAAGCGTATCTTCTCTTGGTTTACTGAGGTTGTATATTTTGTCATGCATGAATACACCGCATAATCGATCCTCACCGTTAACAGTATAAAGCTTCGTGAGGCCATGTTCAAACATCTGTATACGGTGCTGCATTGTAACTTGCCGTATCGTATAGTACAAATACTTGATATGGTATGGTATAGTATGGTATAGTATAGTATAGTATAGTATAGTATAGGTATAGTATAGTATAATATAGTATAGTATAGTATAGTATGGTATGGTATGGTATAGTATAGTATAGTATAGTGTAGTGTAGTGTAGTGTAGTATAGTATAGTATAGTATAGTATAGTATAGTATAGTATAGTATAGTGTAGTATAGTATAGTATAGTATAGTATACTGTGGTGAATCTGTCTGTGGTGAATCTGTCTGTGGTGAAGGTGGCTGTGGTGAAGGTGGCTGTTGTGTAGGTGTCTGTGGTGAAGGTGGCCGTGGTGAAGGTGGCCGTGGTGAAGGTGGTTGTGATGAAGATGGCTGCGGTGGTGTGTCCTCTTCCAGAGAGCCAGGAATTTGCTTGCCTCTGGAAGTGACCTGTGGGGTGGTTACGGTCGCAGTAATGTTTGCCGTGCGAGTAAAGGTGTAAGTGGTCTGTGGCGCTTGTTGTGTAGTCGCGTTGGCAAATGTAAGTGGTAGTGGGGTGGTTGTGGCTGGTTTGAATGATTGTCTGGTGGATGGCGGCCCTGGGCGTGGAGTCTGCGGCGTGGGGGGTGTTGGGGGGCCATCTACTGTTCGATAAAAACTGAATGCCCCTTGACATCTCGCCAAGGGTAAAGAAAGTAATACAGAAGTCTCCAGCTAAGTACTGGAGACCCCAGAACATGTGCTTGTGGAGGCCAATGGCCTTAAGGGCTTCTTCCACATCAGAGGAATTAAGGCGGAACTGGCGTGCCCTTAGCACACAGGAGAGGCCTATGGGGTCGGCCAAAGCAGCTGAGCGTGTAGCTTCAGCCATGCCCTGATGAGGGTGTGGTGCCGAAAAGCGGCTGAAACGTCTGTACTCCCCTTAAGGGGGATCTTACTTAAAAGTGTTCCCTACTTTACAAAATTAATGAAGGGCAACAATATATTGTGGTTAATGTAGAAGTTGTATAGGGGTGTAAGACCCCAGTTAAGTAGCTAACACTAAACTAAAACTAAAATACAATACCGAGACTTAACATACTGGTAAACGGCAATGAACACACAAAGAAAAAAAACAAACAAAACAAAACAGAAAATAAAAATAAAACGAAAATAGTTAGAAAATGTGCCTGGGATTCAGGGAAGATTAAGATTTCTACTGCGGTTCCCTGATCCCAATAACAAGGATATAAAGAACCGGTGCTATAATACAATTAACAAATTACAAAGACACGAGGACCCAAACAAATATTAAATTGAAAATCAAACGAGGTTTGTGTGTATATGAGTATGTGAGGAGTAGGATCTGGCCTCAGGGAAGGTAAACACTGCTACTACATTTCCCTGGTGCCAGTAGTATGAAGAAATTTGACAAAAATCAAACCAAAACAAACTAATTGACAACAGTGGTGAATGATAATATGAATAGAAATCGGTCTAAAAATGAAAATAAAGCACAGCAAGTGACTGAGTGGACAGACTGAATAGTAGAAGATTAAAAGGATGTCAACTAAAATGGGGTAACAAAGAAAGATGAAGACAAATCATGAAGGCAGATGTAGACCTAGGTTCAAAATAGACAAACGATAGAAATTAATCAAACTGTAAACTGAAGAATGGACGAACTAAGCGAGTGTGACAAGACGTGAAGAAAAAAAACGATAAAGGATTAAAGGGAGTGGAAAGATTGCTAAGAAAAATCCCCCAAAACAAACTCGAACGCTGTTATTTAATTAATACAGGGAAGTTCTCACCCAGTGAGCTAATCTGTAGAGTTGTCGGCTTTCCAAGGGATGATTCTAACCAGTAAAAAGTGTAGATGAATCCACCAGCCGCTTGAGATGACATAGACATTTCCTATTGATTTTAAAGCGCCTAAAGTGATACGAAAACTCGTCTTAGAGAGAACGAGAGTTTCAGAAAAAGTCTTCCTGAACAAGTTTTTGAGGATGAGTTTCAAAGATATATCCCCTCCAGGAAAAGCGTAGAAGGAATGCTTCGTACTGGGTACACCTTCTGCGCACTACTGCATCTAGCTTCAAGGTATTACAATGTGGTCAGTAGAACAGAAGAAGAGTTGACCTTATTAAACTTCAGAGTTAAAGTGCAGTGAATATAGCGTAGTTTCGTTATCAGCTTTGAACGCCTCTCTATCCTCAATCCAACTAACGAGAAATAATGCTACAAGAATATTTGTACAGTTAAAGTGATTACAATCATAACAAGGTTAATAATACAGACTCCTTTTCTCCCTATGATTTCAGCATGGCTTAATTACACTAGGTACGCTTTCACAGTACATACTGTGTCCCTACGAATAGATTGCAACGTAAGATGTTGACGATCAATCTTAATATAATCAACAGACCTTTCTATAAGCTTTTCACTCAAGTTAGACGAAAAGAATGTTCACTCAAGGCAGACGTATGAAGGGCAAAGCTTGAAAGACTGATGACCGCGTCATTAAATAGAACTGGTGGAAACAAAGCAACCGAAAAAAATAAATACTGTTGTGTGCCTAATAGACGGGGAGGTTGGAATAAACGGGGCGGTTGGAAAAATTCCAAAAACCTAATAAACGGGGGTTGGAATAGACGAGGGGTGGTGGTGGAAAATGACCAAGGCTTGTAATAAATGAAGTCAAGAATCAATGTTTAGAATCAACTACAAATTCCCAAACGTAAGGTAATACAATACAATAATAGCCGATTATTCAAGGTCATGGCAGTCTCCTATATGCCTTCCAAGACTTTAAAAATATCCCCCTCGTCCTCCTGCTCAATGAGAGTATTATTGCTAGGTAGTGAAGAGAAGGTCGGTTCTACCGCACTTTAAAATGAGAGTCAAGGGCTACCCCGAGGGGAATGACATCCGGGGCCGTAAAGACAAACGTCGGGGGGAGGTGTTAAAGTATGAGTGTTTTCTCCCTGTCCTATAAACCTTCTACCCTGGAACGAACGGGAATGAGTGAGTCCCTCCACCCCTGTAAACTATAACGAGCTGCACATAAGCGAGCCGTTGACCCTCAACGTCCCCATTTCTTTCTGTGCTTAGATAGCTCAGAGTATTTGTATAGCAAGCCGTGTATCTAACTCTCGCATCGCTATAGCCCTATGTAACGCGGTCGAGTAAATTAAAAGGGTCAATATTTTAATTTTCCTGGTAATTTTACATGAATGATACTCACAATATCACCAAGATTCTTCACCATAGAGCAGGAGGATTGTTTTTGCATACATATGCTTGCCATAGAAAATACCTTTGTTGTGTCTTTCTTCAAAGGCACCATCAATTTTAACACCTCTCTAGCAGGTGTTGTGAAATATGCTGGCGCGAACGGATTGGTATAAAACTGACAACTCCAAAATTTGTGAGGACTGTATTTATTTCGTATTTACAAAAGTCTTGATTAGAAGAAAAATATATTTAATGTGTCCAGTTCATGTGCCTCCAAATATTGACGATATTAATAAACCCAACTGTGAAATAACTCCTTAATTAAACGAACAAACAACAATTTATCTTAAAAAACAATCTCAACGTTCTAACGATATGAATTCTGTCTAGCCAATATGAAAACTTTACAATCTCTGAAGTACATTTACATTTGGCTTGTATTTCAACACCAAAGTTATGTACACTTATGACAATACTATGCATCATGCCTTCCTAACTGGATCAAAGGTAATATCACATGTACGTCTGTGCAGTTAGCACTCTATCGAATATTGGTAAATGTTGTAATTAGGTTTGTTGAAGTGACGTATAAACTGTTCATCTTGTAAATCAAACAGAATATAATACAAGCTGTAAGTGTAAACAAAATATAATAGGTTGGCCTGTGTGAACCAGCATCAAACAAGTTTACTCCAATGCTGAGTACCTGGTCCCCATAACAACAATGTAAGGTTTACCAACATCCTCCCCCTCTTGACTCTTGAGAATTAAGAGTCAATCAATGCTTACACTTTGCAACGAGCATCAGCTGCTGCTAATCTTGTTGACCTAGGTCTTACTTCAGCAGCTACATCCTGCTCCTTACACTTTCTAACCTGTCTATCTTCACTAGCTACTTCAGTTGCTGTCACTTCTACAGGGTACAACTTCTGAACTCGTCTACTTAATACTTCAGGTTTCCTGGTCTTCTTAGAAAGAGTTTTTACTCTTGCCTCCCTAACTACTTGGTCTCTACCCCTGATTAATTCTTCCACTTTACCCATCCTCTATGAACCTCTTTTTGATTTGTCCTCGTGTACTAAAACAATGTCACCAGCCTGAATCTCCCTCTTAGCTTTGGAATTGCTTTTATGGACTTTCCTTAAATCTGTCACATATTCTCTTCTCCATCTGTTCCAAAAATGATGTAACTTTGTGGTCAAATACTTAAATCTCCTGTCAAGATTGATATCATCATCTTCTGGTCTCAGATCATTTTTCCGGTAATGAGGATAACCACCTTCCAAATACAAATGTGATGGTGTTAGTGGTTCATATCCAGCTTCATCATACAAGTAAGTAAGTGGTCTTGTTTTAAGCAATCCTTCAACTTCAACTACAACTGTGAGCAACTCATCAAATGTTAGTCTGGCACTTCCTAGAACCTTACGCAATGATCTTTTAACACTTCCTATCCGCCTTTCGTACAGCCCACCTTGCCATAGGCTGAGTTCCAAATTAAATCTCCATTTCATTCTTTTCTCAGCTATGAACCTCAGAACACTTTGTCACTCTGCAGCCTTCTCAGTGCTTTCAGGGCTGCCTTAAAGATTTTACCGTTATCGGATATAAAAAGAACTGGTGCTCCCTTTTTGCCTATCATACGATGCAGACTTTTTAATAAGCATCAAGCTGTCAAATCTTCTACTAAATCCAGACAAATGGCTCTAGTTGACGTGCAAGTAAAAATGACAATGTACACTTTACTCATACCCCCCTTGGTAGAGCTTTTAATGTACAGAGGCAGTGCAAAATCCACCCTAAGTTTACTAAAAGGAACTCCCTCTTGTACCCTGAATTCTGGTAAACTGGCTGTTGGTGGGGCCTCAAATGCTTTGCCTTCAAATTTCTTGCAGGTGACACGTTCGTTAATGATCTTCTTTACAAATTGCCTGTCCCTAGTTACCAAACACCTTGCTCTAAATTCTGCTACTGTTAATCGTAGCCCATCATGAAGTTCTCTCTTGTGGCAATCCAAAACTATCAGTTTAGTGAAATGGTGCATCCCTTTGTAAAAGTATTTGACATGTGGCTCCTGGTGTTAAGTCAGCATATTCAAGTCTCCCCTTACATTTAGCAACCCATCATCTTTAACAACTCTAAGCTGTTTAACAATCGTATCAAAACCTTGGCTAGCCTTTATTTCTTTCCGGATGCTTCAAATCCATAACATTTCTTCTTCACTTAGTTCTTCTGCTGACAAGTGGTCAATCAGTCTATCTGCTACCCTTGTTCTGGCATTGTTGATAAATCGGCAAACCCAAGATGTCACTCTTTGCAATTTACTAACTGAGCCAAATTTGTTTAAATCAGCAATCCCTACCACCCCAGGTGCCGCGACTTTGGTGGTTACCATAACATTTACCTTCCTTCTTTCTGACTTGGCCTGTTCAGAGTCATGCACTTCTAATTCAGGCATAGTACAATCAACTTGTGTCAACCATACAAGATATATACACGCACAATAGGCCTTGAGGCTTGCATCAGTAAAGCCATACAAATAACAACTTTTAATTTCACCATCACTTGCATACAAACATCTTGGTACAACAACCTTTCCTTCTAAATTTAGTTCTTTTGCCCACACTTCCCATTCCTTTTTTTCTGTTTCTGACAGTGGTTCGTCCCACCCCAAATTTGGGGTACATAAGTCCTGAAGGAGAACCTTTTCACTAACTGCTACTGGGCTAATTAACCCCAATCAATCAAAAAGCTTTGCCAAAACACTCAAAATTTTAGGCTTTGTGGGGTTGCTTTCCAGTGCACAATCACCTATCTTTCCTACTGTAACATCTTTGTTGTGTATATATGTATACGTATGATATCGCAGGTTCAAGAGATAACACAGAAACTACTACTACGCTCTACTCGAATCGGAACATCAACTGTTTATATTGCTATGCCGTTTACATTTTCAAGGTGTGTTGATTATGACATAAATTATATCGTCGGACATTATATAGACGGAAATTATATCCCTCCCCTTCTTGGATAAGGACGTTCTCAATTTTTGAATCATATCAAATGTTCAGATCACAGTTTATAATCATGTAATCGTTTGGGCAATGTTCTATGTCCCTTAGGTCTTGTGGGCCCAAATTCATGCTCAGGTGTTGATAATTCTTCCTCTGCATCTTCCTCGTGAACTTTGGTTGTAGGTTGTGCGCTCTGAGGTAATTTCCGAACAAAGGAAATGTTGTGCATGATTGATAACTCATTTTCACGTTGGAGGAATATACTTGGCCCTTTGCGATCAAGGACAACATAAGGTTGGGGATCAAAACGTGAAGAAAATTTATGCTTCTTTGGTTGCTGGAAAAGAACTGAATCTTCAGGTTGAATGGTGGATTCTGAAGCATGTTGACGTAGGTCTTTCTATCTTTTGTTTTGTTCTTTAGACAAGAGATTATTAGCAGATGCAGTTTGCTCTTGAGATGTTTGCTCTTGCTTAAAGATTTCAGGGATTTTTGCTCGCAAAGACCGATTTAAAAATAGTTGAGCTGGAGACAGCTTAGTTGAGGAATGTGGAGTTGCACGATAGTCCAGCAGGTATGAATTTAGGCCAGTTGACCACTTTGTTCCTTGTAAGTAGGTTACTTTCAAAGATTTGTTCAAGGATTAGTTAAATCGTTCAACTTCGGATTGCCCTGTTGCCAGTAAGGTGTGATACACTGGTGTCTGATATTGCAGGTGACTAAAAAATCTTTAAATTCAGTTGGAGAACAAGAGGTCTAGATGTTTGATAACCATGGTAGATGTCGTCAACTTCAAAATTGCGACTTCAGGCCATCGGGGGAAGGCATCGATGATAACAAGAAGAGTTTCACCGGGTGGCAGTGGACCACATAAGTCAATGTGGATTGTATACCATGGTTTTAACGGAGATGGAACAATGTGCATTTGTTCTGGTGGTGATGGTGTGGCTTGGGCTTGGCAAGGAATATGAAAGCTGATTTGTTTCTCAATGGCAGAGTCAATGCCACCAAACTTTGGGGCGTAGAAGTTGTATGGTTTTGACAATCCCTTGGTGGGTTTAGTGAGTAATTGTGGGCATTATTTGAGATGATTTACTTACATGTGGTGCTCTGGTTTTCTCCTTCCAAACAGACGAAAAATGTCCAAATTTTCCACAACTCCTGCACGTGGCTCCATTTGCAGGGCATTGGGGATGTTTGGCATAATGCCCAGTGTTCCCGCAGCAATAGCAGGGTTTTCCAGGATTTGCGGGGGTTGGCCTCCGTTTGCCTCCCCTGAAGGGAACACCCCTGGAGGAGCTACCCTGGGAATAGCGAGAGTGATGTCCCCGTCTGAGAGCCCTCACATTTGTTGGGCATCCATTTCATTTGCTTGCTGATCCGCTGTTTCAAAAGCTAAGCCAATTGTGATGGCTTTCGTCAGATCGAGGTCAGGTTCTCGTAAGTAGCATCTTTGCAGTCATGAAGATCCGCATTTAACGACTTGTTGATCTCAAAGAATATCATCTGAATTTTTGTTATCACAGGTCTCGATGAGTTTTCGGGGGCACATCAAGTATTGATTAAAAGATTCCAAAGGTTCTTGTGCTGCCTGTCGGAATTTATGCCTTTCAAAAGAAACGTTACATCGTGGCTCGAAGTGCAGTAATGTGAGTTTAGCTTTCTTCCTACATTGATAAGACTAACGTAAAGTTAAGACCAAAGAAGACTTTTTGTTATAAAAACACAATTTCAAAGATGCTGAAAAAAAAATGGCACCTTCGGAGATGATATCTTGTAAGTATAGTTTATTGAATCTTAAAAAGCAGTAGAAAATGGAAGTTAAAATACCCCTTGTAAATAGGTGAAACCCTCATGTGTCCACTAGACTGAGGTACCGTCCGACTCAAAGCACACTCAACTGTGTAGCATGAGAGTACAGCAACCTCTGCGGGAAGGATCTTGAAAGCTTTTTCCTTAAAGACAAAATTTGTATTCAGAAGTAGTAGCAGCATTTCAAAGAATGAAAGATCTGCAATACAGAGAGAATAGGAGGAAATGGGAATGACACGTTTCCAAAAATACTACGATCTGGTGTATTTAGTAAATTCCAGTGTTTTGGTGTTTTAAAAAGTAATTAAGTAATTACAAGAGCCTTGCAAATCATTTGGAAAACTTCAGCTCTACTGGGAATTATTTCTGAAAGCTACATTTCTCCTAAATTTATCCGTACTCTGTTCAATATTCTCGCCCTTTGGCTGATTATGACTTTACTCCTTTAGCATCTGACTCCTCTGAGTATAATATTCTTGCCAATGAAAGCCTCTTTTTTACCACTTCATGCTGTAGTTGAATGCTTACTTCGACTACTTTTCCTTTAGGTTTTCTGATTTCTCATATGAGACCCATCTGTTACTGTTATTGTAATTATTGAATCTTTTTTCTTAGAACGTTTTGTCTTTTTGTTATTTTCGCGGCCGCTTTTCAAGGTATTGTTATTCATCATTAGAATGCTATTTCCACCTGGCTCATTTCTCGCTAAATATGTTGGCTTTACGTCATGTTTGTTACACTTTGAGGATGATGATAAAAAAAGAGGTGAAAAGCTCGTTCAATTGATGTTCCATTTTAGTGGTTTACAGGGTTCCACAACGTTGGCTGTGCTCATATTTGTTGTTTGCAGTTCTTCATAAAAAGATTGCGAGAGCTAGTGATGATGTCAAACGAGCACACAGTAAAGACGTAGGATGCAAACTACAAAGTAATGGAAAGCTCGCTTTTGAAAAGACGCTAGAGAATTAGAAAATGTCCCAGCACAGGAGCTCGAGCCCGTGACCCACCCTGTCATGTCGTGTGCTCTTCAAACTGAGCCAGGTGACCTCAGATGTTAACATGCTCTATTTCTCTAGTCGCCACATTACCTTCTAATCATTCACCGGTTGACATCCAGTTCAAAGCAATTGGAGACCAGTCTCTCTACACCATGAGACTTAACCAAGGAAGAACCGTCATCCGGCCAGTCAGTCTGTCTAAAGCAAATTGAAATTTATAGAAGTACTATCGATCACCGGTGGTGACATATTTTCTATTACTATTGTCTTTTCAAAACACTTACTTTTCAAATCTTCTCTTCTCGATGATAAATTAACGTTCCCGAAGACTGCGTTCATCAAGTTCAAAATTATGGATATCTTTACAAGAGTCAGCTTTTAGTAACGCAGTGAAAACAATAGGTTTTAAAACTAGAAGAAGTAACAGAGGAGGTGGCATATACATCAGCTGTGGGAATTACCTTTCTCCGATATATTATGGGATGAAAGTGCTGGAGAACTCGAATTTAGGCAAAATGTGATAATTAGAGTTTACTAAAAGCGAAATGACAAAGTAGTTTGAGATAAAGACAGAGAAATAAAATGCGCAAGTGGGAATCAAAGGTTTCATTAGCAAGACAATTCGTTGTTTATGCAGGTGCAATTTTCCCAGTAGGGAAACCTGCAGATCAGCTCTGAAAGACACAGAATTTAATATGAATAAAAATGCGTCACCTGGGATTTTATGGTACACCAGTTGGCGCAGAAGAGTCGCAGAAGAGTCGCAGAAGAGCACAGAAGAGCACAGAAGAGCACAGAAGATCGGAGAAGAGCACAAAAGAGTGCAGGAGAGTCGTCATAAAATATCGAATCAGTTTGCACATCGATGCCTAACAATGAGGTGTTTCAAAACTTTAAAACAAACTCGAACTAACCAAGTTAATATATTTGTGTAAGAGATAACTCATTGTACACGTGGTTTGCAATAATTTTATATTTACAAGTTCTTAGTCCTATATTTTACATCTTTGATAATTGGATAATTAATTTAATTTTGTATTTTCTTGTAATAAGTTAACATAAGGCATTTTGAATCCATTACAAAATTTATCAAGAATTATGGCTATAATATTTCAGAATGTTTATAATTTCAAAAAAGGGTGTAATTTGTGAGTAACTTTTTGTTCCCTTACTTCATAATTCCTTGCCGCGTCCCTCCTTGACACGTTCGGTCATTGATAGATTGTGTATTAGTTATTTGATTAATTTGCTCGTAAAGATGAATGGTTTAAGTCGACTACCTTTTTCAATAGTTTTCAACAGGACTTGACAAATAAGGAAGAGGGAGGGGGTAAAAGGAGGGAAATTTCTTTGTATTGACACAGATGCTGCATTTGATTGGAACTCACTGAAACCTAGGAACCTAGTAGCCCTCATCCTGAG
>JAAAKM020006971.1:75869090-75958919 GCA_010016025.2 Alatinidae sp. Z8VKAUB7J3 | reverse complement strand
AGATATCATTCCTATTGAAAAGCTATTTTGCTGAATAATATGAAATTAAAGTAAACAAATGTTATGGCAATATCACAGTTTAAGTCGACTACCTTTTTGAATAGTTTTCAACAGGACGTGAGAAATAAGGAAGAGGGTGGGGGTGAAAGGAGGGAAATTTTCTTTGTATTGACACAGATGCTGCATTTGATTGGAACTCACTGAAACCTAGGAACCTAGTAGCCCTCATCCTGAGTCCGCTACCATTTTAGTTATCCTCAATTTACTTGAAAGCTATTTATATGATTGGTTACAAACATATATGGAATCGATCGAGCCTTTGCGGCACAAGGTGCTTGCTACAATTGACGGGCCTCCAATACCTTTAGATGGAACAAACGAATAAGCTGGTGACGGTGATTGTATTTCAGATTAACGTACCAAATCATTGACTTAAATATTGCGTCATTTGGAGATAAAAGACTTTAATTCCAACCAAATGCAGCAAAACACATCATTTCAGAAAGTGTATTCTCTGCTTCATTTTTATACATATATAATCTAAATATATAATCTAAATATATATATAGATTACAGCCAAAAGATATATTAGGATATTGGAGCTACTTTAAGTTATCTTATGTATACATATATAAATCTATATTCGCGGTAGGCACATTACAATTACTGATAATTCTCGAAGAGTGGAGCATTATCACAATAGCTTGCAATTTTAGGGCGCTGAGGGGATTTAAACCAACGACCTAAAGGTTACTAAGTCAACACCTCAATATATATATAAGTACTCAGCAGACCCATAGCTATTATTACATATTTCTTATCATCAAAATTACAAAAGCAAGCTATTGTGGTAATACTCCACTTATGAGAAATATATGGGAAATATATAATAGTATAAAAATAAATTAATAGTATATAATAATTGTTATGTGTCTGCTGAGTTCTTATAGTTCTGAGTATATATATATATAAGCATATATACTTATATATACTTCTTTATGTATATATGTATATGTATGTACATATAAATTAATCAGACATTAAAATCCATAAGTAAAAGTAGATAGAACAAAAAATAACCTGACTGCTCAACAGGAGCTTTCGGAACCTTATATATAAACGTATATATATAGTATATATATATGTATATATATGTTATATGTATATATATTAAATATATCAATTCGTATAATTAATATTTTTGTTCTTATTTTGGTTTGGTTTTTAGGTGTATTATGAAACCATGTATTTTTAGGTTTTAGGACATCATCTTTAATTGCAGTTTTATCCAATTAATATCATCCGCTGAGTTTATCAAGAATTGAAGAGGTCCTTTGAAATAACTGCATTAATTATAGGGTTTATAATTACAAACAAAGGCACAATAAGCCTTCAATTTAACAACGACGTAGACGGTCTAATACTTATTATGTAAAAATAATGCAATTAAGGAATTTCAAGATTACAGACAGAAATTTTATTGAACTATTCGAAAAACATTGAATAAGATTGTAAGGGTTCTCTCTTCTTACTGTTGCCACGATTCAAAAAGAACAACCCAATTCCGTTAGGTTAGTTTTCTTGGGGTGTCAATTTATAGTATTGTTTTAGCTATATTTCTCCCCTTGAAAAGCTGCTTGTTCATTGTAAATAGAAATGCGCGTATATGAAAGATACTCAATTTAATCTGAAAACCTGTAATCAACAGAAATTTGGCTTTGTCTCCATCCCGGATTTCCTAGTGGTTTCCCCAAGCTATAAGTTTTGAGTTGTTACTAAATGCGCTCTGTCTTCTTATCTTCAAAAGTCTTAATAGATTGATAGTCTACAAACTTTAGCCGAACATTGGGTATTGCGCAGGGTCGTAGCAACCGAGAAGCAGAGGGGGTACCGGTCTCCCAACATTCTTTCAAACGTTTTCCACAGCAAGAATAAATTAAAAACAAAAAATATTAAAATAAGCAAAAATACATTTACATAGGCAAGAAGAAAATAATACAAAAAGATAATTAAAATAACCAAGTGTATGAATTTGCATAAACAAGAATAATAAATTTGGAAAAAAGGTAATTGAAATTAGCAATCGTGAATTGGCATAAGCAAGCATAAATTAAAATGAAAAGATAACTAAAATAAGCAAGAATAAATTCTTGCTTGGAAGAAGATATCATTCCTATTGAAAAGCTATTTTGCTGAATAATATGAAATTAAAGTAAACAAATGTTATGGCAATATCACACGCTAACCACTAGAGTCGAGTGAATATATCTTGAGGATCAATCAATAAGTAAAGGGGGAACAAGACACCTGGATGAACATCGGCTTCACAGTGTTCATGTGTCAGGTAAAATTGACCTCTCACCTTTGAATTCTGTGGCAAAAGGTCACACTTTGTAGTTGCGAATATTGCGAATACAATTTTATTGAGATGGTCAAAAAAAATTTCTGTATTATTTTTTGATGGTACCAAAGTGTGAACTTTAATTAAACGGAAGGCCATAACTCTTAAGGATATTTGCTACACACTGCCCATCCATCATCCTGTGTGATATTATGTAGAAGTACACAGTGTCAATATCGACTTGCGCTCTAAGGGTTGCTGTCGTGCATATCTGCTTTGATCAGACTATCTTTCAAGATTCGGATTCTTTTGTACCGTGAAGAGTACCAGTGTTGCATTGGGCAACGGAGAGAGCAACAGATTACGTCTCCCATACTATGACAATTTTAGTTTTTGAAAATAACACTAGAGAAATAGAAAATATGTCACAACCGGGGAACGAGTCCGTGACCCATGCTTTCGCGGCGTGCGCTCTACCTACTGAGCTAGGTGATCTCCGATGTTAACATACTCTATTTCTCTAGTCGCCACATTAGCTCCCAGTCATCCACCGGTGGACATCGACATCCAGCTCAACGCAATTGGAGACCAACTTCTCTGCGCCATGTGACTTGACCAAGGAAGAACTGCCCTCCGGCCCGTCATCCATCCAAAGCCAATTCTCGATGATACTCTAGAATAATTTTAAAATTAATCGTTGCTTTTGAATGTATTAAAAACGGAATGTGCGTAACTTTAAATGTCTCGACTTTGGTTAGTTCACCTGGTTGGATTTTTTTCGGCTAAGATCTTGAGAGAAGCCTCTTGTATTACTTCAATGTAGGGAATTGTCCATTTTTTCAAACAGAAAAAAGCATAGTTCCTCCTTACAATGGGATTCTGACTCACCATGCGTAAATAACGCGTGTGGCAAGATGATCGAGACTTTGGTCCGTTCCACCTGGGAATCTAACCGAATGAATTCACCACTAGTACACAAGACCTAAAAAAAGATGGGGAATAAATATCGATGAGGATATTCCTTGGTCTGTTTGTTGACTGAAAGCCATAAGCACGCATTCCAATGGGGTAGCCCTAAACTGCTAGTAGCCCTAAACTGCTAGTAGCAAGTAGGGCCAAACCTTAATAAGGTGACAAAGAATACATTTTCGGTTTGACTTCTCAGTGTCACTTTGGAACAATTTCCCAGCAGTCAAATATAGCGTTTCATGTATTATAGTTCTTAAAGAACTATCAACCTGCCTGTGCATTTTTGGTATTAGAGTGATGGCGGGAGCACAGACCCCAAGATACCCTCCCAGTGGAATAAATGTGTTGATCGATTATACATCTGTCTAGTAAACATGAGCGATCGAGTCAGAAACCTAGTAAACACCCTAGAACAACCCTCTTCTTTCACAAAACATTACTGCAATTATTACAAAACAAACTTTTAATAGCTCAAAATTGGCATCAATTTCTGACTTTTGTTAAGCAAACACTAGCATATGATGAGCAGCAGACTTAACAGAAATTGTTTTTAATGACAGTTTCCACGCGGCATCTTGCAAGCTATACACAGATTCTAATACCATGGGAGCAAACCAGGCGATTCAACAGTTTCTTTGATTGCTTGTGTTCTTTGCAAAATTGACAGATTAACATTTCCCTAAGGAATAATTTAGCTTATCAAATTAAAGGGGATTGTATAATAGCCAGTCTCTGAGAAAAAGGCTGCAACGTGGGTGTACAGGCAGTTACGAGTATTAGTCAATTGTTACGTATCGTCGATGAAAAGTAAAGTGTGGGCTGGCCACAAGTTATAAATTGATCCAGATTTAGTGTAACAATAAAGCAACAATTAGTTTGAAAGGAGAAGTTAGCTTTGTTTCCAATGTTTTGTCTCGTTGTTATTGTAAAAATACATCCAGTATTGGCATATTGTATATTGTCAATCTATAACTGATACGTGACAGTAGGCAGATGAGGTTTTAGGCTGACAGTAAATAAGTATGGAAGACTGCATTGAACATTGAACTGATATGCACAAAACAAGACGTGACTTGCAGTATGAAGGTAGTCGTATGACGCAGAGTACTGATTGCTAAGTTGTTATGTGTCGTTGCTGCACCAAGAGTGTTGATTGCTATTATAAAATCAAGGGGCAAGAAGAAGATTCAGCGAGGTCATAGGAGCCTTCTGACTAAAGTTTCCTACACGTTTTTTTATAAGCAACTCAGTTGCTTAGGCGTGAGGCCTCGATTTGGTTCAAAATCTAAGCAACAAGCTAAGCAACTCGAGGCCTCAAATTCAGGAAGGACAACTTTTAAAATCCCTGAAAAATAAACCAAGAAACGTTTTTCATTAAGAATTGATTACAAACTGTTAATATATAACAATTTTAAGACGGTCAGTTATATCTTACATCCGAGCTATATCGGAACTGAAAAATTCTCATTCCAATAAAATATTTCGAACTTTAGACCGGGCCAATTTTAAAATGTTTACAGGTACGCCCGTATGGTTTGGGGCAAGAGCGTATTGGAAACATGAAAAACGGTTACTCGCTGTCTGGACAACTAGTACATACTTGAACTCTGTCATCGTAAAAGCTTTCTCACTTCACTCCATACGATTGCTGTGATCAGTGTATGGCGAAAACGTTTAGCAAAATGAATTCATTACTTAACGCAATATTCAAATTTTGTACCACGAAAATGACAACCACACACCATTCTCATTCTCTTCCTGTATTCTTTACGTTACCACAAGCTATGAAAAGTTCTTAGTAATAGTCCTACTTAAGCCTTCCCATTCTTAAAATGTTCTTTACTTTTACTATTTTGAAGGCTTATCGGGTATGTTCTTATACCAAAAGTACGTGTATGTAATGCAACATTCTGCATCGTTTCGGCTTTTACATCTTCACCTGACGTGGTGCTCTAGGTTGCTTTCACGGTATAGCAATGTGTTAAAACGACATTAAATATTTATTAGCGATTTCAAAGATTCCAGGTTAGGAAACTGCAAACGATGTTCCAGATTTTCAGAGGATCAGTGAGAAGAATAAAGATGTTCTACCAACAGCGTAATCTTCAGAGTCGCCTATCATGGTCAGATGCTTCCTGGATTAAATGGAGGGCTGACATTATTGAGCCGAAATACCATTAGCAAGAAAGATGGCGTCTCGTCCGAAAGAGCCATCTGTCTAATTCACAGAAAGTAATGTTATTGAATCTATGATGTGATAAAATTTGTACCATTTTTAACCATGGATGGGCGTAAAGGTTGTACTACTCTGTGAATTACAGAATATGATATGGACGCCTATGGCTGAGCTAATCGTCATGAATTACGTCGACATTGCTTGTCTTGTTGGGTCCACAGTCAGGCCCAGCGTCCGGTTAGTATTTATATTTGTCCTCCTCAATTTTATAATCCTCACAGCCTGTCATTCTGTGAACGATTATGATAATGAAATTTAAAAGAATTAACGCTGTTACTGGATGTTGAAATGAATTCGGATATGACATTTCGCTGTTTAAAGTCGACGAGAAGCTGCAGAGATAGACAAGTATGGCCCGTTGAACGAAATAGAGTTGAGGAACCACAGTGGCACAAAACGTTTCTACTAACTTTGATTATTCAAATCCAAGAACACCTCCCCTGTTATTGCATTAACATTTGAATAAAAAGAAAGGAGCCAGGTACGTTATCTATCTTAGATTAATATTTACTTTTTGTTTTTCAAACTCCAACCGTGCAACCAACATTTTCAAAGAAGGGTGTACTTTACAGTCAAGTGAATTACAAGGTTGTTAATGATAACAGCATCATTTACTAACAAGGTCATCTTGCAGAAATAGCTGTTAACATCACCGATTTTATTACTCGTTTGTCTCTACTCCGTTTTGCATGCTGTAGAAAATCACCATGGATGGAAAGTTTTAAACTGATGCCTACAAGAGGGGGTCTACAAGCAATTTGGACGGACTATGTAGGAAGGCAATTAAGCCTACAGCTTTGACCCCCTCCTCCAGTTTCTTGTGTTGAGCTTTGATTCATGGCAGCGATTTGCTTTTGGTATTTTTCCCACTTGACTTTCTACCATTTGCAAAATAACCAGGTGAAAATGTAATGATGATGGGACTAAGGAAAGATCATCTGCATTTTAAGTTGTTAATGTGGTTCTTGGGGTGATTGTATTTTTAGAAAGTTGAGGTATGTCAATAAATAATGTATTTCTTACATAGGGACTATCCTTAGTTCTAAGATCAGCTTAAGGGATAGGCTTTTGTATTACTATTTGGAGGTTCAAAAGTTACATACTGCATAAAATTCATCAGAACTATCTGATTCATTCATTGGCCATAGATTCACTAAATGGAAAAGGTTTATCAAAGGCTTCGTTAAAGAACGAAGGGAGTCATGGATCTGCCTTTTACCAAATATTAGAACGTTCATGTTAGTAAAAATTACTGAAGATGGTGATCGCGCTGTAAGCAATTTCTTTTTTAGATTGAAAACATGCAGAAAAGGTAAGAAATTCACCAGAGTAAAATCTCAAAAGTTTTTTAACCTAGCTAACCCTATATAAAGATTGTGACTATTAAGCAAACACCTTCCTGTAAATAGGTGATATGGAGTAACACTTTTTTAATATTATATATATATATATATATATATATATATATTCATCCTGAGTAGAGCATTACCACAGTAGCTTGCTTTTTTCACTTTTTTAACTTTTTCCAGTGAAAAGGGCAAGCTATTGTGAATATGCTCCACTCATTATGAATATAGAAATTGCTATGTGTCTGCTGAGTACATATATATCTCTGGCACTGACGAAGGCCAAATCATAATAAATAATTACAATTAATTAATTTCTCCTTATCCACTGAGTGGAGGTGAAAACATGACAAGATTGACTTGAAAATTTCTCACCTTGGTTATTGGAATTGATGGTCCAATGGTTAAGGTTTGGGTTTTCAACCGATGGGTTGTGGGTTTGAATCCCCTCAGCTCTCTTAGTGAAAAAAACACAAGCTATTGTGGTAATACTCTTCTCTTGATAAATATATAATAATTGTTATGTGTCTACTGAGTACTTATATACTTATATACTTGTACTTGTATAAGTACTTATATATACTTACATCCAAATATATGCCGGATGGCAGTCCTTCCTTTGTCAAGTCAAATGGCATAGATAGGCTGGTGTCCACTTGCGTTGAGCTAGATGTTGATGTTCACCGGTGGATGCCTGGGAGCTAATGTGGCGACTAGAAAAGGAGTATGTTAACATCGGAGGTCACTTAACTCAGTTGGTAGAGGACAAGCGAGGATAGTGTAGGCCACGGGTTTGATCCCAGGTGGTGACATATATTCTGTTTCTGCTGTGTCTTTTCTAAATTGACATTTCAAAAGAGTCTGTACCCAATTGTCAGATAGTACTTCGTCATGGGCTTATCATTGCAGAACAGAGTGCCAAGGCTGAATCTTTGCTATGAAGTAAGTAAGCTGGCAAAGAACAAGAGATTGATTAAATAGTTAGAATGCCAGAGTAGTCAAATGGCATGCAAGTGAGTGTACCTCAAGCAGTTTGCAATGGTAAGGAAAGTTCTTAGGAAATCTTTCCTTACAAAAATATGTACTCAGAAATGTTTACTTTATAAAAATGAATTGCGTAAAATAATTTGTCGGTCTAGCGTCTCATTGAGAGGCCAACATGATTGAGAATAAAGATGAGTTTTTTTAAAAGTAATATTTAAAATCTGCCTGTTTAATGCAAGGGAAAATCAAGATCCGCTATAAAACCTTAATACAAGTTATCAAGTCTTGCGATGTCCAGCTTGCAAGTTTATGTTGGCTCGATGGAAGGAAACTAGTTGGCCCCATGTTTTTTTATGTAGGTTTTAAATTTTAAATTGAACATAGAAAGGCGTGTTCTTACTTGCAACTTATTAACAAACTTCTCTCTAACCTTTTTAAACTTCTATGAAATGTAATATGTACGTGATATGTCATTATCAAGAAAATGCTTGAAAATTGAGTGAAAGTTGGAGGATCTGTATACTCTAGTCAACCTGCAGAGCGTGCAAATATATACGGATATGTACGCCTTGGATACACTTCATAGGTTTAAAACATTAAAGTAAACTAGTTATCTCAGAGTAAAGTTTGGTGTGTCGAGTTTAGTTTCATAGGCCAGCTCCTAATCTCTGAAGTGTATACTTTTATCTATAGCTAATGTCATTAAGTAATCAGTTTGCTGATAAAGGTTAAGAGAACATGTGTAGATGCCTTGCTGAATGGCTACAAGGATGCATATGTACACAAACTTACATCGAAAAGTTATGAGCATGTTTAATAGAGGACATGTCTCAAATGGCTTTAAGTTTGCAGATCCCTTACTGTCAAACTATTTCAGTTGTTCTTTCACAATTTTAGCCCTTCTTTTCAGCATATTGACCATGACCAGAAACGTTTTCCTCAAAGAGTGAGAGAGTGATATTATCATAAACAAATATTGGATGGTATGTTGGTCGATTTAACTAGAAGCGTTTCAAATTCTCGCTAAGATATTTTTGTCAGTCTGTGAATCAGCTTCTTTGCTGTGTTTCATGACATCAAGTTACTGTGCGGCTTAAGTGCTAGAAACACACACTGTTGGAGAGGAATTGTGTTTCCATTCGATATCAGATAAGTGGGAGGGGATGATTATGTAAGTGGGAGGGCTGGAAATTGGCCCAAATCCCAAAGGAAGAAACTTAGAATAAACAAGTGTTAAAAATATGCGTATTTGCACGGCATCGCCCTTTATGCTGTAGAGCAAATACCATACATGTCACAATTGTTACATCCTAGCTGGAAGGAATCTGACTTCTTTCTACATTTACGTTATGATGAAGGGCACAACGATACTATAGATTTAAGTTTTCATGATTTTCTTCGTTTTAAGAATCTCTGAATCAGAGCTTCATAATATTTTTTGAGGATTGCCATACACTGGTCATAGTCAACTGTTTTGTCAGTATGGTGAAAACAACATCGACGAGCTAATGATGAAATTTATGGAGGAAACTATGACTAGTGCAACGTTTCATCTTAATCAAAGACTTCATCAGATCAGGACTACAATGGACTGATTTATTGTGATATGCTTCTTGTTGAAGGCGAAGCACTTATAACTTATTCTAATAGATTTTTATACATGCGGCTTGCTGTTTCTGCATGTGTGAGTATGTGCTGAAGTGAGTTTCAAAATCCAAGCCAGAGATACTGGAGAATGTAATCGTGCCAGTTAGAACGTTCTGGTTCTAACGTATAACACCTTATCTATCACGAAACGTCAAAATTTGAATTTGAACTTGAACTGATAACAATGCTAAGATACGTCTCTGGTTTAAGCGGGGCTTCGCACGTGAATGAGTAAGCCGGTGTAATTCTTACATTGGGGTGCGTTGTAATTCGCAATGAAATTCATAGTGATAAATCGTTTTAATGCAGACCTGTTTGTAGTGCTAGGGTCACTGTTACGTAGATTGATTTGACACTGTCTCACAATTTACTAGATTGCTTTCAGTTTTTTTGTAAGACTTAAGTAGGTTTTAAGTCTCGATGTTCGTTAAACAAGTACAAGGTATAAACGTTTTGGTATTCTTAATCTGTTTCTCCTGCTTCTAAATGAGAAATAAAAAATCAACAAGACTATGCTACAGAGTCAATATCAAGAAGTCAATCGTAATAACAATTTTTGAATCTTAATTCTCAAGGCTTACCTTCAACATTTTCGTAATCTATTATAAGTTTAAAGGTGTTAACTTCCGTCGCTAATATACATTTTTGGGAAACTTTTGCACGGTTTCTAATCATCCAATGCGGCTTATAATCCATGGCCGCTACGGGCCCATCTAAAAATTACGTAACTCCAGGTTTGCCACTTTTCACCACCCACCTAACCCTTGTAACGTACCGTAACAAAGGTAGTACTACTCTCCTCCATTGTTACGTACCATAATCATCCTAAAATCCCCTTGCCAATGTTTTTGTTTTATATTCATATACCCTCCCACCTCCTATATTTTTATAACAGCTCTTAACAAAAATATATACATATACAGTTACGTAATATTTTCATGGCTCATGTGCACAAGGAAGGCTTATAATTTTTGGATGGCAGGCAAAAAGTATAGTAATGTTACCAATATCGGTTTCATCTCGTGTTGAAACAGAGGATGATACAAACCATTTTGACGATATTAGCGATGAAATGCCAGACAAAGCTGTCATTGGCTGAAGTCAGAACTGTTGATGCATATTCTTTATTATGAGTGGTTTCCAAAATTATCAAAAATAGTCTTTCCATACCAAGTACGTTCATCTTGACTTCTGAAATTTTGAGGTGCGGATTACAAAAAGATACGCCTTATAACTACGTTTTGTCAACACCGGTATTTAACGAAATCATATAACTGACGGGGTAAATCCTGAGAAAATCGGATATCGCTCAGTACTTTAGTATGTTTGAAATGTATAGTTAGGATCTCAAAATGCTTTTATACCAATCGGATGTAAGCAATCAGCACTAATTTTTGCAGAAATTACGTATAGTGATTAATTTTGCATATAACGCCCAAAATAATGGAACGTATGAAACAGTTACAAGTGATGTCTAAGAAGGAGATTCGTAGCGCGCTGCATTCAATTAAGCCACTTTTGAAGGATTTAATTTAAATAAAGTAATAAAAAATATCAATGAACAAACAGTGAAAATTGTTCATAATGAGAATGTGAAAATAGTATTAGCTATTTTAAATGGTCATACAAAGTCTTTGACTTATTTGACTTGACTTAGTTGCACACTCCAGAGAGCCTTGCCACATTCCTCCGCATTGATTCCCTCCACTTTGCTCGATCCTGGCAGTTTCGCTCGGCCGTCAGCAAAGGCAATCCAGTGTCTGCCCTGACTAAATCAGTCCATTGTTTGGGAGGTCTACCTTTTGGACCCTTTTTGGTAAAATCACTTTGTACAAAATTTTTACGTAGGCTTTGTCATCTAATCGGTTTAAATGGCCAAACCATTGCAGTCTCTTTTTTCTAATCACATCTATTGTCGTTTTATCAATATTCAGCAATTGCATAATTCGCTCATTTCTGTATCGATCTCGAAGGGAGACACCAAGACTGCCCCTTAGACATTTCATTTCAAAGGCGAGTAACCTGCGCTCATCCTCTGCGCGAAGAGTCCATGTCTCACTGGCGTATACTGCAATAGGCACAATCAAAGAACGATACATGCGAACTTTCAATTGAAGTGATATCCCTTTATTGCTCCAAAACCTTAACCTGAGACGACCAAAAGCAGACAGTGCAAGTCCGATCCTTCTTTTAACTTCAGTTGAGGTTCCTTGAAGAACGGAGCCCTGGAGATGAATTCATCCACTTTTCCCACATTTTTCCCATCAATTTGAATGTCATTGGAATCTGAGGACATTATCTTACATTTATCAGGATTAACTTTCATGCCCCATTTGTGGCAAGATTCTTCTAGCTCACGTGTGGATAGACTAAGCTTTATCAAATATAGCAGCAAGAAGTGTCGTATCATCAGCATACCTACTGTAGTTTTTGTTCAACTTCCTGTATTTCTCCCGTAGGGGTTTAGAACAAGATTTTGCAATCAGTTCTATCCTAGCCGCTCTTCTTTATTTACAGAGTGCTGAGGTTTCTGCACTCATGCCACATATTTGTTGGGCTTTCCGATAACCAACTACTTCTCTGGTCACATTGTTTGTAGCCTCTTTGAAGGAATTATACAGCTCTTCAATGTTGGTATTTAACTCAAGAAGTGGTTCAAAAGCTCCGCTAATTTTTTATTTTGAATTCTCTGGCTACTTCTTCATTATCTAGGCGGTCCAAATCGAATTTTCTGGGTGTCTTTGCCACTGTTTTATGCTTCTTCAGTTTAAATACACAATTAGATAATTATTCAAAACTTACATTTCAAATCCTCTCTTGTCGATGATACTTTCTAACTTTAATAGGCTTTGGAAAGATGGCGGGCCGGACGGCAGTTCTTCCTTAGTCAAATCACATGGCGCAGAGAGGCTGGTCTCCAATTGCGTAGAGCTAGATGTCGATGTCCACCGGTGGATGATTGGGAGCTGATGTGGCGACTAGAGAAATAAAAGTGTGTTAACATCGGAGGTGTAAAACCCGCACTAGCAATTTTTCTAACGGAAATCAAATTCTGACCTAAATCGGGTACTAACAAAACGTTCTTAATGGTAATATAATCTCTAGTTACTCTACTTTTCCATTTAACATTACCAACACCAATGCCCAAAACGATATCATTATTTGCTAATCTAATACGCTCTGGCGTTTCAAACTCTACAAATTCTTCAAAATAATTACGATTGATACACATGTGTTGCGACGCACCGGAATTAATAAACCATGATTCAGTGGTCTTCTTTTCATTTACAAGCATAGTAGTAGTAAAAAACGCATTCGAATTCGATCGGGAATTCGTTTGGGCAATACTGGCATTATTATGGCCAGTTCTTCTTCGGCAATGTTTGGCAATATGCCCTGCTACTCCACAGTTATAGCATTTTAAATTCAATAGAATTTTCATGTTCACGTCCACGTCCCTTGCCACGTGAAGAATACGATTTTCGGTTTCGATTTGTGAATAACGCGTCGTCGTCAGCATTAACAGAAATAGTAGATCTTTCCTTACGTTTCTGCTCCTCGATGAGCAGACGTTGTCTTAGAAAACGTAAGTCTAGATTGTCATTCAATTCAAGAGCGTTAACTAAATGGGCATACGATTCTGGCAGGCTAAGCAACAGTTCCCCCACCTGTTCTTCTTCTGTTATATTCGCTCCAACAGACATCAACTGATCGACGATTTCTTGGTGTCGATTTATGAGGGCTAAAACGTGGTCTCCCTCTTTCATAACGGCATCTTTATATTTCCGTTTGTAGAAAATGATGTTTCGCATGCTTTTCTGTTCGAATTGATTACAGAGAGCGCTCCACATTTCCAAGCTTGTCTTAAATCTCATAACTAGCGGTAATTGGGAATTCGATAGATGCAGACTTCTTTTTCTCCAGGCACGAAATTTCTGACGATCTGCCTTCTCGTCTGGCATCGGCTCATCTCCGTTCACGATCTCCCATCAGTCGCTGCTGATCAGCACCATCTGCATTCTGTGCTTCCACGTGAACCAACCACTTCCATCAAACATTTCGGTTTTTAATCCAACTTTATACTCGGCTCCAATCGATGATGCCATTTTTAAAATTTCGACCTAATCTCTCCTATTTTATATATGGCTAAGCCATGGGCCCATAACCTCTTAAAAGGTGCAGTGGATACCATAGATGATACATTTCTGTATACAAAATCAAGACTTATATTCATAGAGATCAAACATCCTTACAGCACGAAGACACAAGTTGAACTGACTACAGGATACTAGTTACATGTTCCTGTTACAGAACTTGCCATGACGTACATAACCACATGACTGTTAGCATTGATCTAACACATGTTGTGCAACGCCGAACTTCCCTGACTGACTCACTTTAACAGCAAAATCTCCTCCTTATATCCCCCTCAAAAAACTGCCGGAGACACGACTTGGAAACTTTGCCCACTGATAGATAATTCTAAGAACACATTGTGTAAAGTTTTGAATATACCTCGTAGCAGGAGTAAATTGTAAACAAAGTTTTAAGCAGGGAGAGGGTGTAGTGTATTACATACTAGTTACCAAACCTCTTCCGCCTACGCAACGCTATAAAATGCGGTAATCATGTATATAGAAGAGATTATTCGGTTGTAGCAATGAATGGCAGAGGTTCTCGTATTTAGAACCTACGTGCAAAGATAAAAAGGAAAAGTATCTCGTTTGTCATTACTTCGTATCACCAAGTGCTGTTTTGCTAGCGCGTACGCAACAAGGAGGTGAGTTATGACGTCTCATTGGTCTGTTGCGTGGCTCCTTTTCTCGCATGGTCGTTTCCTTGCTCTTCTTACATTGTTCCTGTTTTAAATTGTGCGTAATAAAAATTTATGTAAATGTCTGACACGAATTTCAGTAAAACTTGCTTTACAAAAAGTTACTTGTGAAAATATAATAGGGAAGCAAGTTCTGCCCCGCCCCTTTATGTATCTGTGAAAAGACCAATCACTAAAGCCTACTTTCCACTAGGCGGAATTCTGCAAGCGACCTGATTTTTTCCGCCTCATACCAGATTTGCACATGCGTACTTCAGCTCCTGGGGCATACCCTGCGGAAAATTTTTGTCCGCTGAAAAGTTGAAGATACTCATAATTTTCAAACTTTGCGCGCGGAATACTCGAGGAAGATGGCCGATTGTAGCTGTGAGTGTCATAAAGTTGGAAATGTTTCTGGATGCTCTGTAGCAAACCGCGATTTTCATTTTAAATCAGATTTAGTGAATACACTGAAAGTTATATATACGTGGCTTACTGTACTTGCCCTGAACAACTTGCTGGTATTTAGGTTTGGATGTTTTGTACAGTGGATGGGTCATGTATGCAGAACATGCGATGCAGTTGCATAAAACAGGTACAAAATGCAATTATGAACAATGTCTGCAAGTTATTACTGCAAATGATATGAGAATGATGAGGCAGTAGCCCAACTACAACTAGCGAGTTCACGTCTCCGTAACTTGTTCATGTTTACTTTTCATTGAGTTAAAGGGCTCACCTGCTTTTCAATTACCTACTTTATCTATAATTTTTGCAAGGTTACTGCAAGGCTAGTGTATTCCATATACCCAACTTTAACCATTTTGCCAGTTTCTATTTATCAGCTTCTTATCGTCCTTTTTTATTTGCAGATGGTAGTCCAACGCGTTAAAGCCCAAATTCTGCAATTCAAAACAAATTAACCGAATTTGTTTTATAACGAGACCGTTTTCGCATGTTACGCTACCACAGCGTGGAAAAAATAAATGTAATAAAACGATTTCTCATCTTGATACAAAACTCAATTTTCTCATCACATGAAGGAAAGAAACTTTCGGAAATAGCAATCAAAAGCAGAATAATTTTAATAGATTTAAGCAGTTCAGTAACTGCATCCTCTCTATTTTGTTTTCTTTGAGTTTTCCGCCGTTACTCTGGTGGAAGTTGTCGGTCATATTCCAAGCGTAATAATGACGTAAACAACAACCAGGTCGCTCGCAAAATTCCGCCTAGTGGAAATCCGTCTTTAAGAACACACAGGACGTACTCTTGTCATGAATGCATTATTTCTAACTACAAATCACAAAAAACAGTCGCTTAAGTACAAACATTTAGGTTACGTCATTGCATACATTTGCATAAATTATGATAATATCTTAACGATATAACACCTTCCTCAGGTATGAGAGAAGGATAGTTCTTATGCATTTATCTATTTAAATTACGTTTCGGGTATATTTTTCTCGTACTGCTATTTGAATATTTATTACTGCTGCTACTAACAAACTTCTTTGAAACTAATATCATGTCTATAAGCACTTTGTAACATGAACAGCTATGCTACTTGGATTTATTTTCTTTCGTAAATACTTAAGGCATGATTGGCAGTATTAGCGACCTCTTTTTAGTTTCAAGCAGAAATTTTGATAATTTGCGGGAAAGATATAGTTTGTAAACAGCTACTGTATTACCAGTTTGAGATGACTGGCCATGTCGCTGCAGTACAGTGACCCGTGGTGATAACTTGGATTCTCGACAAAACAGTTCTCCACAATGACAACTTGTCCTATTAAGGAACGTTTTAGAAGTCAGGCTCACTTATAATCACCACCAAATAGGTCGTACCTCTGCGTTACCAAAGGATTTAAAAGTAGTAAGTCGATTTCCTTGTCGGAGGTTAAAACCGTTGTTAATCTAATTCTTTGAGATTAACCTAGAAAAGTTTTGCCTTTCCATTGCTCACAGGTCTGTAACCAGATAGCTATATTCTGATCAGAAATTCTCATCAGATTGATTCTATAATGAGCGTCAGAAAAAAGTACGGAGGGGGACAAGCAACCACAAATGCCAATTCAAATTAATATTTTCGAGGTCAAATTGTCCGCTTATATTATTTAACAGAGAACCAAATAATTTGAAAGCAAAGGAATTGTAGTTTATCACTTTCAAAAAAGTGCTTAGTTTAAGGCAAAATTGAATTTGAAAAGGTTTATTACAATATCATATTGACCGCCTTATATGGAAAAATTTATCATTTAAGACTCAACTCTTTTTGCCATTCTAGTACTAACAGGTGGTACTAAAAGCTTGCCAAAATTCAGTACCAGGGGAGTTACGATTGCCAAGCTTCATAGCTGGCTTTCAAACGTCTCCCTCCCTAAAACATTATCGTACGACAAAAAAACAGTGTAAAATAGTGTTAAACTTTGGCAAACCTCTTCCTAAATACTGAACAGCCGATTTACGTACAAAAACCATATTTTAGTATCTTTATTTACTTTTGTTTCGGATTGTTTAGCAGAGGTTTATCACCATACAAATGTGGATTGTACTCATATAAACTTGTGTATCATCCCTTGACCAATCCTCTGCGGCCATCTGTGCATGGTTTTGATATCCATTAGATAGATCAATGATATCTTTGAAAATACCCTGAAGATTTTGCTTAACGACTTCATGTTCGTTTGTTATTACAATCCTTTTTCTAGTAATATTATGTAAAAATTTTCTTGCTGAAGGTCAAAACACAAAATAGGACCAGACAAGTCCTAGATAATCTAGTCTAGATTCCACATTCAAAGTTTGGAGTTAATAAGTTGTTAAATGTAGAAAACTCAAATGAAAACCTATGAATTTGAAAGACCCCCCTGTGAGTTGGTCCTGTCATAAGAATCTTCGAAGAAAAGAAGTTTCTGTTACTCAGATTGATTAAATTATTTATTTGAACGCGTAATCGAACAATATTTAAGTTTTCTTAACAAATCTAAAAAACAGGGGGGTCGGAGAACACGAATGGTGTTAAAATTTCCTAAATTTGGCAACCCTCAGTTGGTTGTTACCCGTGTTAATGCAAAGCGCTGGAATAGAGGGTACTGGAAAAGGTACTGAGAAGAACACACTGGAAGAAGTTACTGAGAAAGCCATTTCTTTGAAAACTAGCTCTCTTGATCTAGTTTTAATGGTGAATACCCTATGCCACAAAAATTAAGCAGGACATGATTGTGGTATTCTTGGATATGCATCTGTCGTAACAACCGAAAATGTTGTGTTCAGTGGAAATACCCTAAGGTAAAACAAATCCCCCCCCCTCCCCCCCCACAAACACACACCACTGTCAGCTCCGTCAATGAAGACTCTCTAACTCGTAGTCAGACTCGACTATATATTGATAAACGGTATTCCTACGAATAGTTCAAAGGTCTGAAGGAAGTAAACAGAAGTATCAAGTTTTGCCAAGACAGAGGTTAGAGAAGTATACAAATTGGACAATGTAGATTATTTAACAAATAGATTTGATAGTGATGTGAGGTAAAATCACTTCGAAATCAAACGATCTGGTTTTACATAAAGTTAAGAATTTATTCTTCTTCAGTTTTCTGCCTCAAGGAAATTTCAGGTTCTATACTGATCTTCCATTTCCTTATAGTCTTACATTCCTTCGAAGGAATTTGTATGTATTTAACGATCTCAAGCCAATCGTATTTTCATAGCGTGCCTTAGGGTGGAAGTGTGACCTAGCATATGACCCATTTATTTCTTTGTCGTTGTTGCATACTCAGGATCAGGGATCTCCTTTCTCAAGCTCTTGATACCTTTCTATGTAAGAAATTCTCCCCATTCCCTTCCTCCCATCTGCCAGTTTCAATGTCCATAGCTCTGTTCTGTAGAGAAGGGCGCTCTGTTTCGAGGTTTTTATAATTTATTTGCTTTAATTATATCTTTGGTTATCCTCTGTGTGAGCAATAGTCTATTTCGATTAAAAGTTTTCTTCCTATCGCTACGCTCGTTTTTATCTCTTTCGAACACGGACATTTGAAAAATGGTATAATTTAAAAACCCATGCTTTCACACAACCCTAGCTCTGTGTCGCCTACCATAATAGCTACCTTTTTGTAATTGCTCTTTCCAATCTTTATATATTTTGTCTTTTGTAATTTATATACATTTTACAATTTATACTATTCTTAGTATTCTAACTTGATCCTAATATTTTTCAACCTACCCATTGAGATAACTAGCATTGCTAGTCCATCTGTAAAACACACGGACTTAACTGGAAGATACACAAATTTTTCTCTCACCATTGCTTCAGCATAAATGTAAAATAGTACTGACTATAAGAGACTGACTGCCATTGCATCTCTTATACTCTTTCCCTTTCTATACCTAAATTGATCATCACCAATATACTCCTCACCTTTCGCTAAAAGTATGTTTCTTTACCTCTCAAACGTAAGAATAATATTCGTCTAGGCAGCATTTTGGAATTAATCGTCTAAGATGTTTTTAAAAAGTGAAACTTACTCAAAGTATTCAAAGAACAAAAAAAACTTAATCAGAAATACCTGCAAAGCAATTTGTTTTTATTTTCTGCAAGTGCAACATTTTTGTTCTTCAGTATCACTGTTATACTGTAGCTGAAATGTTTTTGCGTGGTTTATCAATTTTGACACCATGAGTAATTACGTTGTTGTTGATTGTTGTTGTTTATCATAAAAATATACTTTACATGACGTTATCGTATTCTCGTTATATGAAGACACATCACGGAACAAAATCCTAAAGAAAATAAATTTAAAAAATTGCTTGCTAGCTCCAACATTTGGTAATAGCTGTACTGTCTAGACGTTTTGTATGTCATAATCATACTTTTCTGTGCTAACACTACAATTTCAGACCTTGACAAACTTTCAGTCAATGAGACGTAAGCAAGTCAACCTTCGCAACCTTTGCTTTTCTCTACACAGAAAACGTAGGTTCTCCTCTAGGTCATGCCATTCCTACTCACATTTAACTTTTCTCTTTTCTTTCCAATCTTCTTTAAGTTACAACTATTTGCCTCCACCTAGTTCCCAGTCGTCACCCTACAGGTTACCGAAGAGTTGCCCAGCTTAAAAAACTACCATCTTACCTCACACAGAGATTGTTCAATTTAATTACTGTTACGTCACCGACTTATTTATTGACGACAAACAGTTATTATCAGATTACAGAAACTGAAAGCGCTGGGAAATAATCGAGAATGCAGATGGCAATCACTCAATCAAAGACACCTGATGAGCAGTTTTTTACCGATTTTGAAACTACCGTAAAGAAACAGTAAAACCGACAAACATACCAAGTTTGAACTAGTGCTGTCCATACCGACGCGATTAATCGATTACAAACCGGTTCAAGAAAGAGTCGACTCATATAAGCCGTACCGACACATCGTTATAAAAAACCGGCTCGAGGAAACAGGCGACTCACATGAGCCATACCGACGCGTCGTAAAAAAAACCGGCTCAAGAAAAAGTCAATTCATGCGGCTCATACCAAAGGTTCGTTATAAAAACCGGGACAAGGATCACTCGACCCACAGTACTCATACCAAAGAATCGTTATAAAAACCGAGACAAGAACCAGTCGACTCAGACCAAAGAATCGTTATACAAACCAGGACTTACCGTCGCATCGTTACATAAACCGGCTCAGGGAAAGAGTCAACTCATATGAGCCATACCGACGCAACGTTAAACCGGCTCAAGGAAAGAGTCGACTCATATGACTCATACCGACGCGTCGTTATAAAAACCGGCTCAAGGAAAGAGTAGGAATTACTAGTGAAAGCGTTATTTTTACTTCCACTGAAGCGTGCTTTGAATTAAATGGCATTATTGAGGGACACAAGAAAGTTACAAAATGACATTATGGTTTTTAGATCTTGGGACCAAATCCAACTTGGTGTCTGAGTCGACAGGAGCCTTAAGTCTTTGCACCACAAGATAAAGGCGTTGTAAAATTTTTGTTTGGTATCATTTGTGCCTGAGAGTGATTCTTAAAATGTTTTTAGATTTTAAGGATTTTGAGCCTCATGATTCTTATAAAAAGAATTCTTATAACAAAGAAACAGTGTATTACAATTCTGATTCCAGAATTGTCTTGAGCTCTCAGGGTTATCATATCTGCTGTAACGATTCTGATGTGGTGACGCAAAGGCTTCAGTTTCCTAGGACCTAGACCTCTTGGTCGCTCACTAATTTCTTAATCATCTTTTTGTAATGGGATCGTATTGTTTTAGTTGTGAGCTAAAATTTAGTTCCCTTGTCTGTTGTAGTTGCCTGATGACAGAGAGCGAATTGAGACATTCGCAAAATAAAATTTCGCAAACGGCGGAGATTCCATTTGTTAAATGACCTCAGTCTTAAAGGGCGTGGATCTTGAAGTTGCCAAGCAGCATCTCTGATTTCTTGAAAACACTTTTAAGTATTGTTTGCTAAAATTTGGCATTTGGTTTTCGCGCTACAGTTCTTGATTGTGATTGGTTGTTACAGACTTCCTTATTTGCATAATCGTGGCCCAAACTGTTATGGGAGCAATTTCCTCTGTCCCAGACCCCTTGCTCGTGCGCGTTGTTACTCGAGCGTCTTTGGATGATGGATGGTGATGGAGGATAGGGCTGTTCGAGCTGTGAGCTAAATGTAAGTTTTCTCGTCTGTTGCAGCTGGCTGATTGATGAAAACAGCTTCAAATATTCCCAAGGTGTGACAGTTCAACTGGCGGAGACTGCCTTTAAGAAATGAGGAGGTATTGTACTGATTTAACCACGAGCTAGCAGAGATGAGATTACGCCGGAATTCGAAGTTAATTGGGTTTCTGTTCATGTTTAGCGCAGTTGTAGTCATCTCTACATTTTTAAGGATATTACCAAAAGTAACGATCCACTACCCGAGCTCACCTGTTATGACTCCAGGGTATATTGTGGGGCAAAGGAATAATAAGTTGCCTCTATTTTCTATGATATTTCCAGAGAGCGGTCCACAAGACCTCGTATCTTTGCCCTTAACATTTAATTTCAATGCAACGTTCAAACGTGAACGACCAAGGAATGGAATCGGATCTCTGAAACCTTTCGAGTCATTTAATACATCTACAAACATGCTTAATGTGCACATCTGGGATGAAATATGTGGCTACAAGCTATCGAGCTTACTGCATTATCCTCTTTTCCCGCAAATGCCGTCGAGGAGACGTTTTATCAAGTCGCTCAACATGATTAGTTATGGGCTTCAATATGGTGCACGTGTATTTGGTTACTTGAGGATATTTGTGCCAGGAAAATATACATTTAAAATCGATACTGGAGATGGGGAGGTTGAAGTGTGGATTAGTGAGGATAAAAGTCCAGCCAAAGCCAGGCTGGTATGTCACAGTAAGCAGACGATTGCCTCCACTGTGATTACTAAGGACGCAGTATATTTGGAAATTTTGTTAAAACAAGGAATGAGCTCTGTTGAACGGACGCTAAAATGGATGAAGCCAGGCTCAACCAAATACGAAGTTATAGGGCAGGTGAACATATTACCTTATTTTGATGATAGAGGATTCACAGGAAAAGACGTTATTTTAGAGTACACTGTTTCGCCTGGGCTTCCCATGCACAAAAAGGACGCAATACTCGAAACCCATAACACGGCGGAAAATAGGCGACGCTCCACCATGTATCTGTTACCGCATGTTGATGAAAGGGATACAGTCCATCTTTTCCCTCCTTGTAGCTATAACCCAAGTTATATCGTTAAGGGTAAGCTCCAGAGGTATCAAGGAGTATGGGAGACGCATTATTCCGCGATTTATCCCACCGATGGCTCCAATATGACAGTATTTTTGAGAGATGGCCAACCCCAGCTCATATTTGGAAATGATGTCCTGGAAGAAAGTACAGCCAGACTTGTTGTGTCATCAGTAATGGAGGCATTTGAAAGAAAATTCTCAGGGTAAGAAAATCTTTTCACGTTTTTCAATGTTTAACTTTTTGGCGATCGCGTTCTGGTTCGTCTTATCGTGATGATGATGAGCAAGGTGTGGCCGCGATTTCTGATGGACTTACAATGTCAATAGTTTTCAATTCGTGGAAGGTAATTCATTGAAAATTAATTTAACGTGCATATACTCATAGATCTTTTAACGGTGATCAACTCGAAAAGAATCGGAAAGCCACCACTTATACAGAGTGATCATTCAGAAAGCACGATACCATGATTGGGTGCTGATCGGACAACATGAAGTCCTATGGGTGACTAACGATAGTCAGTCCAGTACAAGCAATCTGATATCTTAGTTTTTTACCACGCAGTTGTGTTTTCTCCTTGAAAAATCTTCTCAAAACCGCAAGATGGAGTATCAGATTTCTCCACAAACGCTGATCATTGCTGCTTCAAGTATTTCGTAATGATCCAGGTGTATTGGCAGACAGCCATTTCTGTTTTTAAAGTTGATCACCACTCGTTAAACCTTGCCCAGCGTCTGCGTACCAAGACGTGAAACCTTTTACGATGTTTTGAACTCACCAATTTAGATTTTATTATAAAGAATAATATTTTTCTAAGCCTTTTAAGATTCATACAACAAAACTGCACATGTTTTTCTACAAGTGCATTTGCCGGTTTGCAAAACATTGGAACCGGCTTGGGCAACGACATGCATTTCACCATATTTGATTTTGTAAGATGGTTGCATTTGTGGTTAACTTGCTGATTTTCGTGTTTTGCAAACCCTTTAGGGAAACTTGGTGTTGTAGGAAATTTTAGTCCGTTAGTTACACAGCAGATGAAATACCGTGCAGTTCCTTTTTCAGCATAGACCAGATTTTATCTTAGTGATGCACATCTGAAAAATACTAATTATCCCAGTTTGAACAGTGTTTGTGGGACGAAAGGGTAGTTTCAGGTCTTATTCATGCTGAAATGGAACCTGATGGCACAGTTCAACTTTTGCAATTGGACATCCATAGAACAGTTAAGGGTAGTGTGCATGAACCAACGAAGGTAATTGTAGCCATTTGTTTGGCTATGTTTCCCTATTGAGTGATGTCTGTGTTTGCATAATGTTTCACAATGTGGACACATTCCAGATTGAGTTTACAGGCTTCAGTTGGCCACACAGAATGACTTACAACAACTGTCATCACTTGGCAAGGCTATATGTGCCCCAGCATGCCCCTACTCTACACAACAGACAACACTCAACAGAGGATTGCAGCAGAAGTTTTGTTCTGAATTCCAATGTTTGAATAGGATGTGACCAAGGATGCTGGCTGGTATATTTGCTGGTGCTTTTATTGAAACTTTCAAGTTTCTTGTGATGTATTTTGAGCTTTGGGCAGTTATGGGGGTATCCATGCATGCTGCCAACCAGCTAGTCCAGCTTCCTGCAAGAAGGGCAAATAAAGACTCTACTTGATGATGATTATGATGAAGACAAAGTCTCCAATTAAGGTTTGAAAAGCCAGAGTAGACTCTCTAAACCTTAACATAAGAGTCCTTGTGGAGGTAACCCTGCAATTGTCAGCACAACAACCAGTTTCACCACCTTTTTTTGATGCCAGTCATAAGCCCTCCTTGCAGATTAGGTGCATTTGATAATCAGTCCGAGATCAAGCACCACAGCAGAGCTACATTTCTTAAACAGTGCCCACAATTTCAGTTCAACGTTTATGAATCCCCATTCACCCAATTTTTTAGTAATTCTCTGTTGCTGCTTCAAGTTACAATGTTTTGATTGGGGAACAGTTTATCTTATACCAGCAAAAATCACTCGACGATGGTCATCACTATTATGAGAAGTTTATTCATTATACAACATGACTACCAATTTTTGCCTTCAAATTATTTCTCAGTCTTCCTGGGAAATGACTTGACCCTTAAGTTTTAACTCTCGTTGGTTATTTGCATCCAGTTGCTTTCTGATTTATTAAAGTCACGTGTAGCCTTATACAAAACTAAATCGAAGTTAGGTTGATCTTGCTTACACAGTGGCAACAAAATGCTCAACAAATTGTTTTCTACATGATTCTGAAAACATTTCTGGATCCTCTTGACCCATTGCACTTGTATGTTAACTTAGTTCATCAAAAATCTGCCACACGTGTGTGATGCTTGCAACTGTATGGACATTTTTGCAGTGGCATTCAGAAAACACTGTTCAAGCATGTTGTTGCCACGTCCTAACCACGGTTGTCATGGCCGACCAAGTGTTTCCAGCTTAACCATGTAAAACCAGCCTTAAAATGGATTTTCTTGAGTTGCCAAATTTAAAAAATGCTCATTTCCACTTTTGTCTTCCCTTTGCACCCCCAGTTTTAGCCCAATCTTTGTAGTATCCTTCATCTTTGCACTCAATTTTGCCTCTATGGAACTTACAGACCAAGAAAATTTAATGAAACAAATGGTGTGCATTATATATTGTCTACAAATGTTCCTTAAAAATTTATTACCATAGTAGCAAAACATTAAAAATGAAATGATTTGATAAACACCCTCTACCAGTACATGGTACTCTGGTTTTCTTGCTGAATTTGAATATGAATTTGGAGGCATTGTAACAGCTTGCCACTACCATATCATAGATGGAAAGGTCAATAATTTATAGATAAAATAGACAAGAATATTTTAAATACTACGGTGACAAGTATACCGACAAACTATAGGAAGAACGCCAAGAAGGAAACTACAATTGTGGCAACATTTTGTCTTTTCTTAAAGACTTTGGTAGGTCCTTGTTAATACCTCCAATGTACAAGGACCTGACGAAGTCTTTAAGAAAAGATGAAATGTTGTCATAATTGTAGTTTCCTTCTTGGCGTTCTCCCTATAGACAAGAATATGTTCACTTTTTATGTACATGTACATTTGTTTTCAGATATGTTCAACATTTGAAAGCCAGTATGCGCATTTTCCTGAACGGAATGATCACCTGTTGTAGACAAAGTTTATCTGTCCTCATTTATCCTTTGCAAGTGGGGTCTAGTAGCCACCCTGTAAGTTGACACAAGGCAATGACTTTTCAATCATTACAGTAGGGATGCAAAGAACTGATCATGAGGCACTAAATATAGGCTTTTATATATACCTGTTGACTTCGATTGTGCTGTACCAAGTATTGAATAAGTCTGTCATAACACTTGTTGTTTACAAACAGGTGAACAGCATGACTTCAAGTTGACATCCAATAATATGTCCAGTACCATACTGGTCATCTATAACGTTAAAATAGAATGTCTGGTGGTGAAATGGTACCAGTTTAATGTCTGATGTGTTTGGTGGTGAAATGGTACCGGTTTAATGTCTGATGTGTTGACCTTGTGATAGAACTAGTGATATTGTTACAATAAGATATACTGAAATTATATGCGATTTACCGCACCCCTTTCAAATAAGTACATCTCCTGAATAAGTGCACCCCTTCTAAGCAAAAATTTATAAAGCTGCACCCCCTCGATTAAGCACACCCCAAGTAATGCTTCTTGATCGTGATTTTGGTAACTCAGATGAAAAACTAAATGATGATGATGTGACACCTAGTTTCATATGGCTTTTTCTTTCATTTGTTAAACACTGATTTTCTGACTTTTCTCTGGTGAACTATCTGTTTCAATACAATTTAGATGAAGAATCGTGTCTGCAAAAATCGTGATAAGCACACTCCCTTGATCAAGCACATCCCCCAAATAAGCGCATCCCTAAAATGTGAAAAATTTAATTAGCGCACAGTGTTGTTAGTCAAATAATTATGGTCTAAAGATGTATACGGACTCTCAAAAGCTTTCTACCACCTATGCGTATAAATGTTATATAAAGCTAAAAAATACGCATTATCTTTACGTTTCAATATTATATTCATCAGATTTAGAGATTGAGTCTCAATCTGATGAAGATAATATCGAAATGTAAAGATATATAATGTGTATTTTGGGGGCTTTATATAATATTTATACGCGTAGGTGGTAGACAGCTTTTGAGAGCCTATATCTATATAGGCTAAGCATTGAGTTGAGATTGAAAAGGTGTGTCTTTAAATTGTACCTTGTAACTTTTTACAATTGCGAAACTGCAAAACTCAGTGGCCTTTCATTAGCATCAAGGAATCAGTATATTTAGAAGGAACCTGTGATGAACAAGGAACAGCATCCAGATGACTCCATTTTTGAAATCCTTAGGGAAAATATGAAAGTGTATAGTAAGTTTGAACGTAATCAAAAGATTGTACATATTTTGCTTTCAGAGCTTATATAAGAGGTTGAACGTCATACAAGCTAAAATCATGATCATGGTCATCATCATCATCATCATCACCACCACTATCATCATAATCATCATCAGCTGTTCATGCCATAACATGCATCCATGCCACTTAAACATTATTTCTTTTTCTCTCTACAGAAAATACAAATTAGTGGATATTCTTAATGTAGAGGAAAACAGAGATCAAGTCAAGGGATCTAGGTATTTAGTCGAGCTTGAGCTTGAACTAATAAAAACGGGAAAACACTATCGATTTTCTGAGTACATTTATCAGCCCATCGGGAAAACGAACATTCTTTGTTATCCCGAAAATTTCAAATGGAATAAGACTGCAACTGTGAATTTTATTCTTACTGTTGGCAACCAAGGAAGATGGGCCAAGCATTTCATAGATACAGTTTCAAGGATCTATGAGGCAACACATGATAACAATATCAATGTCATCATTGTAGACTTTGACAGCCATGATTTGGACTTACATCAAGCGCTGGAACGAAGTAGCATTCCGAGGTATACCTTGCTTAGAAAGTTTGGAAAGTTTTACAAAAGTGAGGCAATTCAGCAAGCAGCTAATACAATTCTAGATTCAAATAGCATTGTACTACAAGTTGATCTTCATTTGACAATGCCGTTGGACTTTGTTGATAATGTGCGAAAGGTATGGTGTGTTTTTATTCATTTATGTTTAGTGCCTTGTCAGTGTTGAATTTTGTACTGTGTGCATGAACTCCTTTGTTCGAGTGTCAATAGATATCCTGTAAATGCAGGTGTGATTTTGATATTTTAACCCTACCTAGCACAGGGTTTTGATGACTTAAGCCAGCATAGGGGGAGGGGGGCTAGTAGGCCCACAGCTGTTTGAACATGTATAACTTCTATAAAACTTGGTTTTATGCTTTGATATTCAGGTTGTAAATACTTGGACACCTTTGACGTTGAATTAAAGCGTTTTTATTACAAAATTATTGGTAAAATATGTGTTTTTATTAGTATCAAAAGGTAAGGTAGTTATGTCAAAATATGTTTACCGGATGTAGGTCTGATCAAAATGGAATGGAAGTTGCTATGCTTTATTTCATGAATTAAAAGTAGCAAGAGTTACCTCAAAAGCTGTTTTGAGCAATAGAATAGTTTTCGATTCTAATACTAGCAGTTTACAAGAATCGTTAATTAAATATTTTACAAGATATTCTATGGCTTTATGTTCAATATATTTCTTACAGATATATCTCTCAGAAATGAAGAAAACATACTCTCATCTTTCAATGAAAACACTGAAGGACAAAGACAAATCTGAGTATGTTTATTGTTAGTTTTGAAAAGAACACTACAGAAATAGAAAATATGTCACAACCGGAGGTCGAACCCATGAACCGCACTAAAACCATAGGGTATGCACATCGCCTCTCTCTTTCAATATACACAAGTGTAAAGTAAGTGCTGAAGTTATTTTAAAGGTTTCTCTACAGACCATGGTCTATGCCAGTCACTAGGCATGGCATGAAACCTTTATATAAAGATAACTTAATGATCTCAGTTACCCGGTTTCCGGTAATGTCCAAATAGCCTTGTGCAACCCGCAAACAGGGTGCGGAAAGGGCCTCTCTCTTTCAATATACACAAGTGTAATGTAAAGGCTCAAGTTATTTTAAAAGTTTCTCTACAAACCATGGTCTATACCAGTCAGTAGGCCCGGCATGAAACCTTTATACCAAGATAACACAATGATCTAAGTTATCAGATTTCCGGTACAAGTCAAGTTGCAACTCTAATATTCTCGAGCACTTGCATTACCATAAATATGTGCAGACATCAACAGATCATGAATCGTAGATTCTCACAGTGGTTGGCTTGAGAATTGCCAGACTCTAGAACAAATAAAGTTTGTTAGGTGGCAATACGATTGAGATGATATCGTGTCTTGGTAGTTCTAGCGCCGCTTTATTCTCCCCGGCGTTTGTAGTTTTCAATTTCCCACTAACATGGAAACTCAACATCCCTTTGCTGGAAAAATCAAGCCTCCCTAATGTTCATTGACTTTTCGATACTTTACCGTCATTGCCTTCTACTTGGTCGGAGCATATTTCCCTTTTTGATAAATTATCGCTTCCCGTAACATTAGGCATTCGTTTGTTTGACAAGTTCAGCCCAGTCGGCGATTGTCTTTGATGCTGAAACCACTGACGAAACGTTGGACTCCGAAATGCGTACACCAAAATGTTCACGGAGCTGTTTGAGTATTGAAGAATTTTAGCTGTAATAGGTACCTCGGGGGGAATTTTACGACACCATCTGGAACAAAAGCTGTACAAAATAATCATGGCAAAGAAAAGTGTCCAGGACAGAAGAAAGAGACTGATAATGATAAAAATCATTCTTGTTGTCTTTAGATCTCTGCGAATCGTGCTACAATGACTGGCTGCAGAATTTGTGGCCACTTTCACTATGATTTTGTAGCATACGATAATTACAATTGTAGGAAGGATGAACACAAGTCCAAAAAGGATTATTGTTATTTCTCGAGAAGGTCTAAAGGAGACATATACTGCAGCAAAACATCCACTGGCTATCCATATGAGAAGTATTGAAATAAGAACAGACCTTCTAGAAATACTGAGATGTCGAATCGGAAATCGAACAGCAATCATCCTTTCCATGCTGATCAGTGTTAACGTTAAAACGGAGGAAACGCCGAAGGCGATATCAAACACCGAGTATATTAGGAAGTAGATCTTGGGTAAACCATCTAAATGAAATTGGAAAAAAAATGCTGTCTATATTCTAGTTTTCACATGCAAGAAATTATTATTACTAGCATGATTACAATTATAATTCCCTATAAGCGACGTTTTATTTAAGGATCAATAGACATTTGGTGAACGTGAGCACGGAAATACAACGGTTATAATTTTTTTCTGACGTTTCTGAGTCATCATGACACTATTCTCAAGGAAATTATGTCAGTTTTGAAAAGAACACTAGAGAAATAGAAAATATGTCACCACTGGGAATTGAACCCGTGACCCACGCTTTCGCGGCGTGCTCTTTACCAACTGAGCTAGGTGACCTCCGATGTTAACATACTCTATTTCTCTAGTCGCCACATTAGCTCCCAGTCATCCACCTGTGGACATCGACATCCAGCTCAACGCAATTGGAGAGCAGCCTCTCTGGACCATGTGACTTGACCAAGGAAGAACTGCCTTCCGGACCGTCATCAATCCAAAGCCCATTAATGCATCTTTATTGTCCGTGCAGAGGGAGAGGGAGACCACTCATCTACTGCATCACTGCATAGCCAAAGACACGAACACAGATGTTGAAGATCTACCCAGATTTATGGAAGACAGAGACCAATATTGTGAAGGCATGCTCGACTGCGGTTTACCTAAATGGTATATTTTATAAGCGTTTAGATATGCCAACCTTTTCTGAAGTATCCCAATTTATCTTGCTTTAGTTGATTAATAAAGGCATGAAATGTAAAATTATTATTATCATTATTACTATTATTATTATTATTATTTGAAAAACTACTAGGAAACTATGGTCTTGATAGTAAGATGGTCATGGATAAACTTGCAGAAGTAGCATTGCGCTCTTCTTATTACCTATTTTGTCAAAGAAGCAAACATTGGACAAGCCCAGAAAATCTAAATTATCATTAAATTGAGATATTGTCTTGTTGGTGTTGTTATTATTGGTATTATCGCTATTATTGTTATTATCCGCGTCTATAAATCTCACTGTCCCCATTATGCCGGGTGAAAACAGCGAGAATTTTTATATCTTGTAAACATCATTACTGTATCTGTAAGTTTACAGAAAGAATAAATGGCAATGAAGTTTAAAAAAAATAATAAAAAAGTTATTGTTATTATTATCATAAATCGTAAAGTTGAGTTGTACAATTTCAGTATAAGAAAGAAATGACATTGAAGTTTAAATTATTATTATTGTTATTATTATTATTTTGGTTTTATAGTTAGTGAAATAAATCTAGCCAATAAAAAGGAACTACCAAACTTTGCTAGTAACACAGTACGTCAACAAATAAATGAAACATTCTGATATCTCTTCGCCATGAATAAGGCCGGAAATAAATCTTCGAACAATACTTTCCCTATCCGTTAACACTGTCCTTTGCATCTAACCGGCTATTCTATCAACAGTTCCCAACTAAGGAACATCCTTTTTCGTCCAGTCTTTAAGACTTTCATTCCATCCGCTAGAACACCGATTATCTCTGGAATCGCTTTAAGTAAGTAACCTGGGCGAATCTATCTTGTTCCAAATTCCCTTTTTTTCGTGGGCTTTTCCGTTCTCTCTACATGGATATTTTGATTCTGTGGGCACGCCATACCGCATACCAGACTATTTTTCCTGCTTTATTTCAAGGATCAGATCTGGTCTTCGTGACGTTGTTATTTTACACTTGTGAAACTCGAAATCCCACACTAACTTTTCTAACTTTTCAAACCCCTACCTCTGTCCCAGCGTTGGTCATACCACACACAGTCTTGTCCCATGAACTCATTTTCCTTCACCCATGCTATCGCCACATTCATCAAGGCTGTGTTGTGTCTAGCCAAGTATTCACTAGGCTGTGTTGTGTCTGGCCAAGTGTTCACTAGGCTGTGTTGTGTCTGGCCAAGTATTCACTAGGCTGTGTTGCGTCTGGCCTAGTGTTTACTAGGCTGTGTTGTGTCTGGCCAAGTGTTCACTAGGCTGTGTTGTGTCTGGCCAAGTATTCACTAGGGTGTTGTGTCTGGCCAAGTGTTCACTAGGCTGTGTTGCGTCTGGCCAAGTGTTCACTAGGCTATGTTGTGTCTGGCCAAGTATTCACTAGCCTGTGTTGTGTCTGGCCAAGTATTCACTATGCTGTGTTGTGTCTGCCCAAGTATTCAATAGGCTGTGCTGCGTCTAGCTAACTATTCACTATTAGGTATCTTCTTAAATCAAGCCATCAGGTGCTCTGCCATATCATTGTCTTGGAAGCATGCTCTACATCTTCCATCTTCCACAAATCCTCTTATGTGTCTTGATTATCTTGTCTTAACCATCTGCTCCAACATCGTCATATCAGCTGGTGTCTCCCTGAGATACAGATTTTGGGTAAACCGTAAGTGACAATCCTGTTCCTGATCTCTCTTTTCCTTCATAGCTCTTCATGTTAACATCTAACATCTTCACGTTTGTTCGTAGAGCAATGATCCTTGTCTATGCATCGAATAGCAACCTCTCCACCACGAAATATATTTCTAAAAACTTGTGTTGTCTTTCCAAAGTTAAAAACCAACCCCAATTTTACATCCTCTAAAATTAACAAACTTCAGCACTGCAAAATCGCTATCTCCAGAGACACAACAACTTAAATTTAATCCACGTTGTCAGCGAAAGTATCAACTGATGTATCCTTATTTTTAAAAAGAACACTAGGGAAATAGAAAAGTATGTCAACACCGGGGATCGAACCGTGACCCACACTTTCGCGGCATGCGCTCTACCACCTGAGCTAGGTGACCTCCGATGTTAACCCACTTTTTATTTCTCTAGTCACCACATTAGCTCCCAATCATCCACCGGTGGACATCGACATCCAGCTCTACGCAATTGAAGACCAGCCCCTCTGCGCCAAGTGACTTGACCAAGTAAGAACTGCCATCCGGCCCGTCATCAATCCAAAGCCCATTAAGTTAGAAAGTATCATCAAGTCACCTAGCGCAGTTGGTAGAGCGCACGCCGCGAGAGCGTGGGTCACGGGTTCGATCCCTGGTGGTGACATACTTTTCTATTTCTCTGGTGTTCTATTTGAAACTAACATTTCAAATCCTCTCTTCTAGATGGTATCCTTATTTGCCTATATTTCTGGATATGCAAACCCCAGCGACTTCTTTAACACGCTAGGACCGGACGAAGCGATACCTTCTGGTGTAGATATTTCTACAACAATAATTGAAGTTACAGATTGCTTTGAGACAAACATAGTGTCAAGCCAAGAGAGTACCAATAAAACTGGTACTCTGATCTTTAAAAAGTCCTGATTAATCAGACTTTGGATTTATACTTAGTTACTCTTGAAATGAAATATTCGTGATTTATTACAAGGAATTGTTCAATTTGATAAAATTTATAAGGAACTTCGACATAGACACTAAGCCACTTACGATGAAGTAATCGGGAAAGAAAGCCAGATATATTGATTGATGTTAAGCGGAAGGGGGAAGAAGAAAGCATGGATATAGAAGTGGCCGGAGATTCATTAAGACCTTAAAAAAGTACAAAAACCTGCAATATGAGATCAGTACACTTTTGAATTGAGGGTAGGTTGAAGTTATCCTTGTTATAGTGACATTTCAAGACATCTGGAAGAGTTATCGGTTGGCGTAAGGGTGGCTTGAATACAAAAAAGGCACGGTTGAGTACTGCAAGTTTAATTAAAAAATGTTTTGTTCATATTTAAAATTTTGTAAGTAAGGGGAATGCAGATTTAAATTCCTAATTAATTCATTAATCAATTAATCGATTAATCAACTGATTAATTATCCCCGATACAACATCTTCTTTGACAAGTATATCATATCAAATAACTTTAGTTATAGTCAAAGTTGTACATACGAGCTCTTAGGTAAATCCACAATGGCAATGGTACAATGCCAACAGATACATCAGCAATAGCCAAGTTGACGATGAAGTAATTAGTGAAGGTTCTAGATTGCAGAGGTCGTCTTGCAAACACCGCAATAACAAGGGCGTTTCCTATGATGATTAGTATATCAAGGATTCCAAGAACACATATCTCTGCTAATAGTTTTGCTTCCATCTTCTCTCCAGCAGCACCTTCATACAATCTTTACTGTTCCCGATAACACCTGTTGCCAAAAACCATCTACACTGTAAAGTGTACACACATAAAGAACTCAGTAAATTAAAATGTAATAACAAGGTATTGATTAATAATGAAAATGAAATGTTAAGGTACAAGATGTTTTATCTCAAAACAAAAGATAACCTGTTGGAACACAGTATGTCTTTAGCTCCAAATGAATTTGCATTGTATACTTTTTTAATGTTGTTATCAAAATTGGCAAAACCTATGCTCGCGACGTGGAGCGGTGGTTTCGGGTAGAATCTTTTTGTACCTGGTTTCATGCTACTTCAACAGTACGACAAAAGTTTTTCAAGGCAAACCCAGCACAAAAGTCAGGCAGATCTAAATTGCAACCATTGAAACCATTTTCCTTTGTAGTTATTTATGTGAAACCTAGGACACTTTACTTGTGTCGTAGATTTCACGCATTGAATACTTTTGCCGTTGCAGAAAAGTCTGTCAAAAATACCACAACCTATATTTCTTGAGATATCAACCCTTTCATGATGCCTCATTCATTAACTGTAAGTGATGACAGTTAAACATAGCCCCAGCCAGTTAGCACAGGCTTATAAGGTGCAGGACTCACCATGTTCGTCAAAAGAGCGCAAAAAGTCCTCCGTAGTGCCAACAGTAGGCAGACGCTTGGCTGTTTATTGAAACCAAAGCTAACGACTATTAAAAAAAAATGTGCAAGAGGTTGGAAAGCTCTTATCTGCTTATCACGGGGCTGCTGTTGTTGTTTAAATATTGTCACATTCCCGGAAGTACAGTTGTCGCAAATAGTTTACATGATGTTTGATAAACATACCTACCACCTACCCACCTGTATTCTTAAGGCCAATGGTGTACCGAAGAAGGACATGGTGTCATGGTTTCTTCTTGGTATCGGCCTCTCCCAATTAAGTTCTTAAAAATGTTGAATAGTTGCTCTTTGGGATGAAAAACAGTTACAAAAATGTAAATTTTAGCTAAAACATTACAAAAATGTAAATTCTTGCTGCCAATTTGGAAAAAGTTTCTACATTGATCTCTTATTACTTTTAAAAAAAATTAATTTACATACTTTATAATAATCGTTAACGATAGTTAAGACACTTGGCACAGACATTTTCAAAGCATGCTCACAAATTTTTAAAAAAATAAGTTATTAGACGTGGTGCTAAACCACGGGAGAAAAATTGAGCAAACGCTTCAAGGATAACACTCTGAGCCTAAAATTACATACGCCATATCTCCATTTTAATATCGAATATGACAAAAAACGTCAACCCGATTGCTAAACGTGCATGCTGAAAATTGTCTTTACAGTTGAAGACGAACTTCAACATAGATCTTTCTTAGAAGTGGGCCGAGTTGCCTCCGTATTCCTATTGTTCATGGATCCTTCGATAACACTTTATTACCATTGCCTTCTACTTCGTTGGAGCACATTTCTCTTTTTGATAGGTTATTGCTTGCTGCAACATTAGGCGTGCGTTGGTTTTGGCAAGTTCAGCTCAGTCGGCGATTGTCTTTGATGCTGAAACCACCGCCGAAACGTTGGACTCCGAAATGCGTACACTAAAATGTTCACGGAGCTGTTTGAGTATTGAAGAATTTTAGCTGTAATAGGTACCTCGGGGGGAATTTTATGACACCATCTGGAACAAAAATTGTAAATAATACCCAAAACAAAGAAAAGTGTCCAGGACAGAAGAAAGAGACTGATAATGATAAGAATCATTTTTGATGTCTTCAGATCTCTGCAATTGGTACCGTAATGATTGGCTGCAGAATTTGTTGCAACTTGTACGATGATACTATAGCATGAAACCACCGCCGAAACGTTGGACTCCGAAATGCGTACACTAAAATGTTCACGGAGCTGTTTGAGTATTGAAGAATAAACTTGATGTTACATAGTGTGGGGCCTAACGTTACCAATGGTCCCACTGCTTATCAGGAGGGGGGCTACACTGAGAGATTGCCTATAATTATTCATACCATAGAGTTCAAATTTTACACAGTAAATTTTTCAACTTTTCAACTTTTCAGCTTAGAAAATGTTTGCAGAAGGTACCACTTTCACGTTAGTACTGCAAGGTTATCCAACTTTTGTAGAAAGTTACATGTTACTTTGGATCCCTTGGCTAACCTCATTTTTCTTTTAAAGGAATACGTAATCTCAGTTTTATCTAATTGATTTCCCAATGATTTTTACAAAATTCAAACGTTTACTTCCATTTCCTAATTTCTATTTGCCCAGAGTTTTACAATCTGAAAAATAACCCATTGCCAGTGTCATAGTTACAGTGTTCCTTTGAAGTCTTTATTTTGACAGCATCATAAATGTATGGTCCCCTAATTGACCCTGAATTAAAGCACATGGCGCCTTCTTCTCGTATTCCCTTCATACCCAAGGTGCCTTGCATCCTTCAGAAATTCTTCTTTTCTTGCCTACCTTGCATTTCTTATAAGTGAGACATTACTCAACCAATGCCAAATCTAATGGAAGCAAATATTAACTAAGCAGTTGAACAAGAAAGAAAAGGGTACACTGTGTCACTTTTCTTCTATTAAATTTCATTCAATGCTCTGTAACAACTATTTTAATTAATTAATTGTACATGATACATTATAAATGCTAAATAAAAAAAGAATACGCGATTATATAAAATACAAAATAGAAAATTTAAACCTTTAACTGTCTGCTAATGGAAGAAATATGGCTTCAATTTCTTACTTCATGAGGGAATACTAACTTAAAACATGGCTAGCTCTTAAAAATGTGCAAAGGAATCTCCACCTGTTCCTCTGTTGCTTTGTAATATCTATCTTTCTCGCACATTGACTTCGCATCATAAGATCTACTCTGACATTGAAACTTATACTTAATATGTACTAACTTTACTGAAGCCATAAAATACGTTGGAACTTAACGAGGGCTTGTTTTAAATCACTTTTTATCAGGTGATTTGCGATGAATTTAAAGAATTGAGGGCAGGCGCAATTTATACCGAGGGGCCTTAGGAAACAACAAAGGGCTAGGGATCCAGGGAGTGTCTTCCAGAAAAGTTAAACATCTTCATGGCATGGAGATGAGTGTTGTGCAGTATACGTATCGTAAATTGATGTTTTACTATGTTAAAAGACATCCCAGGGCGATGTTGGTTCTCTTGTGCCTTAGTCCAGCGAAACACTGTTGCAAATTAAGGTAGTTGGTCTATTAACATCGTACACAGTTTGAAGTTTTAAACTTTTCACCTATGAAGCTCACTGATCGTTTTCTCCCATGTCATCTTCAATTACCATAGGAGATCAAATTTTGAAGCTTAATAAATTTCGCGTAAGAAGGGAATGAACTGTATAAAACACAGAGTGATTAAAGCGGTCTATTTCTTGGGTGCTCTGCATAAACGACACAACGTGGCAGTACTCTAAAGAAAAGGTGATAGTATGTAATACAGGCGCAATTCCTTATAAAGCCGATACGATTTTGGTGTGTGGAGGGGAGGGGTGCCAACGTTCGCGTTCCTCCGTCTTAAGCAAATTTTGGAATCCAGGATCCCGCTCTCCCTTGTATTTGCCGCCACATACGGTAACAATGTTTAAAAAACTCATGTCAAATTTCAGTAACTTACGCTTATATGTTGATCAGCGATAAGTATAATAACTGCTTAAGACAATTTCGAATCAGTGATACTTTTTAATACTGTTTGGAAATTACGTTAAGTGTAAGAGCGGAAGAGGTTGAGAAAATACTTGTGAAGTATAAATCTTTAAAAGACCGTGTTTGTAACATGGTTTTTCACACAGTGGATTTGATGCTTACAACGCTTTTATACCAAAATTAAATATAAATTGAAATACGAGCCATTTTATGCTGAAGAACTTACGCCCTAACTTGCCATTATTTGCACAGGTGCAGAATCTAATTTCGTTTCAAGGCTTTTAATATCTCATGTCCCCTGATCTAGGTATTACAAATAAATACGCGACGGCCTTTTTAATGCTCAAACCTTAGATAATACTCACTTCTATAAGGCCAAACTTACCCTTACTGTATCACCTCCCCTATTTTAAGTGCTCATAGAGACACTGAAGAACGCCCATTCCTCTTCGTTACTATCAGATACCCACCCTACATCTTTACACACTGTTATGGTTTCAATGGCAACCAAAGTACTGCATCAATTCTGTGGTTGACCTTGAGTCACTTACACTGGTCCACTTTAATATCTGATCTTAACTAAAACAATACACTTCATCCGCTGTAAATAGCGAGCAAACAGAGCCCCGCGCGCATTCACTGCATTGCTCGACGTTTCATAAAGTAAAGACGGACCCTAGTGATCAATCTACAGCCAAACAATGCTATCAGTACACTTCATCATTTTAAATAGGCCGCCACAACGACTTAAACGTTGAAAATGCGCCCCAAAAACTTCTACAAAATTCCTTGTGCGCTATCTTCCATCCGCAATCCGGTCGCCGTTTTACAAAACTGCTATGCCGTGATCAACATAACAATGAGATCTTGTGACTCAAGTGGCCTCGCTTTCAATTATTGCACCACAAACACTAAGAAAAGGGGGAAAGCCCAGACCATAACAAAATATTATCACGAGATCGTTTCATATACGTTTGACACATGTGTTATCTCTCTCTTTTTTTGACCGTTTCATTTTGAAAATATTTCTGAACAATAAAAGTGCTAATGTTTATCTATTTACAAAAATTACATCTGATGTATCGCGATACGAGTCTAAACTGAAAATAACCGTCTTGGGTTAATTCACTAAATAAGTACATATAACATTAGCTTACGCGCGACTCGTGTCCAACGAAGACCGTTTCGGTGAATAGAATAACATCACATCGACCATCAAAACTCGTCACCTGTTTCTCTTGAGCTTTGACTTGCAATCCTCGAGAAAATCTCACTCTTACTCGATCGACATCGGGCACAACATGAGGATCTGACGAGGCTAAGTACGGTCCTGCGATAAGGCGCTACCGACATCGTCTCATAAAAATTTTTCATAAATATTTTCCCATTTTAATACACAACTATATACAAGTACCTTATAAGATGCACACGCAATATAACTGTCTAAAAGGTAACTCACATTCCCATTAATGATTTTAATGTTTATAAAATTCCATATAAGTCACATTTTTCCTTGTATTCATCACGTTCTCTGGACACTCTTGCTAACTCGTTCTGAAGATCTTTGATCGTTTCTTGCAATGATCGATTTTCATAATTTAGGCTCTTGTATTCCTGAATACGTCGAGATCTGCATGTCTGTGCATAGCCACGATTCTTCAGCAGACGTCTACGTTGCTTTAGCTGTTTAGCGTCAGATGGAGTTAAATTTTTAAGCTTCCTATTAAGGTCTCTAACGGATAATGCAACTAAGTCGCGATCCGATATGCGTTTCGAGGGTTCTTCCAGGTGCAGCTCGCAAACCGACCCAGTGTCGTCGTGAACATTTTCGTAAGTTTCTTCCTCGTTAAATTCGTCTCCAACAGAACCATCTGGGCTTGTAGGGTGGTTGTACGAACAGTCCTCTGGGGACTGTGGTTCCTTGACTATGACATCATTGTATCGAATCAACTGTTCTAAAAACTGGAGGTTGTTTATTGTTGGGGACAATAACTCTTTACTTTCAGCCGGGCTGTCAGGTTCCACAGGTGTGGGTGGCATGGAGAAATCTGTGCCCTCAATCTCCTGAACTACATGAAAATCATTTGCATAGATCGATAAAGCTTTCTCTTTTGCCTCCTGTTGACAGTCTTCAGCAAATTCTTGATCGAGATACTGATTTATAAATTCATCATCTGCAGCAGAAATACTTTCAGCAGCAAGAATCTCATTTATATCCACCTGATTAAATACTGGCACGTTCTGTGCATCATGAGAATCCATCATTTTACTTAAGCTTCGATTAATAACCTCAACACACTGCAGAAACAAACTTCGTTTAATTCAACACGTGCTGACACAACCTTCTTATAACGCGCTGTCTAACCAACTGCAAGTCATTCCAGCAAACCTCAGCTTTATCTGGGCCCATTCAAGTTTTATACAGCAGATTACGTCGTTTGTTAAAAATAACTTGATCGTTAACCAATCACAATTGCCAGAGCGGGCGAGCTCGCACTTGTTGACACGTTGGCGCTGTCCATTTGGCAAAGGGGAAATCCCGACGTTTCTTGCACCGAATGAGGCAATCACTCTCTCGTTCGATCATCACAAACAACATCATCTTGCCCTTTGTAGATCAGTCAACCGGCAAGTTTGTTGAAATGATCATGTTAGACAGCCAGTGCAGACAGCAGGTGAGTCAGATTCAGAAGAAGAAAATCTTTCCACGGAAATAAAGTGACGTTCTAACAAGCGTGAAAACTCTTAAGCCTATGGAGTGGAAATATTGGAGATGGGGAATTGAGTTCGTAAACTCCAGTTATAAAGTTAACACGCAAAATCTATGATTTTGAACATCAACAGTAGTAATCAAAGATTCTCGAGCCATTACCGTTGGGGTCAGAAAATCTATAGACAAGAGAGGTTGAACATTTTGGGAGAAAGACAAACACATTGTAAATAACGAAAAAAACGAGTCCCTATCTTTTTCGCCGGTCCCAAACCGGTTTTCAAGAACGTCTCAAAAGAAACGCCTTCCTCACACCCCCATTGGTGTCTAATTTGATGAACAATATTTCCCATCTTTACGCTTCATTTGCTAGACCACTTGTTTTGAAGAAACACTTGATATTTGGAGACTTATTAAGGTAGTGGAGTTTTGATCAATCTATACCATTACTATCTTGATACGGGGCTGTATAGGGAACCGGGGGGAGGGGGTACCTAGCACAAAAACATAGGAGACGTCATTTACGAAGATCGGATTTTCTAGTGATTTCTGTTTAAAGCGTAACCAGTTCATCGCTTGATTGTTGTGGATAAAAATTCATTAAGATATCCTATTGTTTAAGGGAATTGAGGTACATTTGTATCGTAAATAGTTTACCCTTCGTACAGTGCGGTGAATTGTTGTTTAAGGTACGGCCTACATTGACAGTACCTCTAGCACAATTTTGTCATCCAAGGGCACCATTCCATTTAAACCCAGTCTGGTTCATCACCAGTTGAAAGTGGAGAGGGTAAATATAATACTAAAACCACTACAAGGGCAACTTTAAAGACAGCTTGGTATTACTGACTATAAGTGGCAAACAACTTTAATTTACAGTGATCATACAGTATCAAATTTCAACCGTGGCTTTTGTACAAATAGGGCCATCTTTTCTTTTCTTTTCACGTCTTTTAGAGGAGGCAGTTTCTCTAGGCCTACTCGGTACCACCAGGTCCCCTCTTACTCTATTTCAAAATTGCTATCCAACTGGATCTTAGATTAATTTTCCACCTAAATAGTTTACCTCGTCTATCCTCTCCCTTCCACTATATCTTAACTACTCAGGGGAATTTAAGCCTTGTTAAGAGCGACCTCATCAGAGAGGAGAAACTGTTCATGGTATTATTTTATATCTTACCCCTCATTATTCTACCAGTACTACCGGTAGCTCTCCGCTCCACTCGTCCCTTCTCAAATTTCTTGGAAATCCTGATCTGCACGCTTAAGATAATTAAAATTGGTTTTCAAAATGGCATCCCACTCATTTTTCAAATAATGGCACATATTATCGACAAATGCGAATAAAAACCTTGTCTTTCATCACTAAAACAAAACCTTAAATAATTCTATAAGTAAATCAAGATTTTTGTATCAAACAGGGCGTGTGTCTCTAGGGTTTTCAAGTCACAGGAGTCTACAAACTATTGGAGGATTACATAACACCATATTATTCCTGTAGGAGAGGTAACCCAAAGAACGTTCGAAATTTCGAACTATCCAATTTCCGCGGCCTTTCTCTGATAACAGTAAATAAACCGGGAGAAGTTTAAGGAATTTCTTTGCAGTCGTTTACCCCTCGTTTTTCGCTATCTTTTCATCTTCCTCTGAAAACTCCCAAATTCTCACTGCATTTCATGATGCGTTCTATAATTAGTGCCCCCCGGCAACGGAAAGTGTTGATAGCTCCCTACCTATTGAACCTTCAAAGACGTTGGACCTTTCCTTTCATATGATGAAAAATTCTGTACGGAACAAGAGGTTTACATCAAGCAAAAGGAAGGAAAGAAATATTTAAAAAACTCAGGAAACCATAATTGCTCAAACGATCTCAATGCCATATTCTTGGCCTTTTAGGAAGTAAACTTGAAAGGGAAACAAGCAATGCAATGGCTTCCTTTTGTAATGTTGGAAATGAGTATGACCTCCTCAACATATGAAACACACTTTTAAGAACATTTAGCAAGCGTCAGACAAAGCATGAAGAAACATTTACAGGCCCGTAGGAGGCGGGGGTAGTTGGCTTTACCCCCCCCCATTTTTGGAGAGATGTGTTTCCGAACTTTTGTGATTTTCCGAATTTGTGTAATACATTACTTTCCTTAGAAACGCTTTAACAATTGTCAACCAAATCATATTTAGCTTCCCCCTGCCCCCCTAAATATGTGAATATTGCTACGACTATGACTGATGAGGGAAAATGTGCTTCTCTCATGCAAAAAAGTGTGGGCCTGTGTAGAAGGCGGATACTTCCGATTGGTCCAGGTGCCTACGCGCGAACACTTGATTTGATCACAAAATACGTGTCGTAGCTGGAGATAGGGAGAAACCACAGAGTGCGAATATTCTTCGGTAGGGTAGAAGAAAAAAGTCCGAGATTTTGATATCGGCAGGGGAGTGGGAAAAGTAAGATTGGAGAATTTATCAAAGAGCATAACCTCTGCCTCTGTTAGCTATGTGGCTGTCATTAAACATAAAAATGCTAATTGTCTAATCCAGTAATTTTCAACGGGGTCCAGGGACCCGCTCACAGGTATTCAACGTTTTAGAGGGGGTAAACCTGAAATAAGGGGTACTAGGGATGTCCAACAGCTAATATTATGTTGAAAAGAGACAGATAAATATTGACCCCGTTTACTCCAACGTGCCTTTTATTCTTGTTTTACACCTTCCAAGAGAGTTAAGATTTTTCATTGACTGTTTATCTTGTAGTTTACTCGTTTGATATCGATGCAGAGAAACAGTGTTGATTTCCTATGAAACCTCGGGGGTACTTAGAAATTTTGGTAGCACCAAAGGGGATAATAAACTTTTCGAGTTTGAAAAACTCGGTCTACATTGCCCAGAAGTGTAAGACGGCACTTATTTTTTGGTATGAAGTTGCCTCCAAAGAAAGAACATGACTTTTGTGTTTGCGGGTGTGTGTTTGTTATTATTTCTATATGTTTGTGCCACTTCTGTGTGTTTCTGAGTTTGTCGTGTACTTGCTAGCAGGAATGCATATCAAAAGGTGAAATTCTGTTAACGGGCAATGGGATATGGAGGAGAAGGAGGGGGAGGAGGAGGAGAAACAGCAGAAGAAAAGGTATGCTACCAACACATACATACATACATACATACATACATACATACATACATACATACATACATACATACATACATACATACATACATATGGAAATTTATCAATAGTTACGTACTCCTTAGCAATCTTCTGATGATGACTATGTATCTTTGTTGACAGGTTATAGAAATGGAATTAAATTCGACAAATTGGAGGAGCCTCTAGGAATGGCATTCTCTCGTACTAGAAGTTCCACAGAAGATCGATGGTGTAGAAAGTTCTCTTATTATAGTAGTAAATTATAGTTTTTATTTTATGAATAATTCTACCGTTTTTTCTTAGTTCCGAGTAAGTACCCAATTTATAAATTCAAGTGAATATTTGTACCTTACCCTTCCCCTCTTCAGAGTAACGCTTGTCGTTCGTATGCAAAACTCAAACATTTCGTAAAGAGTTCATCCATATGGTACGCCCTCCTCTAAGGTGGGAGGCAGGGTGGGAACTTTAAACTTTGCTTACAAATGCTGTTAAGATAATGTCATTTGTATTTGTATTTGCATGCAAAGAAATGGGGAGTCAAACTTTGAAGGATTTGGTTTGGTTCTCTTTAGATGGTACCGGGGGCGTGAGCGTCTGTAGAGGGCACTCCACTCCCACCCCGAAACGCGCTGAATAATAACAGTCTTTGTGGAAAAACAGCAAGTTTTGGCCAATAACAATGGTTTTGCTCCCCCGTTCCCCTTGAAAAGTCCAGTGGATGCTCCTGCCGGGATAATAAGTTTAGCCAAAGGATTTCGAAGTATTATTCTACAGCGGCTATCGCTTTGACAAAATACCATATGTTAGAATGCTACTTGCTAAAGAAGAGAAAAGAGCAAAGTTTAAAGTTTAAAGTTTAAAGTTGCTAACATTCTTGATCTGCAAGGACATCTTTGTTCTGCTGATTTTCAAACTTAGGCCGCCCCTTCCCTCCTTACCATCCCGTTTTTTCGTCACTGGTAAACATCTTAACAACTGTGTATTATCCTCTACCGGGAATATAGAGAAGCTATACATTGTGTACCTAACCGTGCATTTAGGCAATAGGCTGCGTAAGTTATCTAGAGACTGTACGTCACAGTATCTTGTATTAGGAAATCAGTTTGGAAGCCAAATTGGTAGAGCGACAACGGTGTGGTGCAGGCGGATACAACAGAATTTGCCCGACCTCTTAGAATAAGTTTTTAAATTTGGCGTGAGGATTGAACTTAAAAAGCTATATATGACTAATGCAAGTTGTTGTTTTTTCATAAGAAACCAGTCTACAAGAAACCTTAGGCTTAGATTTGGGAAAATTTAAGGAACTCTTAAGAAACTTAGGCAGGCTGAACTAATCCAAAAGTTAAGAAACATTCGTGAAAAGTATGGGTGGAAATAATATTTTCCCGCAACAGTCCATATATATTACCTTTTAAAACACAAAACAATACGCACACTTTAAATCTTTATACACTTGTTAAAATAAACTTACACACTACATACACCTTTGCACTTGATCGTACGTACCACATGTTACTTACCATAAGTTAAAATGATATTTTGTGAGTGCATATAACAGTCTTACATGATTTTTAAGGAAGTGCTTCTTAAGAAACTTTGAAGGCTGAAACTGGATAAATTAAGAACATTTGAGGCTGAAATTGGTACAATTTTTAAGAAACTAGAGGCTGAAGCCGTTGCTTAGGTTTTGTATATAAACAGCATCTTGTAATACGAAAAGCTGCTTCTCATTCTTCAAAGTTGCTATCAAACGTTCCAAAACAATGTACCGTACGTATGACGTACCATGGGGTGTTATCGAAGACACGCGTTTAAAACGGTCGTATAATCGTGAGCACGTGTGAACACCAAGTATTTACTTGTTCCACTGTCATCAGTTGGGTTCGTGCAAACCCTTAATAGTCTTAGTATATTGATGTCAGTGAGGTCAGCAAAAGAAATGCTGGCATTCGTTCTTTCGTTGAACACGCACACGGTTTTGTCTTTCCCATGCTTGCTTTCAGTACCAAGCATGGCGACATCCAGTGACGTAAGCGATCCTAATAGTAGTGATCCAATTTCTACATTTTTCATAAGAAAAATCTAGAGTATTTAATTTTATTTAGTAATTTAAGGAAATTCGAGATTTTCGTGTGTGCTTCCAGTGGCTTTAAATATTCGTGTTCTTCTGTATGTTAGTGACGGATCTGTCCTGATGACTCTTTTCCGTTTGCTTGGAAACACTCATTTTTGTAAGGGCCCCGTACTTAAACTTTGGTAGCAGTTCCACAATTTGGGTACCCAAGCTTACAAAAGTTTTTATTAACCTGTAGGGGCAGAGAGGGGCTTCTCGAAACACAAAGACGTTGGGTCGTAATGGACAGTGCTACTGGAGCTCGCTTCTCGGCCCTTTGGCAAGGAATGGATGTAGTATCTGTTATCATAGATGACAGATTTATTCTATAATCCGCGAGAGGCGGTCCTACTGGGCCTAAATTGAGGGGTGTTGCCTTGGATGCCCCAGCTCCCATTTATTTATTAGTTAGCCTGTTTGATGGTTTTTCTCTTTATTTAGGGTAGTTTCAATATCCGACCCATTGATCATGAGGGGTCTTTGATTGAGGGACTGCTACGAGAGCGTGAGAGTTTCGGAACCAAAATGGAAAATTGATGACTTGCCCGAGAAAATAATGGGACTGCTACGAGAGCGTGAGAGTTTCGGAACCAAAATGGAAAATTGATGACTTGCCCGAGAAAATAATGGGAAAATGGCTATGGACAAGGTTTCTGTAGGTCTAGGAAAGTCCTGGAATTTGTTGTTTACTTTGAAAAAATCCTGGAAAAGGTGAAATGATCTTCTATTTTCAAGTAATTTGAAATGGATTCGTACTATGTTATTATTTCAAATATCCCACGCAATGTTTCCAAGTTGGCCATTCTAGAAATGTAAAATAGCTTTAAAATATGGAAAACTCCCGTTTTAAAAGGTGATATTATTGCTCTCATATCTTCTTGGAGATTGTTTTGTCTAGAGTAAATTTGCCATCTTTAACATATTCAAAATAAGTTCGTCTTTTATTTTATATTGTTGCTGGGTCTGTCCCAATGTTGATTCCCCCTTTAAACTGCCCAGGAGAGCCCTAGAAGCAACTTATATGTGTTTAGGGCCCATATCGGAGTCTCTTGTGCACAGGAGCCCATGGAAATGACCTAAGGCTGTTTCGGGTCACACGTATGTGTGTTTCCAAGCTCAGAGGAAGGGAATGTATGCCGTTTCAGTGATGCTGTTTATGTGATATAACGTATGGATGAACAGCGTAAAGAGAATGCCCCGTGGGCAAATCGATGCGCGACCTCGAGCCCAGATGTGCAATGTGCAACAGTAGAAACTCATTGCTTATCATGAGGTTGTATTCACGAATATGATTTCTGATTATGTAAAATTATTTTGAAAGAAGTGTTTAAGCCTAAGGTACGTGAAGGTACATTAAGCAAAGCATAGAAATCATTCAAACTTACCGACTAAATTGTCTATTCCGCCCTTTTTATATCGAACAAAATGTAAGTAGCGGGAACTGTAGACTAGTCAGACGTGTTTTTGGACTTACATGCCCTTAACCGGTCATCTATTGACCCTGAGAATGGGACACCCAGGGCCTATGGTGCCCTGTAGGAGCGGAGGAAGTTCTTAAGCGGCTGGAGGCACAGATAAATTTAGGATCTGTTTCTATCATTCTAGTTTCTGGGCTTTGGACTGAAGTCAGTACACCTGGAATTGGTGACCAGTATTCTTTGTATCGAATTCGCTAGTTACGGCAATGCCAGTGGTGGCTTCAATATTTCTGGGTGAATTAAAAAGCTGTATCCATACAGTTGAAGTGGAGTAGCTTAGGTTCAAGATCAGTTCAGCGAATAATCTTTTGCCAAAACGCTGATGAAAATTGACTGGTTTTTGTTAACTCTTTTTCAAACACTTCATGGTACAGCCTTTTTAAAATTGGGTGTCCGGCATTTGGAGCCTGTAGCAAGTACCGTCAGGGCTTCACCGCTAGTCCGGCTGTGGTTTGCCTAGCAATACGACATTGTAAGGAATTTGTAGATATAAATTAGACTTTATGTAGAATACGTACAGATCGTTATGCTTTTCAAAACGGTATGTGTCCCTGCGAATATGTCGTTTGAAGGCTTGCTACAGTCAACATAAGATTTCGCCCCAAGGTGTGTCTTAAGTTTGTGGAAGGTTTTGGGGAAGTGTTTTTTACGTCGTAGTAGCGGCTTATGAACTACGTACTGCAAGCTCATTCATTAGAAATCGAAATCGAAAGCTATATTTAAGATTGCATTGATGTTCAGTGAACTGAATTCTCTCGTTCTTATCCCTGGAACAGTCACCCGGTATACTTTAATGGCGCATGATTCTCAAATTTTTGACTCACGAAAAATGGCGGCAAACTTTCAACTGGAGGATATTAAGATTATTAGGTTCCAATTTAATGGAGAATGGCTTAAGCACCAATTGATTCGTTGAGCGTGGAATTGTTAAAGGTATTAGAATCTATTAAGTCTACATGAGATGAGAAGGCACGTTCATTGAACTACGTCCGCTATTTCGAATCTCCGGAACTCTCTACTCTGCTTCAAGCGTCTTGGTCAACCGGTGTTCTTTAAGAGTGCACCTAGCCTTGAACTTATCTTAAATTTTTTGACTTACAAAAATGGCGGTTAGTTTTCAGCACCAGAAAAGTATTCAGACTTTTATGTGCTAATTTAATTGGAGAAGGATTTAAGCGCCTAGTGATTCGCTAAGTAGAGATGTTTGGGATCCAAATCCAACCAGGCTGAAGAAAAGTTATCACTGTTGATCCACATAAAACGTAAAGGTTTGTAAGAATCGAGTGCCCAGAAGGATACCGTTTGACAATGTCCCTGAAACCTTACAGGTGAAACTTAGTGAAAGACAGCTATGTAACAGCTGGTATTTTGGTATATTACCTTGCTTGTAAGCAACTTAGTAAAATATTCGTAGAAGCATAGCAGAAGAGTGACTTTGAAGTGAGAGTTCGAATAAATTTGTTGGTAGATTTTACTCTGCAGGTTTTACTTGGATGTAGCTTTGGGAGTAGAATGTTTTATAGAGTCAACTTTTGTAATTTATTGCAAGACCCAGGGCTTTCTTTGAACGAATGGACTTGTGTTTGTCTTATTCCTCATTCCTCCCTTGCTGCGTTGCCGCCTCTTTCTTCATTCTCCATTCTCTTCATCTCCTTTCCACCTTATTGCCTTCCAACTCTTCGTTTCCCAGCTTTTCTTTAAGCTCATCTCCACCTTCTATTCCAGGAGTTTTTAAAAGTTTTATTTTGTTTCTTTTCTCTACCTTCTCTTCCTCTTCCTCCTCGTTCTTCTTTTTCTTCTTCTTCTTCTACGAGTCCACCTTCTCCTCCTCCTCCTACTGCAACTACTACTACTACTACTACTACTACTACTACTACTACTACTACTACTACTACTACTACTACTACTACTACTACTACTTCCACTATTACTGCTACTACTACTACTACTACTACTACTACTACTACTACTACTACTACTACTACTACTACTACTAATATTACTACTATAACTTCTACTATTGCTATACTACTTCCACTATTACTACTATGACTAAAACTACTGTAAGAACCGCCTTACACAAGAAACTTGATGCAGTGCACCTAACTCAAGAGCCTACATGCGACTACAACGGACTGAGTCCGAACGACATGACGAATACGAAGTATGTCAAACTAATGGCAAAGACCTGAACATGCCAAGACTAACAGACATCCTTAACTCGATTTTACTCTACATTAAAGGAGTGAGAACAAATTATTTACAATTTAATTTAAACTGAATTATAACAATCAAACAACATCTACTGAACAGTGCTAAATACATGTAAGATTTATTGATACAGTCTAATAACATGCAACAATGAAAGACTATTCATATCGCTTAAAATCTCGTACTCTACATCACGTGACGATGTACCAAGTAGCTAACCTACTCTACTGAAATCTCCACTAATTTATATACTACTGAAAGATTGTGTCGGTATGTGGAAAATGCCGAAATAAATGTCTCGAACCAACGTGCTTTATCAAACAAGCTTGCAAGCTGAAAAGCCCTACTGTTTAGCGCTATGAGGAACTTACTTATCGAAACTAAGAAATACAATCACAGCCTCGGTTCTAGTTATGTCCACTTTGAGAGGATCCAATAGTTTCTAGGCCAATGTTTCCCATAACTGACACAGAAGCGCTGCTGCGCAACATTGCCAATGTTTCAATGCAAAATCCAGAATTACGTAGAAGTCGATATGTAATACGAAGCCATTCTTTCTCTGCCATGTGCTCATAAAATCATAGGGAGCCATGAAGAATAACATAGATTGAACGCACGGCTGGTCAAGATCTGACTCTTGAATACCAGCATTTAGGCTCCGTGTATACGATGAGACTACGAGAATAAGAGCAAACATCATTGAATACGAAAATGACGGACTAGTTTCTTGACGTCTTCATCGTTCCGTTCGTCTGAAATTGATGCATTTTCACTTTTTATCTGCTTTATTTTAACATCCCTTAAAGATTTAGAAAACATTAAGATTATGTTAATATTGTCAAGGTGTCGCTGCACGAGAGAGAATGGCCTGCGACAGATCCGGCCAAACAGCAAGGAGACGAGAAAATTTGATGTTTCACATCTGAAATCTTAAAATGCTAAAAAAATATACAATTAGTAAAACGCATTGAAATAAATGACATTGCAAAGTGTGTTCATGCCACAATTTGTTTATTTGAGACGGCTTTGTGAGATTAAAGTTCGAGTTCGAATCTTCGTGGTTCTCTGGTTAATTACTTAACGGACTATTAGTATTCTTGTAAGACGATGGCGAGAGAGGACAACAAAGCCCCACTGACTTCGTTGCGGAGAAATTTAGCAGTTGTAGGTTCTCCGTCGTATGCACGTTTCTAAGAGTGTTTTTTCAGAGAGAGGAAAAGCCTTTTCTAAACGAAGAATTCTTTAGAAGATGAATGATCCCTGTCCCAAGACAAATGGCGTCATGTATAATGACGGGCATCTGGACATGACCACTGCTCCCATGCTGCACGACTTTCGGGCAATTTAAGTCAGATAAATTAATACGGTCCCGTACTTCAGGTCAAAAAATGTTTATGGAAATCACGATTCTAATAAATAGGGACTACGATGACAATAGTGCTTTTAAGAATTCTTTGCTCTGTATCGATTATATTCCGTAATTTTCTTTTGTTCTTGTATATCTTAGTTGGCATACTGCTTTCGTAGTTGATTCCTGATCTAAAACCCGTGATTTGAGAGACATCGCGGATTTTGTCGCCTTTGCTTTCCATGCTATTCTATATCATCTACAGATAAAACATTTCAATGTTGGTTGTGCAACGGATTAATTTTGCTAAACGTTTTCGCCTGACACGGGTCACAACAACACATGCGCACAAAACTATCTAGAGGATTCGTTTGGTGTACTATCTAAAGGCCGGGGGAAACTAGAAAAACATCTGAGCAAACATCTTGTTGGGCAGGTTTCCCCACTACCCACGAACATGGTATATATAATTTTAGAACAACATGTATAAATGTTTACCAGTGTTGATGGGGGTAGATGGGGGGGATGGGGGGGATGGGTCATCCCTGTTGCTAAATTAATAGTTACACGCAAGAGTTCCAATGTGGGGACGTAGTATATGGCTTTTCTCTCTCACCATTATGCTCAAACCAAATAAGACTTGTTGAATATCTTCTGTCCTAGCCAAGGATTCCTTACAGTGGTGATGTACCCCACTTTAAACAGTTTTACACTTCAGTAAATGCCTCTTATAATAAAAAAATGCTGATGTGTAAATTGGTTGTCATTTTATAAGTAACCTTCATAGAATCAAATCTCAGTCTAGGAAAAACTATGCATCCAATTGATTTAATACATTCATAATTTTACCTTCATGTTAAAATAGCAATTGTGACTTCCAAATAAATAACCTATAACTTTGTAACAATAATGATGATCTGCACAAGCTTTATATGTATAGTGCTACAAATCAATAATCTCAATGAGAAGAATAGCCATCAAGTAGTGTCTTGTAATATCCAGACATACGTTTTGTATCTCTCTTAGCCATGGCCTGTGTACTAATATCACACTATCAAAAGTATTATCTGAAAATAAGATTGCTTTGAGGAGATTACTCCCATAACCCAACATAAAATACAATACATGAAAATCAACGTTTAATGCTTCATATTGATGCTAAATTTGGAAACTCTCCTACATAGTTAACTGGCTCTCTGCTAACTATGTGTGCTTAGGAATAAAGTGCACAATACCTCATCTGAAAGTCAGTTCTCAAATTATCAGAGCTAATCTTAGATAATCTTAAAGCCACTAAGTTGCAGAAAACAAAACTCATTTAAATATTCTAATGCTTTTTGACTCAGTCAATGCCACAGATTGTTGAGTTTGTAATGTTTGGAGTCTCTGTCTTTTACTAACTTACATTTTGAGAGAAACTTTTCAAATCTTTAGGCTACCTGAAGATAAGAGAGGAGTGTTTTTCGAAATGTAGGTCACAAAAAGAAAGACACTCAAGACATGCTAAACTCGACAATGTATTGCAATACTCATAGTATATGAAATACCTATGTACATCACTGCCTCAAATTTTAGGTCCACAACAACATTGAAAGTTGCAAGAAACAATCAAGGTCAACTGACAAATCTTTGACCAGCATAGAACATTCCACTCGGTTAACAAATCCTTGGCCAGGAGAAAGATCACATTCTAAGTGTAGTGTGCAAAATGATAAGACAACTGTAAGTAACACTTCAACAACTGAAGTGAAAGTATTCATTCTAGGGCCTTAACAAATCCTACACACTTGTTTACAGAATGCAACAAAATGTGGAACCTTCATCTGCAGCATGCTGGTTTAATAAAATAAATATAAATTTTTGTTAATTACTAAAGGTTCATACAGGGCTTTAAATTTTCTGCAATATCAATATTTGACTTGGTACACTGTATAGCTCAACAGATTTATCACAACAATGGAAGGTAAGTATCTCTTTTGCGACAGAGGTCATAGAGAGTTTATCTGGCTTACCAGACATTACAACCTACAAAACGCTCACTGAACAATTCCCTATGATATAAAACAATCTAGAAATATAGGTTGGGGAGCCCCTAAATACAATGATTTGCTAGGGGCTACCTTGCATGCAAACTGAAAAGAAATAAACTGAAAACCCCCATTCAATATCCTATAAATCGATCTTAACTTCTTAAGCCTTGAATTGGCACTGTGTTATTCTCTGCAAAAATTTGACTGGCCATTGTTGGTGATGAATCTATTGAATATAGAGATTCAACACCAAATGGACACTCAACTAAGGAACAATTACTTTCCCCAGGAAGTATATAATCAGGTGAGAAAATGGGATGTTTGTGACCATGTTTCTGCGCTGTTTAGGTACTCTGAAATAACTTAGACAGCTTCTAAAAAGTGCCTTTTATCGAACACTTTCCTTAGTAATGACAAGATCGTCTAAACGCACCCCAATACTCCATGGTCTTTGGGTATTAAGATGCACTTTATTAATGATCTATGTAGGCATTGGCAATAAAACTATGCAGATAATCTAAAATGTATTGTCAGTTTAAATGTAAGATGATCACGTTTAAATCGCATAGCATTTGGGTAGAATTACAGTATGAACATGCCTCCCATTTTCTACTGTTAAAAGGGAAAAAGAAGTTGAATTACTAGATCGCCAACTTTCCAGGTCCAATGATCCAAAAGAAACAAACATAACAACGTTCAATAATATTTTATGGTAAACAAAGTAGGAATGTGCCCAATGTTTTTAAAGGGATCAGAATTTTGTTCTCTCAGTCTAAAGTAACAAGCGAAAGACGTTTGAATGTTTGAGCATGGTATTGACAGATAGATTATCTACTTCAAAATGTCATCATTCTCTTCATGAACTGTAGCATCTTTCATTTTTGATCACTGTTTCTTGCACTGTATGCTGATCCAAGTTTCATAAACTCAAGGGAGCAGAAATAATGACTGCATTAAAAACATATGGCCATTGCAATAGCGACCTTGGCCTAATTACATAATGGACTGTACTGCCACAATGTCATGTATGTCTCACTAGATTCTGAGTTGTTTTCAATGTAATCAATCCCTAGGCCGTGAAACCGGTTCCAGTGAATGTGTGAAAAAGCCAGCCCATCTGATTCAACAGCAGATTTCTGACAAGGTCTGTTTCTTATCGAAGATAATTAAATGTAGGCACAGCGCTCAATACTTTTAGATGGCTAAAGCTGACATCGCCTAAAGTCGTACGATCATAACTGCTCGAGGAACGTCTACATCTCACTGGCAACAATCACAAAATGAAATACTAGGTCTAGGTGTTCCAGATATGTAGTTTGAAATTAAACTCAGCAGGAATCTCTAACAAAAGAAGCTTCTCGATGCTAACACTTCCATTCTACACGAAAACTAAGATGACGTGCCAATGTTTATACCCTTCTCTAAAGTACGAGTCCTAGACAATGTCTTCATTTGCCTGGCCAAAGCTGCCATGAGAAGGTCATCGTGTTGTCAGTGAGAAGGATGATCTCTCCCTAAGGTTAAGGCCTAAGGAATGCTAAGTATAATTATTGTACGGAACACAGTACTATCAGGTCGTTTTGGTAAAATTCTTGATATGGCAGCTCACAAGGGAAATCATGCAAACTCGTTTGATGTTCACAATATTGTGGATTAGGTCTGTCAAACCCGAAGCAAACAAAGATCTAGCTCCATGCCACTGCTTCCTACTTTGACCATCATTCCTGCAACAAACAGAATAACCCAAATAATGGAGGTAGCGATCTGTTATCCATTCAATCAATGATCAGTGTTCACCATTGCATTCTTGCTAGAGTGCCAAATACAATGCTGCACTTCCAAGCATGGCTGGAAATTTCCACCGCGTTTCGCCGGAAGAAGGGCGCTGTGGATGGCAGCAGTTGGCTTGATAAATGAAATTGCAGAGCAGCATTATGCATTCTGCACTTGTCAGAAGTGTACAGCGTTAAAGGCGATCAAATGACTCCATTTAGCCAACAAGAAACACACCTAATACCGGCAAGACTGAGTTACTTCTTAAATTCTTGTTACTCACCTCACGAGCGATCATGTTCAACGCATTGTCCTCCGTTGTATTCGACTGAGTCCTTCTCCTCCCTCCTCCAGCTGTGGCTGCCATATTGTTTTAAAATTTCCTTAAGCTGTTGGCAATGGATGAGTGTACTTGCTTTGCTGAAATTCGCTCAGAAGAGCCACAAGAAAAATGATATGTTCCCGTCCTTCATGCGAACACCCGATATCATGCTACAATGAGGCGAAATTATCCTGAGTCATTTCAGGGAAAAGGCTATCCTATTGTCATTGAAGAACGAGATTCTTGAGGCACAGATCGCAATAACATCATACCTCCAAGCAACAACTACTTTATGACTCGTTCATCTTCCTTCTAAATTCTGTGTTTGGACTCCATGCAGCTTAGAAATCAGCCATCCTCACAAGTAGCTCGTTATCACAGCGACTCCGCTAAACTGGGCGAAGCTCTGTTTGCTTGATGCTCCATGTGACGTCATAGACCCCACCAAATCCATATTTGGGTGGAGCGGGCCTCGTGCCCAGGCCATTTTCATAGTTTTCCAGCTTCCTTATTTTCGTTAGAGAACAACTTCGGTTTGAGAAAAAGAGAACACCAGTTATTGAGTGAGCAGTTGAAAACTTCTGATCTAAAATATTTTTATTGGTATCACCATCGGTTATGCCCTGATAACAGTAAACTTTTCTTAAATCTTTGAGAATAATAATGATCTTCCATTCTCAAAATTTAAGGGATCAGAGTATCACAAGAGCAAAAGCTTTGGATTGAGAGATCAAAATTGAAGTTTGAAACTAAACTTTCATAGGCTTTGTAGATACATTAAAACCTCTTACGATACTTAAATTTAACGAGCTAAATCATTGAAAATTTGATAAGATTCTCTCATTACCATATATGGCTTAACATTACATGGGATGGTTCCATGGAACGATAATCAACTAAACCCCGGGGTAGAATGCCTGTTTACTTTCAATTTTAGGCGGATATATATACGTTTTTTAGCTTATCGATTACACTTTTTCCAAGCTTCGTTCAGATACTAAAATACCCTTTAAAATACATATATACGCCTACCCTAAGAAGAACCTCTGGCTGCAACTCCTAGAGAAGTCCATGGAGGAACAGTTACTCCACACTATCTTCTCGAAAGTGGAATCGATTGCCACTAAATAATACATATCTACACTGTGTATGCCTATATCTGTGAATATCTTAATATCTAGATGTAACTAGTGCAATTATCTGATAAAATAATTTAAAATTACTGGAGGCAATGTTATATTTATATCAAAAACATACATTTAGGTTGTCTGAAATTGAAGCAAATCCATTATGAGGAATTGCAGCTACCAAGCTTCCCGACTCCTTTGTGTGTGGCAGTACCTTTAAAAATAAAACATGAAGGAAGGTACCCTGTTTAAACTCTCAAGTTCAGAATGAGCATGATTCTTGGAATAAATAAAGCGAACGAGAAAACCTTTCAGTAAATTCAAGTTAGGCTGGAATGTATGAGGAATTACAAATTGAAAATTAGTACTTCAATACGATCAATACGATCTCTTTTAGGAGTATTTCTTCTTTTTGCAGGAGATTACATGGCAAAGGTAAGGGAAACTCTAGGGTGGACTGTAGGCCACCTAAAACGACAAAAGTGTATCATGTTAACGCTACAGGGCCAATATTATGAGAGGGATAAACAAGGTTTGTAACGCGTAGGAATAAGCTGCATCCTACAGTCGTAGAATGAAAATTCATATTTTTGAAAAACTGCCGTTTTCTTATTTTCAGTCCCAATATCTTATCTTTAAAGTATTGCTTTAATACCTCCTATGGTGACAAAGTCTATCATTCGTCGTGACTTGAGCATATTTGGTATTGCCCTTTGCTCCACATCCTCAATTCTTGTCATGCACCTTGGTCGTTTACTGAAAATTGTATTACACATATTACTAGTATTACGTTTTTCAATTATATCGATTCTCAATGCATTATTTCCCCAGTTACCAGACATGCGTAGACGTCAAATCGCAACATTGTCGTGAATCTTACATCATCCAAAGCAATATGACGTACCGTTTGCACGATAGGGATTTTCCGTCTCTCCATCTATTTTTAGCAATTACTTAATTCTATTCTCTGTCCTTATACATAAATACCACATCTGTAAGTTTATCAACACACTTGTCACTTCGATTTAACAAAGCTGTTGGTAATGGTTTTAGTTGTATGCGCTAGTTTCGTTGCCGCGGATATAACAGTCTTGGCGCTACTGTTGCGCTACGAAGTCTATATAGGTTAGAGAGATCTGCAGAGAGACGCCAAACAACCCGTTTGAAATAGGAAAATAAAAGGCATAACTTTTAAGCATTACAACTTTGTCGAAAGGGAAACTGAAGAGAAAAAGATATGTTAATCGACATTGTTAAACTGGGGCACCTTAGATGTTTTCGACCGCGGGCCTCTCGTTGACTAAACTTCCACAGAATAATAACAGTCTTGCCGCTACTATTGCGCTACGAAGTCTATATAGGTTACACATTATTCACGTAACCTGTAACATTATGTAAGATAGCTCCTAGGTAGCTTCAAAATCTGCAGAGAGACGCCAAACAACCCGTTTGAAATAGGAAAATAAAAGGCATAACTTTTAAGCATTACAACTTTGTCGAAAGGGAAACTGAAGAGAAAAAGATATGTTAATCGACATTGTTAAACTGGGGCACCTTAGATGTTTTCGACTGCGGGCCTCTCGTTGACTAAAATTCCACAGATGCGAGCATTTGTGCAATTACGAATTCCAACGCTCTTGTAAAGTCTTTGACAAGTGATGCTTATAAAGACGCGACGGTATACAATGATTATAATAATAATTTTTTAAACTTCATGTATTTCGCTTCAAATAACACAACCATTACTCACTTAACAGGCATAATGATTACATGTACGATGTACGTTCTTTTAAAAACTACGAAGCAAGAAGCTCGGGATTGGGCCAATCATTGTCTTCTTTACAAAAAAGAAAATATGTTGTTCTTATTGCATATTCTTATTCTTATTATAATCTTAAATACAAGAAATTTACTATTTTCAACATTAAGATCTTTAAGCATCACCATAAAACATTTTACTGCCTATTGCCATTCCACCAATACAACTCATACTTAGATTAATGAAAGAAACTTTCCAAATCTTTTCTTCAAATCTTCACATAACTGTTGATACTTAATGTAAGTTAGTTTCAAACTCAACAGTCAACTCAAGTACATATAAAGAGTCATATCGGGGAGAAGATCAGGTCCAGAAACAATGCATCGAGATTGTTCACCGGGAATATCAGTAAAGACGTGACGGCTGGATTCGAAGCAGATAAAAAGTCAGATATAACTTTTAAGGATTGAATCATGTCTCCAGTTATAGAGTCCTTGATACAGAGGAGAAAACCAGCCAAATACTACATGTTTAAGAGTTTGCGGATTTAGACAGTCAAAGCATAAGTCAGTATCAGATCTGCTCCAGAGATGCAGATTCTTTGAAGTTGGAAGAGTGTTATTTGAGATACCTGCATGTAAAATTGGGATATTCTTGGGAAGATGGTTCAAAGCTTTTCGCCAACACGTTTTGTGCTCCTTGAAGCAATATTTAGTTAATGACTTATTATAAAACCTTGCAAAGTTAAGCAAGTTGTAAATTTTGATTCTTTGGCCTTCTGGATCTCTTTAACAACGGCCCTGCTACTTTGGAAGTGGTCAAATTGAATAAATTTGTCCTTAGTCAAATTGTAGATTAGTTTGATATCGGGCTCAGAAGACTTCTTCAATTAATAATAATAATAATAATAATAAATAGTAATAATAATAATAATAATAACTTTTTTCAAACTTCAATGCCATTTATTTCTTATACTGAAATAGTGCAACTCAACGTTACAATTTCTAAACTAATAACATTCTCATTGTTTTCTCCTGGCAAATGAGATTCCGTGTGTGGATACATAGGCTCAAAAGCTAAGGTGAAGATTTTAGTGTCAATCTTTCGCGAATTCTCGTCCAGTCAGTGGGTACGGGGAAATTCATTAATTAATATTTATTTTGTTTCGGCTTTGAGCCTTCATCAGTGCCAGACATATACATATTCTCAGCAGACACATTGCAATTATATATAATGTCTGCTGAGAATATATATATATATATATAATTTTGAATACAACGTCGGCAAAAGTTGTACGTAAAACGATAACAACGGGAACAAATACTGAGACAACGTTTGGCCTGACTTTAAGATTTCATCATGTTTCTGGTACACTGACATGTTAAAATGCTTAATAGATTCTGGCACAAACGTACAAAAAATGTGTTACTAAACAGGAAAATATTGTGGGGTACGAAAATTGAAAGCGGGGACTACCGTTTGAAAAACGGCCAATTTGGGGGGAATATCAAAAGCTATCATATTGTTGCTTTAGCCAGTCGTTGGATTTAGCAATGAGAGACGACGTTCCTTTGATTAATTCCGTAGCATACCTTTGCCGTTATTTATCATCTAATTACATATTGTGTTATACTGGAGTTCTGCTGTTCCATATCACGTGATTCTGCCCAATCCCCCAAAAGGTGCTTACGCTATTATGAACTGCTGACAGCGCTATATATTCACTGTAAAAGAGCGCAATTTTAGTCGGCCGTTGTTCCCGAGAATCAAAGCTACATTGGCAGTCCTGTATTAAGGCGTTGATCTCTTTACTTTATGTGAAATTGATGCCTTGTGCTTTCTTTGATGACTTTTGCTTTCCCTCTGTGCTGCATCAATTGGAAGGAATGCTGACTGTACTCTACCTATCACCACATCTCTATATTCCTGAGAAAACAACCCAAACTCCACACGATAGCTTAGACAAATCAAATTTCTCACAAAACCAAACACACGGAGAAACCAGTTTCATTTTCAAACATCGTTTACTTTTATAGGGGATTTATAATTGATTTTCAATGTTCTGTCTGTTGGACATTACCATCAAACGGGGCTATCGTTTGACATCGCAGCTGTCTTTTCATCTTGAAAATCAATTGAGTTTTTCAGCAGGATATTACATTGTGCAATGGTTTCAGGTTTCCTATCAAATAGTTTCAGTTGATGAAATCAAGACACAGCTTATAAATAATTCAAAGTGACAACTTGGTGTGATAGAAACCTCTGATGGGATGATAAACACTAGCAGTGATCAATTATGCTCCTCAGAGCAATTCTGAAGGGCTTCAGAAGAGAGCGATCAAGGCCTATAACGGTAAACTTGAAAGAGAATCCAGTTATCCAAATGTCAAGAGATTTTCATGTACTCACTAAGACCCTCTTAAAACTCAGGTATGGATCCAAAACTGCTACGAATCGGCCTTGCGTTTACATGGGACCTCGTTAATCGAAACTCGTTTGGATCTGTTATCCGTACCAGTTTAGAGCCGCTTATGAAAGTAGACCAGTTTCAAATCCGATCCCTAAAACTTCCCGTGTAAACACTTGGGATAGGAACCAAACGGGTACGGATCGAAAATGCCGCCAAAAATTACCAATGCAAAGAAAACTTGGGCTTGGGGTCACACTGTAAAATTGACTCACAGCAGGACCTAAACGCCCAGGTCAGATCGTGCTTTTCTTGCACAGTTCTCCAGGTGCAATGTCCCTGAATATGTTTGTATTTGGCGGGGAAATTTATTTTGAGTTTGAGTTTACCCAGAACCTTTCAACAATCTGTCAAAGGCTGCTACACGATTGGTTAATTAAATCTGGGGTTCGGAACACACTACTCACTAGACAAGGTGAATGTAATTCGAAACCCTTTTGTTCTTTTTGACGTTGATGGAAACTCAAGATCGTCAGATCTGAAGTGGGATTTGCGGTCAAACACAAAAAGTCGTTTCCATGGTCAAAACTTGCTGTTTCGCTGCGGTCAAAAGTGGCAGTGTGACCGCAGCTAATGTTAATTGTTCAAGGTTGCATTTTCCCGTAGCTCATGTTACAACACAACGAACCGTTGATTTGCTAATGGACTCTTAAAGTGGGCTCTTCCCCCTAAAAAGTGTCAGAGAGTAATGCAACCTCCCTTTTAAGCTAAAGGAGGTGAGGTGCCTTGGCGAAGATCACATCGCTTTGTAAGACTAGTTTATCATTGCGGAACGCAATGTCGTTAACAAAGTGAGAAAAAAATGATTGGCCTTCATCATGTTCAAATTCCGTTCCTCAAAATTTGTTAGAACCAATTTCAGTGCAAATAGAAGATCGTCTAATTCGCCTCGTATCAGGACGAAAATTAACTAGAAAATGGTTGCTACCAGTAACTATCCTTCGACTTCTTTAGAGAGCAAGGCTATTATCATTATCACTATCATCATCTCCATCATCTTCATCATTATCATCATCATCATCGTCATTATCGTTATCACCATGGTGATGATGATCATTACTATCACCGTGTCTACCTGTGAGTGACGCCACCGTCTGTATAGGATTGAACATCAATTATTTTAATTATATGACTTGAAAGATATTTTTATTTAGTCTTTTTCAGCGTAGTTTTGTACAGTTTGGTTGATTACCTCCAACTTACAATACTGTCTGTTGTTAATGCTTGGTAACTATTGGACAGAAAATAATGTAGCTCTTGGGAGCAAAATAACGGCCAATGAAAACTTACGTGTATTGAAAAAGACTGGTGAAAGTACTCTGAAATTTCAGAGTAAAGTGATAGCACATTATGAAAGTAGAAAATTGAGTAGAACTGATTTTAAACATTCTTTGAACAAATGCAAAGTCATTGCCCATAAAACAGGGATGACTTTTGTTTATGTTTATGAACTAAGAATGGATGTTTTGAATCTTTTAATTCTCAAATTATCAAACATTCACTGAACTTTTTTAAACACTCCATAGATCCTTTAAAAGTTAAATATATATGGTAAGGCGTGCTTATTTTCTAGCTTGACGTATTTAAAAAGCTGTTCTGAAATGGTAATTCCAAGGCATTTAGAAGGCTGAATTTTACGAATGCACCCTTCTGAAGAGAACACTATAGAAAAAGAGCGTGTCACCAACAGGGATCGAACCCCTTGACCAATGATATCGTGGCGTGGGCTATACCAACTGAGCTAGGTAACCTTCACTGTTTACATATTCTACTTCTATAGGCGCCACACTAGCTGTCGACCATCCATCATTCAAATGCTCCCTTCCTCTACTATTTAATGACGGAGCCACGATTCAAACTCGAATAAAATCACCGATGTACCAAAATTTACTTATTTCAACCTCTGAGACGATGTTGATATTAAAAATCTTGTGCTTCCCTGTTTCGGTTGTTAGGAAAGGAATTTAAAACGCAGATGTGTTGATAAATAGTATGTAGATATTCTTGCCTGGTAGAAACAACCTTGTGCAAGGTCATTTACATCACTCAGAATGCTTTTGCTGAAAATCGTAACTTTTGCTGAGGTCAACAAGAGCTGTCGGTCCTTGAGCCAGAAATTCTACGTCTTCATATCAAGATAAGAAGCCATCGCACAGCTGCATTTGAAGGTTACAAAGGAAACTTGACGTAGCAGATCATGCTGATCTGATTAAGTAAGAAGGAAAGATAAAGCAAGATTGAACGTTTCGAGAGAGATTAAGAGCAGCAAATTGCGTCGACTGTACTACGCAATCCATCAAAAATAGACTCCTTGACATTAATTCTACCGAATTAAAATCATACTGTACGAAGGAGTAATCTGCTAGCTTTCTGGGTTTCTATCGTATCTGAAAACAGGCTTTCTGTTCTTTGATAAGGAATAATTTGATGACAACATTATTAAAGCAGGGATTTTAGCAGCAACAAGACTTCAATCAATGGCTTAGGAGCAAAGTAGAACAGATCAAAATATTTCCCCAAATATAAAGATAGTAATGCCAAAATTTTATACTTCAAAATGACATTTTATTTACTATGTTTTGAGGTTTATCTTGGCAGGTATCAAAATTTAAATAGCTAAGATTTGAAATGCGTCAACTTTGCAATAATAAAAACGTTTTGCGTTTGATAGATTGTCATCAAAATTTTGGATCGTGCCGATTTAGGAGAAAGGAGTCAATGAAAATTTTGAACAAGGCAAACGATGTTATCTCAAGATGGTTGGTTTTTCAACGCGCGGCGACAGTGTGTATTTCGGTGCTATGCCAATAAGTGACCTGGGAAGTTTGTCACGTTGGTAGCAGTGCGCATGCTCAGGACTTGTAAACCGCTGTATCTTATGAATTATTTAGCGGTTGCCGCTTAGATGTCATATTTGCAATATTGAAGTAGAGTGAAATTTGTCTACTTTAAGCACCTTCTATTTTGAAGTTCTTTCTATCTCAGATATATTTCCTTATATTTCGACTCATTTAAGTTCGACTCATTTAAGTTCGATTTAATTTCGACTGATTTCTAGGTCCCTTGTAAACTTGAAATTAAGAGAGTACATGGTATTGTAATGCAGCATGTCAAATAAATCTGCATTACCTAAAATCATATACGTTTCCATGAATTTTAAATAAAAGGGTTTTTTTGTACTGTTACGGCTACTCTTTTTAACGTTATGCAAATTTCTAGATGTTTAAAAGTTGAAATTCAAAAGTTATACAAATGGCGTCTTATTACATCATATTTCTGGAACTGGTTTTACTTTCAGGTTTTTATTGTCATTGTCAATGCCGGGTTTATCTCTGCTCCCTTGACTTGTTATCAATTATATAAATTCAAGGACCCCCTCTCCCCGTCCCTGTTAAACTAACTCCTCCTCTCCCTTTTCCTCTATCAGCTAACGTCTTAATGAGATTCTGGAATTCTGGTGTCAAAGAACTTAGGGGGTCACAAAATTTTGCATAAGCAATTTTAGAATTCTCTGAACTCACGGAAACGCAGGCATGAATTTGAAGGGCGGGGATTTCTCGGGACAGTGGCGATAATGACTGTATTAGTTGCTCTTTAAGGTTTTTCTAGAGTGTAGTACATTAGTTAAGCTCGATACAGTGTCACAATGCACTGACATTTGGTTCTGTGAAAAGCGGAGGAACTTTTGAAATCGTTGTAGAGACTTATTGGATTGGCTATAATGGTTTCTAAGGCAACTTTGTCAGAGACGCGTTCAGCTTAAATATATTGTAACAACAGAAAGCACAAGCAACGCCCAGAATAATAGAAAAGACAATGGGTCTGGTTTTAGTTTACCCTACAAGTTGTAAATTCATTGACCGCAAGAAAGTGTCAGTTGCCAAAGACGTGTTTCCTTTTGAGAAGATCCTCTATTTTGACGCTAAAAATAAAGTTTTAAAAATGTTACAAGACAAAATGATGATGTATGTGTTGACCACAACCCACAATTATGTAGTGAAATGTTAACGTACGAATGTAAATTCCTTTGGTTAGAAAAGTTGGTTAAAAGGCATTTGTTTGCATTCTTTAATGTTTCTTGCCTTGAATGGTGGCATCTGTCACAGAGCATTGTCAACGTGGTAATTCAACCTGCATGAATATTGACTTTCCCGACAGATGTATAAGGAGCACATCACCAACGTGAAGATTCTTAGTAGAACCGAATCGTGACCACAGCGTGAAATACTTGCTGTATGGCGCCTGAAACTAGCTTGAGTTACAGACCAAAGCAAGGCTCCATTCCGGTGTCTGACGCCACTGTGTTACCCTGAGTATGCCACTTTGTTTCATCCGACTCACTTACAGATGTGACGAGCCGAATGCACTTAGTACATCTCGTTGATGAGAAGGATGCTTACAAATAGATGGAAAGAAGTTTAACACACAAACACTGTGGTTATCTTCTCTAGGCACATATAATGAATTTGCACACCAAACTAAAATGATTGTCCATTGATTACCAATGATGGTTCTTTGACCCGTTAACGTAAATCACTTCAACAATTAGCTTTTCCTGTTCCAAACGTGGCTCCAAACAATATGACGTTTCCATCAATAGTTATCAAAAATATTTGCCTAAAAACTCTCTTTAAATAACTGTGATAAATTAAACGTTCTCTCATTACCAAACCTATCTACAAACACATTACACATCAGAGGTCATATGTAAGCCACACACGTAAACACTCTCTGACTCGAAGCTAAGAATCAAAGCAACATCTGTTTCGACCGTATAGAAAAGACGAGAAACAGACGAGGTCGCAGTGACCGTTCCCAAGTCTTCAGTCTGACCTCATTTTTCTTAACATCACTCTGACACCGCGGAGCAGAAATGGTTGTTAATAGACAGCTTCCTTGAGATTGTTCGATAAAATAAAAGAAACAGACGATTATAAAATAATTGCATTTTCCTTAAGCACTTTTATCTTACTGCATTGAGATTTGTTGAAAGGTTCAACAAGTTCTGCCATTAAATTTCAAACACCAGGTTATTAAGACATCCTTCGTATACACTCTTAATAAAACATGCTATGGCAAATTCGCAATATCGAAGATTATTTTCTATAGCAGCATATTCAAAAATCTAAGATATAGTAAGATTTCGGAAATATAAAAATTCTAACTGCCCTTCGAACAAAACCGACTGAAGTGTGTCTGTAACCATGCTTTTAAATATACCAGATAAAAAATATCTCGTCTTAATTAACCTGGAAATAGAGGTCTTAAGGTTTAATTCTTCGCTGCCGTTCATAGTGTCTCCGGTCGTTACGACAGACGAGCGTCTTTGATACGATTAGAGTCCGCTTAGAGGCAGGCACTTTTAACTGCCAGGCTGCACTCGAACACCTTTTCGGGTAGCAGCAGGTATGGGGCTATCCCGTCGGGCAGCAAGGTGCGAGGCTTCTTTGCTGCTCTTCTCTCTGAGGCAGCAGCGATGCGACTCTCCTCCACTTTTCGGACTGCTGAATGGCACCTGCTATACCAAGAGGCGCGATTGAGTGCCTTGACCCCCCCCCCCCCCCCTGGCCACATTGCCACAACAACATCTGAAGTTATATATAACGTATATCAACCCCTTCAATTTAGCAGCCATACCCCAGTCAAACCAAATTTCGCCCCACCCCCCAGCATTTTCATATCAGATCAACGTCGCATCTATGTACGTTGAACAGCCGTCTTCGCTACATCGTATACAAAAGTTGATGCGACGTCGTATTTGCAGTGTTGGTACGACTTGGTACTGACGCCGATGAAATATCGGTCAGACATACTATAAAATGACGTTGTAACTCGGTATAACAACCAACCCTTCGGTTGAATACTTACTTTACTTTACTTTACTCGACCGCAGTCGAGCATGCCTTCACAATACTGCGCCATTGGTCTCTGTCTTCCATAAATCTGGGTACATCTTGCACATCGCAGTCGAGCATGCCTTCACAATATTGCGCCATTGGTCTCTGTCTTCCATAAATCCTGGTACATCTTGCACATCGCAGTCGAGCATGCCTTCACAATACTGCGCCATTGGTCTCTGTCTTCCATATATCCTGGTACATCTTGCACATCGCAGTCGAGCATGCCTTCACAATATTGCGCCATTGGTCTCTGTCTTCCATAAATCTGGGTACATCTTGCACATCGCAGTCGAGCATGCCTTCACAATATTGCCAACTGCCCAGTAGGACCGCCTCTCGCGGATTATGGAAGGCATCTGTCATCAATGAGAACAGATACTACATCCATTCGCCCCACCTCTCTTAAAAAGCCAGCTTCGTTAGCGCGTTGTAGATGTGAAAAATTGAGGTGAGGGTAGCTTGCCATCAGCCAAACTACTGATGCAGTAACTACTGATGCACCCACTTTAACTGGGTTAGTCTGTACGCAGGTTAGCAAAGGGGGCAAAAAAGCCCCCAAGGCATCAGGTTGACCATTATAAAGCGTTTTTCAAGTATTTATCATATCACAGCCCCATCGGGTGAAATCTCCAAAAGATTTCTAAAGTAAAACAGACAAAAGAAACCCTTGATGAAAAGACAGCGAGGTAAGTGTTGACCACTTTCAAATATTCTTCTTTCAAATTTTGATTCAGCGATTCTAAGAAGTTATTACACTCTCGAGTGCCAAATAATCGTTCGCCCGCCACCCGCCTATTAATTTCTTGAAATTTGGAACCCCCGCTCGTTATCAGGACCCCTCGTTTATTTATTTTAAGAAATTTCCCCAGTACTCAAAATGCAAATGATGTCTGAAAACACTTAAATAGCTTTCCATGCAACATTTGACCCTGACGCAGTTGCTAATTAGTCAATTAGTACGATTTTTGTCATCATGTGTGTCATACTTATTTAAAATTTTTCACAAAATTGAGACTGGAGTTCAGACCCCCAATTTATTTGGACCCCCCGTTTATTAACTTTAGGCCGTGATGATGACCCTCCTATTATTCGGCACTCCAGAGTATGAAGCATAATGGTGGATAGAAAAATGATCTAACATTACTTTTTGACATTTTATACAAATTCGAACAACATATCTCTCAATAATTTGAGGGTACAGCGTCACCCTGCCCATACCTCCTATGGCCCTTTCATGTCGGACCCATCTAATGCACAATATGTGGAAACAAAATGTCCCCATCACTAACAAAACGAGGTCTTAATCACATCTTGCCGTATATAGAGACTACGTCTGTTAAACAAACGTAACATTTTCCTCCCTTCGAGAGGCTGTTGTATGATTGATAAAATTCATGAAACCACTACCTTACTCATCTGAGTTAGGGTGTGGTTGGTGCTAATTCTAAGAGGAGCTTAACAAAATAGGAAACGTACGATTATTAAATACAGAAAATCTCATCGCAGAGTACTTTCAAATTTCGGAATTTGAGAAGAAAAAGTACCAGTAATGAAACTCTAGCATTTTAACAACCCCCCGATTAAGTGCCCCCTTACTCTTTGGTCACTACGAATAACTGCCCCATCGGACTGCCAGATTGGGCGTTTATTCGAGGGAGACGTTTATCTCATCAATGAGCTTAAAAAAGGGGGGCAATTGGAGTGGTAAACTATTCTAGACCATAAAGTCAATTAGATAAATATGGAAACTATCTAAAAAAGGTAAAACTTTACACTACAGAAGTCCGCGGTGTGCAAAAATATGCAACTTTGAATTTAGAAAACTGCTATAAGAAATCTATCTTCACTATGAATGCTAACTAAAAATAGAAAATATTCCTTTGAACAATCCCACTTGAGGTGCGCATGCGTATTATAGATCAAGGCTCGTACGTGTACTCTTATTAACTGAATGTCAAGGAGTTTTACCCCGCCCTTAGTAATCTTCAGTGCGCAATAACTCATAGAATAAACAAAAATAACAATCTCCTTACATAAAAACAAGCTCTATGAGAATAAAAATTACTGGTTGCACTACTTCTGAACGAACTAAAGTAAAAGTTTAAGAAATTGGTTAATGGTACAAAGTTTATATATTGCGTTAAGGAACAAATGTCGACAATAAGGAAACCGGTTATGAATTATGCGTTTTTCAAAAATATTAGTGATTGAAAATGTGTCGCTTGCGTGCGCCCTATTTTCTACGGCTTGATTTAGTTTTCGTGTTCCCTATAAATTTTTTCGCGAAAAATTGTCTTACTTTACTCCATACGATGGCTGTGAGCAGTGTCTGGGAAAAACGTTTAGCAAAATCACCCCTTACTTAACGCAGTATTTAAAGGCAAAGTGGGCGAATTATTAAACAAATAAACCCTTGAAGTACATTTTATAAGCACGACGCGTGAGATGAGCAAGAAAATGCGTGAGTGTATGAGTGGATGAGTGGATATCTGAAAGAGCGAGTGGGTGAGTGGATGAGCGATTGACTGGATCAGCGAATGGGTGAGTGGATGAGCGAGTGAGTGGATGAGCGAGTGAGTGGATGAGCGCTTGATTGGATGAGTGAATGAATGAACTAGCAGGTACAAGTGATTTGCTAGAGTGAGCGAGTATCCAAGAGTGAGTCGTTTGTGCGTGAGTGCTTTAGTCGTTCATGCGAGTATGCGAGTGCGTGAGCGAGTGAGGCATTTGTTTAAAAGTTTGCGTAAGTATCTGAGTGAGCGAGATAGTGAGCGAGTTGTTTTTGTAAGAGAATGACATAGCATGCGAGGGGGAAATGAGTGTAAATAAATAGGCCGAAATTGAACTTGCAAGAAATACAAAACGATGTAAGTAGTGCTCATTATGTCTCTTACAATGCATGTTCAGCTCAGTAGCAACTTTTCTGTAAAGTATTACGTTATCGTCCCAAACATTTCGGGTAGGCTAATTTTATTGCAGGCCTTTTAAGGTTGCTCTTTTATGTATTGAATTCTTTGGAAATGAATCTGCCAGGATCTCTAGCACAGTGAGAGGTATTCCTCGTAAACAATTCACAAACTCATAGCCGTGTGCGAGGGGCAAATAACTGAAAAAAGGCAAGTACACTATTTGGGAAAAGTCAGAAAAAAATCCCCAAAAGTCAGGGAAAAAGTCAAAAAGTCAGAAGAAAGTAAAAAAGTCAGGAAAAAAGTCAGAAAGTCAGAAAAAAAGTCGAAGTCTGAAAAAAGTCAAAGAAAAAATCACTAAAGAAAAAAGTCACGTACACTCTTTTTGCAGTTATTTGCCCCTCGGCCGTGTGCTGTATGTTTCGCGTAATTTTGGTCAATATGCAGTAGTTTTGGGTTATTTTCCCGTGAGACCAAACCGAATCTTATCCCAGTTTCGCTGGCCTTAGGCCCTACATATAAATATTGTCACACGACAATAAGCTCTGGCTAAGAAATCTGACTTTACTTTACATCAGAAACGTAGAAACAAAGGCGCTAATTTTATCGCTTTCAAAAAGACCGCCATTAATTCACAAGACTTGTTTATGATCACATGTACAAATAAGGATTCACACATCTGTTCATTGGCGGCCTACGGCACCATGGTTACAAAGACAATTCCACTTGTACATTGACTTAGGTTGCGTAATAAAACGCAATAATAGACGGGGGGCGCAATCACACGTTCTCGAAGTCAAAGTTAGCTGACCTCGAAGAAGATCATAATGGCTCGAAGCGGCCAAGGTCTATAAAAAAACCTAATGAACCTTCCGACGGAGAATTGAGTCACTATTTACGGTTACCCGAGTAAAAACCAGAGAAGCGGAGAGGGAGAAAGAGAAGGAATTCTTCCTTTAATTCCTGAACGCATTTACTGATTTTGAGAGAGTTGCACCCATTCGGCTCTGCTGGCAAACTCAAAAAACATAGACAGACAAAATGGTACTTCATTTGAGAGATAAGAACGTCCAATTTTATAATACAAGTTAAAATCAATAACATTTTACCAATTAAATTAATCTTCATCATGCTTTAGCACAATGACGTTAATAGTTTGTATTTTTAAATTCCGCAGAAATTACCACATTTCGTAGGTAAATTCACGAAAAGCAGATTGGGAGGTCACAGAAAAATTTTCAATCGTGAGAACTTTAGTTCCTTTTTAAAAATTGCATCTCTCATGACAAAAATGGCAAAAGTGAAGCTAATGTTAGCAACTTAATTTCAATCAACACCGTAAGAGCGTGGCGTGGGCAGAGGGGGGAGAGAAAGGGGGGTCGACTTCTAAACATTTGTTATCTTATAATTTCTATAGCTTTAAGCTCATTAAAACCTGCAACTTTATAATAAAGAAGTAAAATAATTCTAGCAATGCCAGCTGACCCTTTCAAGCGAGGGATGGGGGGAGGGGGTGCACACTGATACTTACAGTATCTAATACCACAGATGCACCAAATTACCCTCTTTTGCCACCTTCTGTCACTAAAAGAGCTACAGATCCTGGCGTAAGAAAGATGGGCTACAACGAAAGCCATAAGTAGGAGTAACTAAGCTTTTCCTACTGGCCTACTCTTGCCACAATTTTACCCTCGGTACGCTAAGACGGTCTTGTAGTAGCAATCGCTTTTCTGCATGTGGCGAGAAGTTTGCTGTATGGGGGAAGTTTTGCTTTGACGTCGGGAGAAACCTCGGGAATCCCATCTGGCCCAATACTGATTGTCCTCCAAGCAAAAATGGTATCTGTAATCAACCCCTCTTATTTAATCTTAATTTGCCGGGAAAATATCGAACTTCTAGTGCTCTACATGATCAGCAAAGTACCTCTTCATGTCTGTCTTAGCAATGAGTGATAACAATAAGGTCAAACCCTGAAAACCAATATAGCCATAAAGGACAGCGTTTAAATGACCTGAATCAATTACGATCTGAAAAATATAAATCAATACAAAACCACTCGTATTTCCTAAAATCATCGGCACAGCTGATGCTACGCCTTCAGAAATGGGATACGAGATTTCAGAAACATGATCTAAGCCATATCCTAAGTAAGGGAAATTAAAGAAACATAGCGTCGTAAAAACAAAGGCTATCAGGTAAACATTAGTACTATGAATCAAAGTTTGACCGAAAGCCATGACTAATAATGTTGACAGAAGGAGCACTGTGCACGTTGTCAGTTTATATTTCTTGAATTTATCCACTAGTTTCCCGGCAACCAAACTGCCTGCAATGCCCCCCAAGGGGCCTGCAAAACCCACCCATCCAACACTCATTTCAGAAATGTGTTCATGTTGATAGCTGCTCTCAAACATCATCATCTGGTTGAGTAGTGTCGGCAGGGAATATACGATACCAAAATTAATCGAATATGCAACGGTTATCAGGTTATAGTTTAAGCCTTTTATTAGATGGAATATGCCTTGGAAGTAGGAAACTTCACTTGCACTTTGATTGTCTGCCCTGGAAGCTTCCGACCAACTTGGGGGGTGCGGGGGCGCATCCCGGACCAAAATAATCACAGCAAAAAATAGAAGGCAGCAGAACACTGCATGCGTTACCAACATATGTTGCATCCCTGTTCTGACCACTGCCATGTCCTTTGAATCTGGAACAAGTAAGGTGGAGAGGAGAAATCCAACTGAGATGCCACAGACGTTCATCTGAACTCCAATTGTGGTAGCTGTGGTTCTCTCACTGTCACTGAACCATACGGCGGCAAGCCGTGGAGGTGTAGCAAGAATAAATATCGTTCCAAATGCTGCAATAAACTGTCCTACTGCCACATATATGAACTGATCTCTCTCGATTCCACCTACACGAACTGCTGCACCTATTGCATGAAAAGCGGCAGGCAAAACCAGTGAAAGTTTCAAGCCAAGACGAGACAAGATGAACGTACCGGGAATCGCTGTTAGTGCTGGGACTATAAGGAACGACAGCGACAGCCAGTCAACTAACAGGGCACCGATGTTGTAATATTCCTCAACTATATCTGTTATGGCACTTAAGGAAATCCAGATAGCAGCATTTGTGATGCTCACCAAGCTAAAGAGGAACAGGATCACCCATCTTATCGTGTAAACCCTAACCCCTCCTTGCAGGAGAGGAGTTTTCTCTTGTTTCGGGTCCATTTCTGTTGAGTTGCGAACAAGCACCGGATCACTTTGGAAGGCAACTGGCATAAATGCTTGAGTACTGTTTCCTTGCTTGTCCATTGAAGCGATCAACAACAGACTGTAAAGTACCTGCACTTCCTAGAAGAAACAAACACTCCTTGATCTGTAAGTTTTACTAGACCAAATTACAGTACTCAGGAATGGACCTATACAGAGCTACACTGCCTGTCCTACGAGAGCGAAAGAGTTTCGACCGGCTGCTCCTGCAAGGATCTGAGAGTGAACTTGGTATCCCCTCTGCATGAACACAAACGTTAGGCAATCGGGCGATTTAAATAAATACATGTCTGCTGGCATTGAATCAGGAATAGACAATTCCTTTCATAGAGGCCGGCTTTCGAAGGCGGGTCATTCGAGGTGATGAAGCCACAGGTAACAATCGACAATAGAAAAAATCTCCTGTTGTAAACCAGGGGGTAATGTGTATTGACAGATGAACCCCATCAGCTGATCTTTGACTTATGTAACACAGGACAACTGCTTTTTGGACAGGACGGTCTTTTTCAAAATTTAAATGTGTAGTAAGGTAGGGGCATAAGGCAAAAAAAAGCAAAATGGTCAGAGGCCTCCAACAGCTCTTGTTCTTGGACCAGCTTAAAGTGAACACCGAACGAAGAGAGAGAGAGAGAGAGAAGGCAGGGACAAGTGCCGATGGTTCAGAGGGAGTTCCCCCTTACTGTGCATACAAGGGAGTTCCTTTGTGTGTACAGTTACGAGATGATTTCTCTGGTTATTGAGTTTCAGCTACACGTTCGTGATTCCACTAGCAATAACGAATAGGTCAAAATCTTCCTTCCAAATTGTCCACTTGCTCCCAAGATTAGAATTTGAGACGTGATGGACTACGAATGGTTCGATACTTGCGATATTATTAAGTGTTGTAACCATGGTCGCCAATTTATGTTGTATCGTTACATACAGAGTAGAAAACAAAGTTCAGTAAGCACAAAGCATCAGTTCTACTGAATCTATTTCCTATGATTAAGCAATGCGCTTAAATACCATTGGATCAAATTATTAACAGAATATTAGAATAAATTAACATAATTATTGCATATGCAACAGTATGTACAGTCACTACATGGTTTCTCTGGTGTATTGAGTTTCAAACATGCAACACTTTCGTTTAAAATGGATTTCCCCTGAAATGTCTAAGATGGATGGATGCAATAACTTTAGATCTTGAGGGATGTTTTTTGTTTCCTCTTAGGCTTTAAATATCAGCGGCGTATCTGGGTCGGGGGGGGGGGGGTTGGGGGGGGGGTGGTGGTGGTGGTGGTGGTGGACAGCATATGATGCCATGGATGCCTGTTTAACCTTTACTTCTTTTCTTATGCCTGGTTCTCATAGAGGACAAAATGGTTTTAAGCCGCGAGAACAAAAACGTTTTAATGGCTGAAAACAAAGTTGTTCTCCGTGTGAATCAAAATTTTCACGTCCTTTGCGAGAGCAACAAAACGGTCGCCAGCGCTTAGAACAAAATGGTTCTCAGAGCTAAAACCCGTTTTGTCCTCCATGTGAATCAGAATTGCCCTGGATACCGTTTTGTTTTTAGCCGGTTTAGTGAACAAAATTTTTTGTTACATTAAAACATGTTTTCAAGAAACCACCCGCGGTGTGCATTGTCTACGCACACCATGTGTTAGTACTCTTCCGTAAAGAGGCAATGACCATTGCATTGAGCATGGCCAGATTGTGTATTGTGATGATTTGGTTTGTTACATTTTACAAATAAGTTATTTGAGCCACCCTCGAGGCGAGCCTGCGCGCCGCGGCGCAGCGCGCGCCCGACCCGGTCCCGCTCGGCGCGGACCGGGTCATGCACTGCGAGCGGCTCGATCAGCACTTTAGTCTTGCCCCAGGCGGACGTATGTGGGTCATCGAGCAGCTCGCGCGGCCACCGGAATCCGTGGCCAGCACCGTGCCCACGTTCGATGCACGGCTGACACCGCGCGAGAAAGAGATCGTGGCCCTGATCCTCCAAGGCCATCCGACCATCACCATCGCCGAGCGGTTGGGCCTCACACGCGGCACCATCAAGAATCATCGCAGGCGGATTTACTATAAGCTCGACATCACCAGCGAGCGCGAGCTGTTCCTGCAGCAGATTCAGCGACTATCATCGCAAGGCTGGGCGCCTTCCGGCTGAGCCTCGTCACGAGATCCGGGCCACAAAGGGTGAGATCATGATCGACCATGTTTCCATCGCCGTGCGCGACCTGACAGCGAGCCGGCAATTCTACCAGGCGGTTCTCGCCCCCCTGGGCTACAAGGTCTTGGCCCCGCGCGAGCGGACCGTTGGCTTCGGCAAACGATATCCGGAGTTCTGGATCAACCATCGCCCGGACCGTGATCAAGATTCGGACAGCAATGGCGCCCATGTCTGCTTGCGCGCCAAAGACCCTGCGGCCGTCAGAGCCTTTCACGAAGCCGCGATGGCGGCCGGCGCCGAAGATCATGGCGCACCCGGCACGCGTCCCGAGTACAGCGAACAGTACTACGCGACTTTCATAAGGGATCCGGATGGAAACCTGATCGAAGCGGTCACCTTCGTCCGGCCGTCGTAGACATTCCTGGCCCGGTTGGGGGCTCAGGCGGCCAGCAAGGTCCGAAAGACCGCCGCGCGCAGCTTTTCCAGATCCAGCGGCTTGGTCAGGTAGTCGGCCAATCCGGCGGCGCGGCCTCGCAGGACTTGATCCGGCATGGCATCGGCGGTGACCGCGATGACCGGCAGCTCCGCGCAGCCGGCGGTGCCGCGCAGCCGCTCAAGGAAGGCAAAGCCATCCATGCCCGGCAGATTGATGTCCAGCAGGATGAGGTCGGGCGGCGTCAGCTCGGGCGCGGCGGTATTCAGCCGATCGAGGGCCTCTTCCGGGCTCCCGACGGTCTCGATCACCATGTCGCCGCAGGCCCTGAAGGCTTCGGCCACCAGCTCGCAGCTTGGCTCATGATCCTCCACGTAGAGCACCCGCATGGGCCGCGCGAAGCGGGGCCGCTGCTCCGTCTCGCCAAGCTCGCCCAGCGGCGGGCGGTCGGCGGAAGCGCGGGCGATCGGCAAGTCGATCCAGAAGCTGCTGCCCCGCTCTTCGATGCTCTCAAAACCGAGTTGACCGCCCATTTTCTCGACGATCTCCTTGGTCAGGGCAAGCCCGACGCCCGTGCCCTCGATCGAGGATTTCTCCGCGCCAAGGCGGTTGAAGGGCTCGAAGAGCTCGCCCTGGCGGCTGGCCGGAATACCCCGGCCGGTATCTGTCACCGTGTAGCGATAGCGCGGGCCAAGGCTGCGACCGGAGAGGATTACCTTGCCGCCGGGACGGTTGTACTTGATCGCGTTCGACAGCAGGTTCAGCAAAGCCTGCTTGAGCCGATCAGGATCGGCCGCGACGAAAGGCCGATCCGCGGCATCGGTTTCATCGATCAGCGTCACCCGGTTCTGGGCCGCCAAGAGCTCGGCCTGAGCCTTGACCGTCGAAGTTACCGTTCCACAGTCGATGCTCTCGATCGACAGCAGCATCTTGCCGGCCTCGATCTTGGCCAGATCGAGCACCTGATCGATCAGGCCGAGCAGGCGATCGCTGCTCTCCAGGATATGGTCCAGGTAACGCTCCGGCTGCGCGACCTTGATCTCGTCCTCGCGCTTGAGAATTTGCGCAAAGCCGGCGATCACGTTGAGCGGTGTCCGCAGCTCGTGGCTCATGTTCGACAGGAATCGTGACTTGGCAGCGTTAGCGGCATCCGCGCGATCGCGGGCCTCGCGCAGCGCCTCGGCGGTCCGGAGGTGTTGCTGCGCTTCCTCGGCGAGCCGGATCTCCGCGGCCTTGCGCTCTTCGATTTCGCCGCGCAACTGCTCGTTGGCACCGGACAAGGCGCCGGTCCGCTCCTCGACGCGAACTTCGAGCTCGCGGGAGATCCGGCGAAGCTTGCTGTTGAGCTTCTCGTTATCGCTCTTGTAGCTATCGAGCCAAGCCGCCATACGGTTGAAGGCGGTACCGGCGCGTGACAGCTCCTCATAGGTCGAGGGCGGCGTTTCGATCCCGGTAAACTCACCGCGCGCGATCCTGGTGGCCTGGCGATGCAAAACCGCGATCGGGCGCGAGATGGAACCGGCCATGATCAGGCCGACCGCCCCGGTCAGAACCGCGATCAAGAGGGCGATGAAGATGTTGTCCCGCCGATTGTCCTTGATCGTCCCTAGAAAATCGTCTTCCGGCACGTAGATCCCGACCGTCCAGGGCCACTGCCCCTGAGGCATGGGGGAGAAGGCCGCGAGATAGCTCGCCCCGTCCAGCTCGAAGGAGGTGAGGACCGGCTCCGTCACGCTGAACCCATCGGCATCCTTGCCGAGCGATTTGAACGCGGCACGGCTGACCGGGTCGGAAAGCTCGTCGATGCGGGTGAAACGCAGACCATTGCTGCCGTCGGTCCGGAGCGTCTTGATCTTGGTCGGGTCGGGATGAGCGACCACATCGCCATTGCGATTTAGGATGAAGGCGAGGCCCGACTTTCCGATCTTGAGCGAGCCGACGAACTCGGAGATTTCGCCGATCTCGATATCGACCCCCACCACGCCCTTGATCCCGTTGGACGGGCCGAGGACCGGAGCCGCCACGGTGATCCCCGGATTGCGCGAGGTGAAGAAGATATAGGGCTCGGTCCAGGCCAGACCGCGCCGCTCGACCGACCGTTGGTACCAGGGCCGCTGCCGCGGATCGTAGACATCGTCGGGGTCCGTCTGCGTCGTGATGGGCGCGAAGTTTGCATCGCGCCAGATGACCTCGACCCGCCTGCCCGCTTCATCCCCCGCTCCATCGAAGGAGATGATCTTGGTGCGGAAGTGGGCACCGGTGACGCCCTGGTCACGCTTGACGTAGACGAAGGCGCCGGCGGCGTTGCCGTAGTAGACCCCGCTGAACTGGGGAAAGGACCGCAGCTGCTCGAAGAAATAGCGTTCGAGGGTTTCGGGGTTCTCGCTGTTGACCACCTGCTGCTGCGCCAGCCGCTGAGACAGGTCAGCAGCGTCCTGGGCCGGTTCCAGGAAGTTGATGGAATGTTCGATAGTCTCATTGGCGACGTCCAGCATGAGATCGCGGGCGTGCCCCAAAAGAACCCGCTCGGACGTCAGGTAAGACGACAAGAGGATGGTCGCCACGGCGGCCAGCTGCAGACCGACCAGGGCGATCACCAGAACACTGCGAATCGAGTACTTCATGGCCGTGCATCACTCTAGTGTGCCGTACCAGAAGCTCGTCGTATCAAATGGCAAGCAGTGAACGAACTTCCGGTTTGCAAAGGACACTAGCAAGATTTTGTTTCTAGTGTGGTTTATGGATTCTAGGTTCCTCTAGGTGCCAGCCCCCAAAATCGGAGGTCCCTGAGGTCCACCACACCAGCCCCCGGCCAGCTTATGTCACTTCCCGGCCCTGGGCTCAAGCACTGCATGACCCTCATTAGGGGAGAAATTTGACTGCGCTCTCCTACCTAATGCTGATGCACGTGCAGGATGCCTGCCGGAAAACCTCGTGCGACACGCTCCCGAAGGTCATCGCATCGATTTCCCCGAGGCCGCGGCTACCCATGATGATGGTGTCCACGGCCTCACGCTCGGCGCAGGCGAGAATGCGATCGGCGGGTCGGCCATCTTCCAGGCCAAGGCCGCGCGCCGGCACTCCTCGGTCTTCGGCCTGGCGGCTGGCAACGTGGAGAATTTCCTTGCCGACCATGGCCAAGAGACCTTCGGGCACCGGCCGGACCACGTGGTTCGGATCACGCAGAAAGTCTTCCGGCTGCGGCGGCTCGGCGGGCGGCAAGTCTTTGAAACCCAGCAGCTCGCCACGCAGCCCATCGCTCAGATGCTCGGCCTCCGCCAAGCGGGCCAGGGTCTCGGGCTCCTTATCGCGCAGAAGTACGTGCAGCAAAAGCAGCCGCGCGTCGTGCCGCGACGCCAGGTCGCAAGCCAGGTCGATCGCTTTGTGCGCGTGGTCCGATCCATCCGTCGGAACCAGAATAGACTTCACAAGATGTCTCCTGCCGTGATTCGCTATGCCCGAAGTGACGAGCCTGCCGCATTGGAGACGGGATCTAGCCTTCCGACGCCTTCGCCGCATTGACATGGCTCAAACCCGGCCGTGCCATGGCGCGCGGCGGGGCGCGAGGTGATTGCCGGGTGCTCCGAGGCGGACTATAGTCATGCAGTGTCGTTACAGCCATGCGGGGCTGGGACGGCCGAACGTTCTCGGGGCGGGGTGAAACTCCCCACCGGCGGTGAGTGCGTTGCGACGCATAAGCCCGCGAGCGCCCTCCGAAACTTCGGCGGGGTCAGCAGATTCGGTGTAATTCCGAAGCCGACGGTGATAGTCCGGATGGAAGAGAACGGGACGGAGTTTCGCCTCAAGGCCGAGTCGGCCTTGACGTATTCCGCTCTCCGAACGCCCTGATTCTGGTCGCCAACAAAGGGGATAGCCATGAATCAGATCCAAGCACTCCATACCACCAACAGTAGGCCCGCAGGGTCGACCGCGCGCGACGCCGGGCGTATCGCCTTGATTCAAGCCTGCTGGCATCGGGAAATCGTCGACCAGAGCCGGGAGAGCTTCCTCGCGGGGATCGCGGAACGCGGAGTTGCCAGCGACCGGGTCGAGCTCTTCGAGGTTCCCGGCAGCCTGGAGATCCCGCTCCAGGCCCAACGCCTGGCCAAATCCGGACGCTATGCGTTGATCGTGGCCGCCGGCCTGGTCGTGGACGGCGGCATCTACCGCCACGACTTCGTCGCGACCAGCGTCATCGACGGGTTGATGCGGGTCCAGTTGGACACCGAGGTCCCGATCCTCTCGATGGTCCTCACCCCGCACCATTTCCACGACGGCGGCGAGCATCGGAGCTTCTTCTTCGAGCATTTCAAGGTCAAAGGCGAGGAGGCCGCCGAAGCTTGTGTCAAGACGCTGGAAAACCTGGATATCCTGGCGGGACTGACTGACGCCGCGATGACCGGCTGAGGGCTCAGGGCGCCGTCTTTACGGCCTGGTTGTTGGCCAGGTTGGGATCCGGCGTCAGACTCCACGCCAACGCCGCGCAGCTCCGCCGCACGCCCTCCGGCGGAACCGTCGTTACGATGGTTCTGGAAACGCTGGCGCCAACCCGGACCGAGCCGAGTCTGCAGGAGACGAATCCCACCGTGCCATCGTCGGCCGCCGGGCTGGCGCTGCAGCCGGCAGGCATCAGGGCGACCCGCACGCCGACCGGCAAGAGGATCTGCAGGGTCGTACCCTGGGCCCGGTCGCCATGACTGCTGGAGACCTCGACCGCGCAGTCGAAGCCGCTCTCGGTCATGGCAGCCCGGATCGAGCCGATCCGCAGGTCGGACTGTGCCGTCGGAGATGCCACGCCGTCGCCGGACATGAACAGCCCGACGGCAAACAGCAGGGCTGCAGATCTGATTCGCATGGGAGCCTCGCTTCGGTGGATTTCCTAGCGAGAGCGTCGCAGAACCGCAGCACCCCATCTGTGCGCAAAGTCACACCGAATCCAAGACTGATCCAAATGGCTTAAGCGCCAGAATCGTCCGGCAGCTCGACCGTTTCGATGTATTGCTGGAGCAAGGACGCGATGGCGAGAAAGCCATCCGCACCATCGGGCTTGACCAGGTAGCCCGAGATCGCGTGACCGTAGGCACGGAGCTTGTCTTCGCGAGAGCTGGAGGTGCTCAGAACGAAGACCGGCAGGTAACGCAATCGGGCATCCTGGCGAAGCTGCGCCAGAAACTCGATGCCGTCCATGCGTGGCATGTTCAAATCCAGAAGCACGACGAATCGCCCATGCCCAGGGTCTTGCGTGCGGAGCAGATCCAAAGCCTCGACACCACTGCGGGCTACGGCCACTGGGTTGCCGATGGCGAGCCGCGAAAAGGCCCGCTTCAGGGTCAGGACATCCACATCGTCATCATCGACGATCAGCAAATGAACAGGATCGACTGCCGGATTACTATCGGCCGACGTCACCGGACATCCGGCCGATGTGGAGGAGCTCATCGCTCCTCCTCAGGGTCTGCGAAAACGCAGCGCTGGCAGGAGGATTTGGTTTGGGACACTTGGACTTCCGGTGGCTTCGCGGACAACGCGCCTAAATTGTCGCTCAGTTTGGAGCGAGGAACGTTAACGAATGGTGTAAGGCCCCAAAACGGACCGACAATGGGTCTCGGCTGACAGCCACTTGGCTATTGATCTCACGGCACCGCTCCTCCAAACGGATGGCACTCTAGGAACGGATCCCGGTCGGCATGCCATGACTTTCGAAAAGACCATGTTTCACGATGCGCGCTCCTGGCGCACGGGCGAGCCCGAGGACTCAGCTTGGGCGGTTACGGACGAAGGGGCGCGCGCGGCCTTCGCGGAGATTTCGGTCTGGCAAGGCTACCGGGCGACTCCTCTGGTTGCATTGCCCGGATTGGCCACCGAAGCCGGCTGGGCCAAGCTGTGGTACAAGGACGAGGCGGGGCGGTTCGGGCTCGGCAGCTTTAAGGCCCTGGGCGGCGCCTACGCGGTCGCACGGCTGCTGTGCGCCAGGATCGCGGCGGACAGCGGCGTCACCGTTCGGACCGAAGACCTGCTGGCCGGCCAATACCGGGAACAGGTGCGAGCCATCACGGTCTGCTGTGCCACCGACGGCAACCATGGGCGCTCCGTAGCCTGGGGCGCGGAGCGTTTCGGCTGCCGGTCGGTGATCTTCCTGCACGCGACCGTGAGCCAGGCGCGCGAGAATGCCATCGCCCGCTTCGGCGCGGAGATCGTCCGCACATCGGGCAACTACGACGATTCCATCCGCCAGGCGGCCGAGACCGCCGAGGCGAAGGGCTGGACCGTGGTGTCCGATACCTCCTATCCGGGCTACACCCAGATCCCCGGCGACGTCATGCACGGCTATACGGTGATGGCCGAAGAGACGGCCCGGCAACTGGCCGCCCGGGACGGGGACGGCGCGCGGCCGAGCCATGTGTTCCTTCAAGGCGGCGTCGGCGGCATGGCGGCGGCGGTCTCGGCTCACCTCTGCCGGCACTGGCGAGACGATCCCCCCCAAATCTTGATCGTCGAGCCGGAAAACGCCGCCTGTCTTTACGAGAGCGGCCGGGCCGGGCGGCCGGTGACGGTCTCCGGCGCACTTGACACCATCATGGCGGGCCTGGCCTGCGGCGAGCCCTCGGTCATCGCCTGGCCGATTTTGCGGCAGCTGGCCGACGGCTTTCTCACCATCACGGACGAAGCCGCCAGAGCGGTCATGCGAAAGCTCGCGGGTGGCACGGCGGGCGATCCGCCATTGGTCGCCGGCGAGTCGGCGGTTGCCGGCTTGGCCGCTGCCCTGGCCGGTGCCTTTTATCTGAGATAAGAAGAATTGTCAATAATAATAATAATAATAATAATAATAACAACATGTGACACAGCTTTTGGTTTTTACCCCCCTTTTCAAACCTTAGGATTACGTAAATAGACCCGGGAGAATCTATAGGCCCTTTTGGCAAAGAATGAAAGTAGTATCTGTTCTCACTGATTGCAGATTCTTTTCATGAACCGTAAGAGGTGGTCGTACATGGCGGTTGAGCCTGCCTCGTGCCGTAGTGCTTTGCCAGGTGGCCTAAACTGGGGATCGTTACCCTTGGACAACCCAGCTGCCCTTTATTTATTAGTTAGCCTGTGTGGTGATTATACTGGTTATTAAGTGTGGTTTCAAAATCGGGCCCACAGCTCATCGGAGGTATTAGATTGAGAGATTGCTATAGGGGTAAAATGTACTATCAAGATTCACAGCCCCTAATGCCATAGTACCCCCTAGTTCAGAATAACCGCTCCAAATTTCTAACTCCGGCTGTTTGCTGAAACAACATATTGTGAAGCCGGCAACCGTTTGAGTAATGAAATCGCAGAATTCAAATTAATATGGTGTTTTCGCGTCGCCCTTACATCATTTTGTCTATTTTTAAGCTCGCTCAACGCATACTCATATCTGTGTTTGATTTTTAAGCAGTTGCGATGTCAAGTCCCAAACGCTGGAGTACCCCCCCCCCCTCTAGTCCATAATGATCCCTTCAAATTTCAAACCCCGGCTATGGGCCTGTTGATAAGTCCCTTAAAAGTTTGCTGAAACGACGTGTTGTGGAAGTCGGCAACCCTTTGAGTAACAAAGTCACAGAATTGAAATTGATATGGTAGTTTTGGGACGCCCTCACATCATTTTGTCCGTTTTTAAGCCCGTTCAACGCATGCTCAATTTGTGTTTGCTTTGTAAGTAAGTTCATATAGAACCAGAACTCAAATTGGTGTAAAGTGGATCAGTCACTTTTCTTTTTTAACTTTGACGTGAGAAATTCACTTGCAATCAGACCGTCTTTTGAGATTTTGTTTACGTTGTGCATATGACAGGTTGATGTTATTTTGTTCTGCTGCTTGGTAGCTGTCATTGAACAAAACCCATTGATTGAATTCGCGTATCAAAGGTGGACAGATGTTGACCGAGGTTGATGATATAATATGTAAAATATTGGCCTCTTGACATGCGCACTGTCGTCCACGACGTGAATGGTGCTGGGAGGGGGAGGGGTCGACAATAAGCTATCAGGGAGCTGCAAATTTTGCCCTCTCCAGGAACTCAAAGCAGTATTAATGCCCAAATGGCTAAGTTCGTGTTTCAACCTTTAAAGCATAGAAAACATCTAATTTATGTCACGTTTCAAAAAAATATATATATTGCACGAACTAGCGAAAACGTTGTATACTAAAAAGCGATTTTTATCTGACACTCCGCAGAGTACAATCGTCAGAAATGATGGAAATGAAACGTACTAGACATTAAACCCAACTTTATTTTTGAAAGAGCCAATCAGAATGCCTGAGTGGTTTCTGTTTTGGACCAATCAGCGTCCGCTAAAACTAGATTAATTAAATAGGCCTAGTGAGAAAACGAATTCTTTTTGTCTGTATAGCAAAGTTTTGCTTGCTTTTATATGGACTGACTCCAGAACGGCCAAATGAAATGCAGACCTGGCCTTTCCTATCATAGGGAAGCAATCGTCCGTGTACCCTTTGGCACAGTCTGTGTTTTCAAGCACGTGTTGCCCTACACGGTTTTTTTAAAAACAACTCCATTTTCGGAGTTAGGCCTCGAGTTGCTTAGCAATTTTCCAAAATCAGACCACGAGTTGCTTAAGTAGTTGCTTAGGTATCACTACAGGTTTTCGTCGAGGTTCGTTGTGTTATAAATGATGAAATGTCAAATAATGGTTGGATCTTTGATCTCTTTGCTTGACCCATTATCAACAGTGTGATGTTTGTTATATATCAACAGTTTGTAATCAATTCTTAATGAAAAACGTTTCTTGGTTTGTTTTTCAGGCGTTTTAAAAATCGTCCCTCATGAATTTGAGGCCTTGAGTTTCTTAGTTGCGTAGATTTTGGACCAAATCGAGGCCTCACACCTAAGCAACTGAGTTGCTTATACGAAAAACCGTATATAGCCAAGTCACATTGCTTAACGGTGTTTTTAGCCTTTGAGAGAGCTGTTTCCTTTTAGCAGCTGATGTTTGGCTAATAAACAATGATTTGGGATGCCTCTGGCAAAGTAAGCACTGGATTGCGTTAAAGAATCCAGACAAATTAGTTGATCAATTGATTGATTGATAAATTGATTGATCGATTGATTGTTTCATTGGTTAACAGACTGATTAATTTATCGATTGATTGTTTAAACGAATGATAAGTTGCTAAATTAAATAGTCCATTGACTAATTCATTGATTAATTGACCCCATGATTGTTTATTTGATCAACTAAGTGGTCCATTGATTAATTGGATTGATTAATTGACCCCATGATTGTTTATTTGATCAACTAAGCGGTCCATTGACTAATTGATTGATTAATTGACCCCATGATTGTTTATTTGATCAACTAAGTGGTCCATCGTTTAATTGGATTAATTAATTCACCGATTGATTACTTGATTAGTATCAATTAAATGGTCCATTGATTAATTGGCTGGTTTTTTGATTGATTGATTAGCTGATCAATAAAAGTGGTCCTTTGATTTATCGATTGATTAATTCATTGATTGATTAATTGATCAATTGCTAAAATAATTGGTCCATTTTGTAATTGATTGATTAATTGTCCGATTTATTAATTGATTAATTGCTAAATTAAGTGGTGCATTTTGTAATTGATTGATTAATTGTCCGATTTATTAATTGATTAATTGATCAATCAAGCGGCCCAATGATTAATTGATTGTTTGATTGATTGAGCGATTGATTAGTTGCTCAATTTAAGTGGTCCATTGATTTATTAGCTGATTAATTGATCGATTGATTGTTTGATTGATTAATTAAATCTTATTTTTTAATCATGTTTTTCCCCGTCTGCGAAAATTAGGCTCCAGCAAGGGACGCATATGAAGAGGTTCCAGATGACAAGTTCCCGGTGGCAGAAGTAAGTTTTGACTTTAGTTCTCATGTAGGAAACATTTACTATTCAGCATGAGCCCATTGTCTAAAAGACTTATAAACCTATATCATGGTACTTCGAAAGTGTCACTACATTAAGGCGTAGATAGATGGGCGATGCCACTGCCTTTCTAAAGTAGTTTATTAAATAGTCTTGCCTGCACGTAAAAGTGGTCACGGCACCAAATTGATGAAGATGAAGTCGAGATACTAGTCCGTCATGTTTGTATTCGTGAAAACATGCCTACGCATAAAAGTGGTCACGGCACCAAATTGATGAAGATGAAGTCGAGATACTAGTCCGTCATGTTTGTATTGGTGGAAACATGGCTACACATAAAAGTGGTCACGACACCAAATTGATGAAGATGAAGTCGAGATACTAGTCCGTCATGTTTGTATTGGTGGAAACATGGCTACACATAAAAGTGGTCACGACACCAAATTGATGAAGATGAAGTCGAGATACTAGTCCGTCATGTTTGTATTGGTGGAAACATGCCTACACATAAATGTGGTCACGGCACCAAATTGATGAAGATGAAGTCGAGATACTAGTCCGTCATGTTTGTATTGGTGGAAACATGCCTACACATAAAAGTGGTCACGGCACCAAATTGATGAAGATGAAGTCGAGATACTAGTCCGTCATATTTGTTCTCGTGGAAACAGCAACTGAATAAATCTATGCAAAAATACCTATTTACAAGGAGTAAACTTCCTGACGTATGTTATTGTTCTTATTGTCGTCATTGTTTACGGCATACATGGCATTATATTGATGATTGTTGTTGTAATTCTAGGAAAAGGCACAACACGGAGAAGAGCTCTACGAGAGTATCGATGACGCTGCTCCTGAGGTGCGTTAAGTAGAAATGTTTTGGGGTTTTTTGGATAGAAAAGAGTGTAAAGCCCTGTACAGATGGACTCGACTTTCAACTAGACTTCACTCTACTTTGTAGAACAGTGTATAGCCAAGTCTAGCAAAGTCGAGTCATGTCCACCATTGGGTGTACGAACAGCCTCGATTTTTACCTCGACTTTCATAAGACTTTCAACCCCTTACCACGACTTCACGTTGTTGTCTTATCTGGAGAGAAAAAGTACGTTTGAGTCGGATTACTCAGCACGCGTAGGTAGTGTTAACAGAATTATAAGGATATTTTGGAGATGTCTGTGATCGAGTGAGTTCTCAAATAGGTACATTGAGTATGCGTGTACTGTATGTTTTACTGTGGGTGTACAAATGGACTGGACAAGGCTGTACAAGACTTAGAATCAAAGATTTCTACAGAAAACCCGCTCGGCAAATTTGAGCATGTTCAAACTTCATCAGACTTCGCTATACAAGGCTCGACAGCCCTCGACTTGTCTATACAAGGTATACAAACGGGCTCGACTTTTGATTCCACAAAAATCGAATAAAGTCTGGGGAAAAGTCGGGTCTGTTTGTACAGGGCTTAATGGGGCCAAAATAAAATTGGGCCGATTGTGTACCTTGCCAAAAGCATGCAACGTGTCACAGGTGTTTAATTTAAGTATGTTCGGTGCCAGATACCGCGCTGATTTCAAAACGATCCCGTGGCGCACTTCATGGCATTGGGAGGGGGGAAGTATTTGGGGGCCATGCTGCCTATAGAATGTAACTCGTATGCTAAGAGATAGTTTTTCGATTTAATTTTTGTTATTCATCGATTTGTTAATGTGCCGTTTGTAGAAAGGCAATCTTTCAATATAGATGTACTCTTATATTATCTCCCATAGCCAAAGAAGTAGAAGTTGATTGTAATTTTCAATTTTCTTATGTAATTTATTGATTGCTCTGACACTTCATTGACCACTCCCACTGATGGGCGTGGCAGGCCATGGACCTGGATTGTTTTACATGTTAAACAGTATAGGAAAAGAAGGGAGGATTTGTGAAATGAAAAGAACACTAAAGAAATATGTCACCACCGGGGATCGAACGCTCTACCAACTGAGGTAGGTGACATCCGATGTTGACATACTCTTTTCCTCTGGTCGCCACATTAGCATCCAGTTCTACGCAATTGGGACAAGCCCCCTCTGCGCCACGTGGTTTGACCAAGGAAGGACTGCCCTCCGGCCAGTCTATCTGTCCAAAGCCCATTGAAAGTAAGGAAGTATCACGTTAACACACTTTACTTCTCTAGTCGCCACATTAGCTCCCAGTCATCCACCGGTGGACAAGCCCCCTCTGCACCACGTAGTTTGACCAAGGAAGGACTGCCCTCCGGCCAGTCTATCTGTCCAAAGCACATTGAAAGTAAGGAAGTATCACGTTCACACACTTTATTTCTCTAGTCGCCACATCAACTCCCAATCATCCACCGGTGGACATCGACATCCAGCTCAACGCAACTGGATTCTCGATGGTGTTATCGAAGTGTCTATGGTTTTGGACAGATAGACGGGCCGGATGGCAGACCTTCCTTGGTCAAGTCACATGGCGCAGAGAGGCCGGTTCTCTAGTGTTCTTTTCAAAACTAAAGATGTGTTATTTTCTATTGCTGTTTCATGTGCGCATGCGTATACAAGTTATCTTCCCTCCTACAGATAGTATTAAGTGCTCTTTTGTAAGGCTGGTAGCAGATTAAGAAGCCATGGAGGTAAACAAACCCTTTTCTGACCAATCAGTACTTGGTTTTTATCTGCTATTTGTAGGAGGTTAAACCAACAGCCTCTGCTGCCTCGCCAGCTCAAGGATTGACGGCTAGGGCAGTCTATGACTATCAAGCAGGTATGTGTGACCATGTATCTATGATAACACTGTTATAATGTCAAACATTTTCGCTGTTCTTTCTTTTAAACAGATCTGTGGCTTTCTGTCCAACAGATCTTTAGCTTTCTGTCCAACAGATCTGTGGCTTTCTGTCCAAGAGATCTGTGGCTTTCTGCCCAACAGATCTGTTGCTTTCTGTGAAACAGATCTGTGGCTTTCTGTCCAACAGATCTGTGGCTTTCTGTCCAACAGATCTTTAGCTTTCTGTCCAACAGATCTGTGGCTTTCTGTCCAACAGATCTGTGGTTTTCTGTGAAACTGTTCTGTTGCTTTCTGATCAACAGTTCTGTGGCTTTCTGTCTAACAGATCTGTGGCTTTCTGTCCAACAGACCTGTAGCTTTCTGTCCAACAGATCTGTGGCTTTCTGTCCAACAAATCAGTTTTGTGGATAACAGAGACGTTGTTCAGTAATACTTGATAAAGTTGCTCTGAAAGAAAGCTCGAATGTGTGTTGCGTTTATGTGTTGTTCTTTTTAAGAATAAGTGAGTATTCTTCTTAGAGCATTGGTTCGTAACCGGGGGGACTGGTGGCACACCGTGGGGATGCTAAGCGCCGCCCAGGGAGTACCAAACCCAGACCTGGTTTATTTACAGTTTTGTATGTAGCAATTATTAGAAATGTGCAACGTATAAAGCATGATGATGGTCACGAGAGTGATTTGACATTATTTTCAGCGAATTCAAAACCATATCTGCTCACTATTTGAGACCCCCCGTCCCCCCTCATCACCAACGGGCCTGATATTTCTGTCATATTTTAGGTATTGGAAGTATTGCAGCGGTCGTCTGTAAAGGGCACAATGAAGTTACTATTAATTTGTAAGCGTTGTAAATTGTTGCAAGTTTGACCGAAGTCAACAAATTATGAAATTGAGAGAAGACTTCTGAAGCCAGGGGGAAAACAAATTCTTAATATAAAGATAAGTGCCCAGTACAAGGCGCGTAGGCGAAGCATAGTTACTAAACAATATATGATGAGCTGTTGGTGTATTCTATCACCATCGTCAAATCATAAATTACACTACGTAAAACGCGCTGGCTTAAGACCACAACATGAACAATGGGAAACATTAATAACTAAGAAGAGACATACTAAAAGAGGGAGAGAGGAGCTGAACTTTTGTGTACATTATGTGAATAGGTGTGCTTAGACGGAAGAAGACTTTCTTTAAGCAAGAGCTCGAATTCTGAAAAACCCGAGGTGAAAAGGGTAAGGTCAGAGACAGGGAACGGGTGAGAAAAGGTTTCAGTATGTAGACGAATAGTGGAAAATAGAGGGCTAAAAAGGCAAAAGACTGTAGGAACCATATGTGTCAACAACGCTTACGAAGGTTAGGAGGAAAGGGCGGGCGCCGCCCCACCCCCCTGAGAGAACTCACTAGCTTATTCCACCCCACCTGACATTCTTATCGGCATATACATTTTTCACTTTAGTATATCATAATGCATAGGTAACCACAAACTTAGGACATATTAGATGACTCTATTGGATGACTCTTGCTCGTATGCCCCTACGTATGTGCGTTGAATATTCCTGAAATGCCTTCCGTGAGATATAACTTCAGAACTGCGCAAAATTGTATGTTTTGGCCTTAGTGAACAAACATCTCTTATGACTTTAAACTAATGGCGTGGCGGCAATTTACTTGTCGCAGCTAGAATTAAAACTATATAATGCCACTTTCAGTTGAACCAACGGGGTTGCGCGATTTCAGAACGTATCGATTTGTTATAATTCGCTATTGTTTTGGGTCCTAAAACATTTTGCCTAAATATCGTTGTTTCTTGTATTCAATGGGTAGGCCTATGGTTCAGCAACTAACTAGTATCATTTTAGCTAGTTCGAAGTCCAAATTCATCGAAATGCATTCTCGTTCTTAACTACAAAAGAACCAGTTACTTCACCGTGAATCTTCAACATACAGGGATAAGAATTGAAAAGCCACGGCGACGTACTTTCATGAAAGAGCCGACAGATATCGACGCCATAGAGCACCACTGTTAACCTTCCAATCGCATTTTATATTTTCATATCCTAAATTTCTGCTTAAACGAGCTCTATTGGTTGTTGTCGAATAACTTGTATGAACCGACACGATTGAGTCATTTTACCATACGTTTAGCAGTCGCATCTGAACATGTCACGAGTTCACTAAGCTTCGAAGGTTAGAAATTGACAACATTTTCTTCAGAAGAATCGGGGTTTTCTTCTTTGACAGTATTATTAAACAGTGTGCTCCGAGTAGGCCTGGGCACTGCGACGTGCCCCAAATGCCCAGGCATGTCATCCACTCCTTTATTTCACTTTAAAATAGATATAACCATACACATTCTCTAACAGAAAGAGCTATGATCATGCGGTCGTTGACATCAACCACAATAGAAATGTTTTAAAAGAGTGGTTGAGTTACAAATAAGCCAACGTTGAGTATGGGGGCTCCATTCGATTACAGGTGTGCACCACGTTCTGAATTTGCGCCAAAACAATCATGCCCCAAAACTTGACCAACAGGTCAGTCCGTGTTGCGTTTACGGCTTTCAGTGATCTCTTGAACTCGTTCTTGTGCTAAATACTAGCAGGCAGTTGTCTTGAAAATCATGGCATTTTACGGTGACCTGTCAACAGATCCTCCTCGCCTGGCCGTAGTATATACAGAAACCATGCAACTTATTAGAATCTCTTAACCGTACGAGATTAAAAATCTAAGGTTTCAGATCAAACAGTCTACCTACTTGTGCAACTACATCACTTCCAAATAAATATCCAGCTCCTCGCGGACTGACACCCCAACCTTGTGTATCTAAAATTAATGTATAACATTGTAACAAGTGAAATGCCAT
>JAAAKM020006971.1:75848813-75868990 GCA_010016025.2 Alatinidae sp. Z8VKAUB7J3 | reverse complement strand
CCAGCTCCTCGCGGACTGACACCCCAACCTTGTGTATCTAAAATTAATGTATAACATTGTAACAAGTGAAATGCCATGCGGAAAACGTAATCTACCTATAAAAATAACATCCAGGCTAAGGATCTTTAAGGAAACAGACGTATTGGATTTTTTCTATTCTTTTCAACTAAACTAACGTTTCGTCAAACTTGTTGACATCTTCAGAGTAATAACTACAGTACTAGTCAAGTGGATATTACTGAGTGGAAAAATAAACTATCAAGATGCAAAGAAAAATTATCTAAAGTTAATACTACGCAAATGTAAACGAACGCATAGACAAAGGAATAGTAGGAAAGTGGTAACAATTAACAAGGGGCAAATAAATACTCAAAACAAATACAAAGGGGCAGATGATACATTATGGTTCATTATAGAACTGAGGTCGTTAGACGACACTGCCTGAAAATCATTAAGTGAACCTTGATGTCCGGTTGACTTCAAGTGATCGAATACACTAGAGTGGCATTGAGTGACAACTTTCAAATTTAGGTTACGTAAATCGGAAATAATGTTTTACCAATTACAGGGCTCCACTCACTTATGTTTCTCACACAACTAAATAAACTTATTTCTTCTGCTGATCCTCAAATTAACATTCGTTTCATCTTCCACTCCTTTATTCGTCTATCTAGCTTTATTCAGTTTAAGCACCGAACTCCCAAGTTACTACGCTCAGGCGCGGTCTACAAGTTTAAGTGTCGTTTCTGTGCAGAGGCGTATTTAGGTCAGACAATATGTCAATTTCACAGACGTTTGTCGGATCATCTGGGAGTTTAACTGGAAAGACGCTTTCTAACCCTCCATTATCCAGTATTCGTCTACATGCTATTCTCGCCCGTTCTCTGCTTCTGACTTTACTTTTCTCGCGTCGGGTTCTTCAGAATTCGAGCTCTTGCCCAAAGAAAGTCTTCTTTCGTGTAAACAGAAGTTCAACTTGTCCTTGTGCTGGAAACGTATATTAAGAAATGCAGACTTGTCCATTGCAGAAGTTATTATGAACCTAGTAAGGACACATGCATCATACTCTGTTCTCCAGAATCTGCCACATAAAGTGCCTCGAATAGGGGTCGATGTTTCAAACTGCTAGTCAATTGACAAAATATTGTCGCTGGGTCCTTCTCAATTACCTTGTTACAAATTTTGATACGTCAATTTGTCAAAGTTCATTTATACCTTCTGGGTCTGACCATAACAAGTCGCACATGGGTCCGTCGTGAGGAACTTCCTGCTTCCTGTCGATTGTTCGTATCTAAATGGACAGTAAGAAGAAGATAACACTCAAATAGCACAGAATAAATGGTAACTATTCGTTTACTAAACAGACAGGAATGTGTTGGGTTATCGGATAAATATAAAGTCACATTATTCCATTTACATTCTTTTGAGTAAATCAGCATCTCTGCGTGCCCTAAGACTCGCATACCTCTGTCTGTCAGACACATCATTCAGCGCCAACACAACAGAAACGTTTCAAGACATCTGTGATACATAAAACTGATACGTTTCACGTCAGAGCACCTCAATCTGGAGTAATAAGGACCACTTAACTACAAAGTATAGACAAAGGAACACTCCATTATTGATAGTTATCAGATCCCCTTATGGCAAGTACTATTGAACATACCTGTGCTTGTTTGTGACTGAGTCTATTCGCCTAACATTTCAGTGTACATGAGACATAACAAAGTCTTGCAATTTGAGAAAACTTTCTCGAAATTGTTACTGTTTTGTCCGTAGTTTGTCTGCAAGCGTCAGAGATCTCAGTGTAACGTGTGATCATCAAATACGTACTCCTGCTCCTGATACCACATTTGCAAAAAGACCAGATCAGGGAGAAAATCAAAATGATGTGATTCTCACACAATTTCGTGTAAGACAACAACTAGTACTTTATCAGTCAAGACTTTTCGCGAGGTTACCAAACACTGATAGGGAGGTGGCAGTGTAACGTTTACTCCATAAGCCCTCCTGCGAGAACCATCCTGTTAACAACAACTGTTTAGTAGGATTGCCTAATGATGACATGCTAGATGAGATATATCCTACTCAATTCTACCAAAGCAATGATCACTAATATGGTGTAAGTAAAATATAAGTGAATGTCACTTAGATACGGCTTACACTGGAATGGATAAGACTAACAAAGGGGTTGCTCAATAATAATCAGTTTGAATGTGAAGTTGAGCAGACACAACATCTTACTCTAACTTTGATTAAATTTGAACAATATTAAAATTTGGAAAGCTTATACTTTCTAACAAAAAAATCTATCAAGTCGATTGTTCTGATGACAACTTACCTGGTCTAACGATGTGATTGACGGAGATAAGCCACCGTGCACGCAAAATATCTAAATTAATGGGACGGAAGAAAAAACTGGCATTTAAGAAACGTGTGTTTAATTAACTAGATATGCCAATCTTTGATATAAATCCCTTATGATAAGTACTTTGAGCCCAATATAAGTAAAAGAAATTACCAAGGTTCGCAAATATTTCACCAAGATCAGAAATGACACAGGCGATTGACCCACATTGGCACGAAAAACGCTAAAATGGTATAAGTTTTCATAAAAATACTGGAGCAACAGGACTATGTCACCACATGATTTAACACCCCCACCCGTGCTATTTCCATGAGTACCTTACTAAAAGAGAGTTATGGTGAACTCAAATGACGACATACCCTATTTCCCTAGCCACCATATAGTCTTCCAACGATCGGCATCCAACTCCAGCTCTACCGAATTGTGGGAAACAAGTCTATCTGCACCATATGATTTCACCGCGGAAGAACTGCTAGAGGTTCCTATCAATCTGTTTTCGACATTTGCCAGAGAGCTTTACATGTGCGTGTATTGGAGTAAGACGTGATCTGGAGTCATTTTCTGGATATTCGGTTACACATAATCTGTAAGCTTACCATCCAATTATAATAAAGAAGACCAAAACGACTAGCAGAAGCCCTATTCTGCAAAGATATGACCCGATGATTATCACATTTCTCACATCTCTTCCTTTCTTAACTTAATCAATATCATCTCGTCATGCACATCTTGAATGAAACTTGAATCGTTTATGAACTAACAAACACTCACAGAATTTTACCGTGCCCTACCACCCGCCTATCAGACTGTATGTTGAACTCTGAGTTTTACAAATTTAGGGCCTTTAATTACGAAAGATTAATACACTAAAAGGAAGCTATATTCAAGTAATGATATCATAGTTAACACCAATGTAATAAAGCGTGATTGTCATAGTCAACAACCTGTTGCAATCCAAGTGTTGGCAATTTGTATAACTCGATCTTGTGATCAAGTTTTTATTTAACTTCAAAGGCTTCCTCTACTGACCAACCTTGTCGTTTTGAACGTGACCACCCGCACAAAGATGTTAAATGATTTCTGCAAAATAAGTTCATTTCTTCTCAACGCCACCTAAGGTTGTCCCCTGACTTTATCCTTTACACCTCGATAATATGTTTAGTTAAGACGTGTACAAATACTTTGCACAACCACTTTGTTGCAGATAATTGTACGTGTATGTCTGTGCACTCAAGATCAGTAACTCTACAAATGAGTACTCAAGAATAACAGTCTATGATTTATTTAATTTTCTAAAAACAACACTCCCCAATAACTTAAATCAGTGCGTCCAAAATGGCCGTCTTAGCAAGACACATTCATGGGCCGCCATTATCAATCATAAGAATATACTAATCTTAAGTTATAAAACGACTGCTTGTAAATTGCAGCACTCTGAATAGAAATCTAGGTCCGGGGGTTAGAGTTACAATAAAAGGTCCTCCCACCTCATAGGTAATCTTTGGTAGCAAATATTTCTTTAAGCGGGGCCTGATCAATATTATCAACTGTCCTGTCACCCCATCCTACCACAATACAGTGACGAGGTATCACTTACTGTCATATGTGATGTGGTTCTTCCTGTTCTTCATAGAACGGGAATTTTCAACAGTATCTATCTTTCCTTCCAGAAAGTTAAAATGTTGATCCACAAACTTACATACTTCCAACAGAAACTAAGTGATAGTCTGTCTCTGTTCAGATCTACAGACAAGGGGGGATTCCTTAACAGCATCGCCGTTCTTTGTTTATCGTAAAGTTGAAGGATGAATCGCCAGCTCAGCTACTCAGAACCATCAAAAAGTGCAAACTGACGGGACTTAATGATGATGATAAAAGTTGAAGTGCATCCTTCTTTGTCAAACTACAAATTTTCACACAATATGGTCTTTCTCCGTAGCATTTAAAAATCACATTAACTCAAAGATGTAAATGTGAATGCGAAATTCGGAACTTGTCGTAAAAAATGCCACTCCAGAACGTTATTAGAAACCATTTTAAAAATACGACAACTCCGCATGCGATCAACTAACAGCTCTGTTAATTATAATTAAAAATTGCTAAGTACTTACTCTATCGTCTATAATTGCTGATAAACTTAAGTAGTCGAAAACTTCTGTGCAATAACGCCAAACAGTGACCGAGCCATACTTTCGAAGGCATTCATCGTAAAAGCCATAAACCTAGCAAAATCAAGACAGGTGAATGGAATAATGGTATTGTAATAAAGCGATGATTCAAAAATGAGTCCTTACGAGAAACGATCGGTTTGATACTTTAATCTTCCTAAAATTACAAAACCAAAGATTCCAACAACGACTTCCACTAACACAACTGTCAGTATTATTATAACTGTCACAATATCCACATTAAAAGTATCACAATAATGGGAAATACCTTCAAATGTACAAAATAATCATTACATTTAATTCATTACTAAAACTTAAATCAAACTGTCGCTGATTGCTGATTTGTCCCTAATATCAGACCAGATTCTCTCAATGTGAAGGTTTCGGATCTTAATGAAGCAGTAGAAAGTATCGGAAATATCAAAATTTACTCAACTCTACTGAAAATAGCCTTAAAAACTGTGTCGCAGTCTTCATATATCCATCACAACCATGTCCACTTTCATCGCATTAGCCATAACCAGTGCTAGAATTCCATCTCCCACCTTACAACCCGTAATAGCTACAAATCTTCTCCCATACGAATAAGATGCATCTTATACAATACCTGTGTAATTTGTCGACTTTCGTGGTTTCCTCTGATGAGTGTGATTCTGTCTGGATAACGTACCTACAGGTACATAAGTAAAACATAAGAAAAATTCACAGTTACAAGGAACGTCAAATAATGTTGAAAGATTACATTGATACAGTTTGTTATATATTGCAGGACACTAACTTACTCAAACACCTTGAACAGAACGAATCTTTTTTGTTACAGAACGATAGTATAACAATCAGATATGAAAATGACTTGCGACCATTCTGTAGAGAAAGGTGGAAGGAAATGATGATCCGGACTAAGTTACTCCATTGGGCAAAGTAAAGCCACGGCTTGGAGCAAGTTATGTTAGTAAACAACCAAATTTAACCGAAATCCCATTGGTACACAACTACCATAGGATGTTTTCTTTGGTCATTGCCACACAAAAATACTGCTTTGAATCTTTGCTACTACTGAGCGGTTTATGCTAGCAACACCTCAACCCGCCTCAACTGTGCTTTTCAGCCTCGCTTTCATTCAGTTGCTGGAAATATTAGATTATCTTAACTTGGTCAGAGTGACTCAGTACCGAGTGGATTTGCGTGCTTTACGGACGCAGCGAGTGCCGATAAATGACGCAAAACAAAAACTGACCACGGTCTATTTTAAGAGCAGTCACGTCAGTTGTATGTTTACTCACTTAAAAATTCGATGCATAATACACAGACACAGACAAAGTTGGGAGGCGTGTTATCTCTATCTGAAATTTCTAATGTGAACCCAGCAGGGAAATGGGTGGGTACCTGTAATTTACTGCGCAGATACAGGCCGCAGGAAAGTAAAGTAGTCACGTTATCTTACCATACCGTAGCTCTGGGCATGTGATTTACTGCCACATCACACTCCATAGTACTAGGGCTACCGTAGTAAAGTTTCTTTCAAGACGTTATTCGAGTGTCCTTCCGCAAGGAAAGAGTAGATTTTGTTTTTAATATAATACAATTTGATACCAGCCCGCAACAACTCACGAAAACATAAGATGTTGTTAGACCTTGCCTTTTACACTTGAATAACCCTTTACATCGGTGTCAGAGCTGATTATATATTATGAAACATAAAAACTCTCTCCTCTTCATTTTCAATTCTTATCCTAACCTTCTCTTGGTCTTCGTATAAATCTACATAATAACAGGTTACAGTACTTAATTTCTTTAAAAATGATTACTTGTAAAGGCTATGGTTGATCAAATGAAGACCAGCATGAATGGCTAGGGGTCAGTCAAGGAAATTACTCAATGGAAATGGCTGAAAAAACCTCTCTGTATGAATTATCTTGTTCAGTGTCATGCCACCTCTTCGACAGGTAGCTGCATCCATTTGAAAAAAACACAACTTTAGTTGCAATTTGTAAAGTGTCTCATTAAGAAGGGTCTTAATATAATATAAGCTGTGATTGGAAACTCAACTTGTAATCAATATCAGGTGTTCTAACCTGTGGAAATTAGTTTTGAAGAAACATTTTAATGAATCAAGATGAATTTTCAAGATGCCAGCAAGACAAACAAAGTTAGCATGTACAATGTTAACAAGCGTGAGTTGACCCTATAGCAAGAGATTTCTCATATTTAAACAACAGAGGAATACACTGGGGAAGTCTGGGCAAATAATAGTGGACCTCGACAGTTTTATACAGCCAATTGGGCATTTCTAAAGAAAGGGTGCAGTTATTAAGTTCTCCTGACGCTATACGTATGCTATACGTAAGATTGTATGCTATACGTAAGACTAGAGACATCAAAAGATTCTTAGCCTTGATGTCGCAACCCTCCTTAAATCTATTTATGACCTCCAAGACTCGGAACTAGTTTTAAACAATGTGAAACGCAATAGGTGATATTAGAGCAACATAATAAAATTCCAGCGTTTTTAAACTGGTAAACCCGCTGGAAGGACCACATATATGTAAGAAAAAAGCCATACGGCTAAAAACCAATTGTTTGTGGCATACCTATGCCAATAACCTCGAACTGCGATTCGCACGTTGGCAAAGCCCAAGAAAGCTTTGTCACCATAGTGGGGAAACAATCAAAAATAAAAGTCTCGAATAAAGCTTGATAAGATACCTTCTTGAAACAAATCATCCCACTCAGGTTTGAATTTCAAATCACTGCAGTACTGCAAAGCAAATGCCAATGGCACTTGTACATCTGTCGTCCCTCTGAAACAATCTGAAGGACAGCTACTGTCACCATGCATTTTGTAAACATCGACTCCCCTAAAAACAAGATGAAAATCGAGCACTCGTCATATCATTTCTCATACGACAGTCAATCTGCAAGAGAAACCGGCATTCTACGAATTGAAAATTACTGCCCTTCTTAACCTACTAAGCCGAAAGTCCAAAACAACGATCAGTTTATGGGAATTCGACGACCATCTTCCTCTAACGTAATGTATACGCAGATCTCTTCACCTCCCTCATGTTTCTTTCACTATTCTTCACCAACACGTACTTGTTTTATACGTCCTTCGTCCAAGCGGGGGTGCCAAGCCGGGTACTTTTGCAGCTAACTGTTACAGATGCAGTTGTTAAAGACATGCAGGCCGCTTTGATCAATACATGTCTTATAAGTAAAGGACTACGGGAACAAAAATGGGTTTAACGCACATCTACTACCCTGGTCTGCGAATGTCAAATTAAACGTGATCGCACTTGGTTTCTCTCAACATACAAGTACGAAGAGCTACGGTAGCAAGGCGCAACCCTGTCTGCCACAAAAATACTGAAAGTGCTACTTGAGTGACAAGAACCTTCAACGTCTTACTAAAACCCTACACTGTTTTAATCTGACAATAAACTTCTTAAGCTATTTAAGACCAATATCTAAAAGAATAAGCTCCTAGTTTCATCCGCATAAAGAATACAAGTCCATATATTTCTATAATTTAAATTGATGCACAGTCTCAGTAATTCTGCGTTCCTTGTTGATCTGAGTGGTTAGCATATGTTGCGTTCATGAACACGGCAATGTAATTACTATTAGATTGACAAAAGAGGGTTGTTGATTTCGCTGCAAACGCTAGTGGCTTATATTTGACTTCTGTTTCATCAGACCCTCTACTATTGCCACAAAAGGTTTTTTCCTTTTCCTTCCACTCCGTTGTGGTTCACATGATTCTTCGGATATGCAATTAAGATTTTTCCTAGATCATGATTTACCTACCAAAACTTTTAACACCTATCAACTCTTAACACTCTTGACTCAAAAAGTCATAAATATGTCTGCAACGGCCAAGCATTGTAGAATTATATATAGATTCCTACTCTCGCACTACCATCAAAACAGCCATGCATTACCATATTCAAATGTTAAAGGTATATTGGTACAATTACCAATTACGATACGGTTTGTTGATGTTATTCTTCAGGCCATTCATCGACTGATGATGTCATGAACTTGCCGTCTCCAATGGGCTCCGTCTTGAGTGTCCAATTTCTATTAGTGAGTGTCTTGATTTTGTATAACCCATTTTTTTGCATGTTTTCCCCTAAATCTTTTCCCCTCAATTTTTCCTTGCATTATCAACGTTTCTTAGTTGTTGTCTTCTCTGTTTATGTGGCCGTAGTACGTATGTTGTGCCTTTCTGATGGTGTTAAATAGCAATCTGTCTGATTGAATTTCGGCTACTACCCATTCATTCGTTCTTCTAGATGTCCACGCCACCTTTAGGTGTCTTCTCCATACTTAAAGTTCACAGACTTCAAGTTTTTTCCTTTCTCCTTTCCCTATTATCCATTTTTCACTTCCATATGTAACAACAGTTTAAAGGATACGGTACTTGCAAGACGCTAAGTATCTGGGATTGACAGAAAAATTATTCTAAATAAGTGGACAACCCACCTTTTAAAAATGTCTAAACTTTATAGTCCCTTTTAATTATATTTTACATGCTCAGTTTGTTGTATGGTTTGCTTTACTCAGATATTGTATAGGTTATGGGTCCAACTTTTTCCTACAGAAGTAAATGTCTTGAATTTTCTCGCATAAGTTCCACTTCAATCGCCTTCCTACCCCATCTCCCTCAAAGGATAGTTTGAATAAATACGCTCCAACCTTATTACGATAAATAACGTACTTACCAAGTTACGTTTCTACAATACGGGCAAATATTGCAAAGGCAAACTAACTGATAAAGCGCCGTGAACTTACTTATTTCGTCCTTCGTATATCCAGCCTGGTGTATCAGAGTTGACAAGATGAATTTCATAAAGAATGTCAAAGGTCCGCTTTATGAAGTCTGCATATTTAAGCCTGTGACAATGTAAAGTAGACATTGAACACAATGTGTCAATACGATACGAGTTATGAACATCATGTACTTTGAGGAGAGAGTGAAACACACCACAAAAAATAAAATAATGTTCTTATGCAAAAAAAGAGCACCAGTGACATAATAAGTCATTTCACTTGACTATATACCCCACTGCGATACTTAAGTACCTCCAGTCCAAGATATCTTGAGTCTCCGCAGGAGAGAGGTATGTTTCAAAAGATGCCAAGAAATGAGAAACAAACTACCCTCGAATACAAAGTCCCTTGCAATTGCGATCGTGTTTCGTAACATATAGTGAAATACCACCTACTTAACTTGCTTACATAAATGTTGCCTTTATAGTTGCTAGCTTGATTCCATACCTACTGGTTAACTGATTAAATGAACGACTGACTGCCTGCCTACTAATGACCAAACTGATGATCATTTTTGGGAAAAAAAGGTTAGATTCCATTTGATGCTGGAATTTACATGATTCTGATTCAACAAAATGTTCATTTTATATTCATGTGGATCTCTATTCCACACAAACACACGATCTCAGCTTGTTTCGGCGCATAACAACAATGTGACAGCCAATGCAACATGATTTTGGTTAACATTGTAGTTCCACCCCACCAACTGTTACGTGGTGATTCACAGCAAAGCCTAAGTATGAGCTTCTTAACTTTACTTTAACGCAGTCAATGCGTATATAAGATACGGTTGCATTGCCGAACACGACATTACGGACAATCATATCAACTATACAACATAAACTGTCAAAGACTTCAATTCCCTTAAAGCTAAGCACAGATATGTTGTTAAGTGTAATATTAATTGCCATAGCTAAAACAGATATAGTGACACTAACTTTAGATAAATAAATAAATATCACTTTGATAAACATTCCGTTGGCCAACAGGTGTACAAATATGAAAACTACGAACCCAAAGTACAATATATCATCAGAAGACGTTATACCACACTCTCTTCAAGATACTCGATCCACCATTGAATAACAGTGGCGCTTTCAAAGCATGTGGTACAAGTAACGAGTACCTAACAATATGTGACTCGCACTTAAACTTATTATAGAATAAAAGAATGTTTAATTATATAAACATCAAATGGCTTTGCGCTGGGGTTTTCTAAGGGAATGGAAACTACTTACAGCTACATGAGATTTCCTATCTCTAACTCAATGATATCAATTGCTAGAACCTCTTAATCAAGTTTTCGATTCGCTTACATCATACCAATATCCAATTAAAAAGAGTCCATATATGATTACTTACACCTCTTTTGAGAGTACAATAGGTTCTTCGGCAGCAGGCTGGCATAAAATGAGATGGCAAGGAGTAAATTTCAAAGGATAATGATGAGTATCAACTTCAACCACGAGAAAAGAATATTACACAATACCATACAGCATAATAAGGCTACAGAAGTTAGTGGGTAAAGAAAAAATGAAGGAAGAGCCACAGGTAGGAGAAAAGAAAGAAAAGTAAAGTAATAAAAAATGGAATAAAGTATAATAGAAAGAGGACGGGAGGGGATGTTACCAGACTGAAGCAAGGCAGAAATAAAGTTTCAAAAGGATAACTTAAACATAGGCCACAAAATAGAAAAGCAGGGAGGTAGGTAAGGCAAGCAAGTAAACAAAGGTAAGTTAGGAGATATAACATGAGGTGGAGCTATATACCAGTACCAACTGAGGAGCTGAATTGTAGTTGAAATGGTTTACATATGGCGCGGAAGGTACTAAAGACAACACTATTGGAATTTATACGTCTCAATGGATCGCTATTTGGGCATCGAACTTCCTGTTTACTTCTCATTACGACGTATCTTCAAGAAACGACACAATTCACAGGCTATGATAAAAATCATACATAACAAACACACATTGGTTTTAAAGGCAGTAAAATAAACTCAAACCTGTCCGTGCATTAAAGCCGGTATCCATTAAAGTATTCGAAACGACCATAAAATCAGGGTACGAAAAATCAAAAGATTTTGAGAATAACTCAATTTTCTGCTCAATAACTTTTGTATTTCCGCTTAATAGAGTCTTGTGTCTTCATAAAGTGTGCCCTTCCATTGTTATGCACGTACCAACTCGTTTGAAAACTCTTAGTTTTCATTACCCATAGTTCATTGCCACTCTTATCATAGATGTCAGTTCTGATATTCATCAATACACTGGCACGAAAATTAATAAATGTCTTCGTATGACAGTTTGCATACTGCTTAGTGTTTTTTTCTGAAGATGTTACAGCAGCTATGATGAGCAAAAATACACGGCTTTCTGCATGTAAGTTGGTATAACTAGTTCAGTCGATTAATATAAATCCTGTCAAAAATGATTGAAAATAGTGGAATCCCGCTCTTGCAGACATAAGATTACATAGACGAAAGATAATTGAACTATAAAGGGCTACCTCATCCTCTGTTACAGTAATATGTTTAACTGTGGCTGGATGTTCTTCAGCTCCAAAATCTGATCAAAGAATTAAGAATAACATTTTACTAGCAATAAAGGGTACGAGTTGGAGAATAATTATAAAAAATGGAAGATAGTTCTGATGGTTAATCCATTTTATTAACCTTTATCATCAGATACTGATCAAGGAAATTTCCTGATCAGAAGACGTTAAAAGATGACAAGGAAAACTATTTGTAAAAATAGTTCACAATATGATTGCTTCTCAACTGCGGTCATTTACATGTACTTCAAATAACTTACACGACACAAAGGATTGTCACTAATTTGGTTCTCAAATAGACCTCAATTAGCAGCTTTACAACTAATTTACATCGTGCTACGGTTCATTTCAGACGATTTGCTGTTGCGGAAACACTACGAATTTTGACGGTACTTGGTATTCTTTTTATGTAAAAAGCTGCAAACTTTGGGGCCAATATTTGATGTACAAAGTGAATCCCCTATTTTATTGAATAGTACTTAGGATACAGCTAGTGCAACGGTAATGCTATTTTTATGGCTTGTGCCACCAACGAAGTTCTTCTCTAAAACAAAAGAGGACAGTCGCTAAAAATTTACTGCTTGTGAAATATCAATTCTTTCTTTTTTAAATGAGACATATAAGGCATGAAGGATATCGACTATTTACGAGCCACTGGAGTTTTTACAAACAACGAAAACCTATTTCTGTGACAGATATATTGTTGTTCTGCGGCGTGATACCACACTTGTAGGGTAGCGGATAATCCTTGTACAATGTAAATGTTGCATAAGCACGCATGCATAAACATGAAAGTATGATGATGATGGCGAATATTAAGATCATAATAGCCGCGATAACGATGATGACGATGATGATGATGATGATGATGATGATGATGTTGATGATGATGATGATGACGACAATTATGACGACAATTATGACGATGATGCTGCTGATGCTGTTGCTGTTGCTGTTGCTGCTGGTGGTAGTGATGCTGACGGTAGTGATTATGATAGTGATGATCGTGATTAGTTGTTCAATTAAGCAAATGTTGTTCATCCTGGTATTGTTACACTCTCCCAGGTACTGTCATATTTTCTCCCTTAGACCAAACAATCACAGCAAGCCTTTAGTGATATATATTTTCTTTTTCTATACAGGGTGGTGTCAGAGGTCCAGTCACACTTTCCGCATACGTCCTTGTTTCATTGCTGGAGGCAGACACAGCACCAGTGGTAGGGGATCAACATGTGTTTTTTGTTCCATTTGAATGTGTTAAATTTAAAGTAAAATCTCAGATCATTGTAACCTCCTGGTCTTCAAGTCTTAAGAATTGTAGCTGACCTGTTCCACTGTCACATTATCCAGTTTTCTTTTGTAGCATTTCAATTTGTAAACAATACCTGTAAGATGCTTCTCAGAACATTAAAATACTATTTCTATATGTAGGGTCCTTGTTAATTTTTAAATAGAAGAAAATTACATATCATTACAACTCTACGAGTCAACCTTTTAAGAACTTCAGTAATCGCCAATGGAGGCCCTTTACCCTGTTAAATCGCTTCTTGCCGTGGATCTAAGATTCTTTTCGGGGGGGTGGGGATAATGATGGAGTAACGTGACCCCTTACAACAAGGCTTGAGTGCCACTGATGATTTAAGAGCTACTGAGTAGATGGGCAAGGATGAAGTATTGCAAATTTTTTATTACCTCATTATAAGAAAAACCTTTGGAATAAAATTTAAAGGTATTAGTCATTATGGCTTAAATATTGAAAGTATGCATGCAGTTTTTGTGTGAGGTAGTGTATATTAATTTTGCTTTTCACGTATCACATTTTGTTCTTCTTAGCTTTTCCCACAAAAAAGCGTATTTGCGAAGATTAGCAGAAGGGAATGCCCGTTTAAGAATTATAGCTACAATCAATAATGTCTAACTCATCGTAATTTCACATATTGCTGTGGCACGTGTGGTGTAAAGTGGCTTCAGTGCACACATTTCCACCTATAAGACTATGTGCCCATAACCGCTTATCCCCTCCTGTTTTACGTCACAGGTTCTTGAGCATGCCCAGGAATGAATTGTACCTTTCCAAACAATTACTTCTGAGAAGAAAAAAGTGAAGTGAGAAGAAAATTGTTCCTGAACGCTCTCCTGAAGTGGTGATTTACAACATTACCAGATAGAAAATTTCTACATCAACAAAATCTAACCCCCTCATCAAAAAGTTACCCCCACCTATATTGGCAACCCCAACACAAGTTCTGAAATCTTCCCAACCCCCACCTATCATAGGGGTGTGTGCACACTATACATACCAAGGTTTTATTGTCAAGGCCCTGACAAAACAATCTTTTAAGGAACACCTAACAAGTTGGCAAAAAGCAGTCTGCCGCCTTCCCCAAAATATCTACAGTTTCACTTGCAGGTATCTTAATAATACTCCCCCTACTCTTAAAAATCTTCCTATCTCAAAGACATCTAATAATAATCTTTGTCATGACTGCATGAACCCACAAACTCTTCAACATATTGTATCGGGCTGCCTTTCACACCTCAACCAAGGTCGATATAATTGAAGGCATGATTTTGTTCTCAAGATTATATCTGATTTCATTACTTCATCTAACAAGGAGATGGATATATTTGCTGATATTCTTGGATGTCAATTTCCATCTATCATAACTGGTTCTTATCTCGGCCCAGATCTAATTATTAAAACTCAAAGGAAGCTTTACGTTCTTGAGCTCACTGAGCAGAGGTTGCAACTAAGATACAAAAGAAATGGGACCGCAAAAAATATGAAATATGAATCATTATGCAAAGATCTGGAATCACATTATGAAAGTGTAAAGTTTATTAATTTGAGTATGAGTGCCATAGGTTGTATGGCAAAGAATAGTAGATCCTTTCAATTAATGCTCAATGGACTTAATATTCCTAATGCTGATTATTTGATTTTTACGATTAACTCTTGTATTATTAGATCTACATATTTCATCTTTTGTAAGCAGAACTGTAATTGACCTAATTCAGATCTTCTTGTATGGCAACAAAATATATCGTATCATGTAAAGATGTATTTTGATGTAAGAAAGGAAATAGATTACTCAAGTTTAAAAAACAACAACTTTTCTTTTCTATGTAATGCCGTATGTCTTTTTATGTCCGACGCGGATTTGTAGATCTTACTGCAGATTATCGAGTACATGAGAAGGAAAACATCAAATTGGACCGTTCTATTCACATTCGACTCATACGGTTTGTTGCAGTATTTGGTAATATTGTCTCAAAGCAGTTTGTTATGATCGAGAGCGGGCATTTTGTGGTGGGTCAGTTGATGAAAGGTAAACAAATGCACAAAATGTCTAACTTAATACTGTAAAGTTGAATTTGGTGTAAATTACGCTCAATTACATGTAGGTTATCCTATGAAATCCCATCTTTTTGGGGAAAAGTAGATATGGGCACATTCCACAGGGCACATTCCAATTCCATATTTTTGTCCATTTTGACACACACTGATAGTGCATGGGTACTTGTTTTGGATAAGACTATCACATGGCAGTGGTTTTTAAATACATTTATAGGTGGGTGTAGTAACGTAGGGTATGTACAGTCTGCGCAAGGTATTTTACAGATAAAACAAATCTGTTTTGTAAATTAGAACGCAATTTCGCAGATCAAAAATGCTATTTTTTGGACAATAGAGTTTTGTTGCAAATTTTGTTGTAATTTAATTACCGAGGTAAAAGCTGTAATAACATTTTTAAGTGACGTAAAGGTTTAGACTCTCTAGTATTTGCATGTTTAGTCCTACATGCGTAGGTGACTGGTGACTTTGTGTGAAACTCTGATCCTAATGAGACTTATCAAGTTATATTACGGGGGCGACTTATGCAAGGGAGTCTTAAATGCCCTAGGATACTACACGTCTGATAATTTTGTCGTGTTTTTCAAGTCCTCTAACAAATAGTTGCAGCAGAAACTCTTTGGCGAGGCTAACAATTATCTTAACTTGTGTTCATAGAATTGTTCGTTTATTTGCAAGAAGGAGGCTGCTTTCGAAGTCGAATAAACATGTGTGAATTAACAAAAACATGGCTTTCAGCTGACAATACAGTTGTTAGAGGTTAGCGCATTCCACCTGCATAAATCCAAGGCATTGGTTTTGAAGATTTTTGCATCCATAACGGTGCCCCTTCCAACACACGATCATAGACACAACTGGGGATTAAAAACTGTGTTGGCAAACGTTTAATTAATTTGAACTCAAAACGTTAATTGTAACCCAAATCTAAACACTTTGACTAGTATGAAGTAACCTGTCTTACCTTTACTTGGCCTTTCACCTGTTGCGGTTGAAGCCAGTAAGGGTGCCGTAAGCACATGCATACAGTGTTTGTAAAAAAAGCTTAAAAATTCCGATTTTTCCATTTTCTACAGACAAGAAGAGGGAAAAACAATCAAATGAAACAAAATTTAGCAAAATAAACCTCGACAAAGTAGACCTTTCAATGTAAAATGTTTCCAATAACTATGACTAAGAAAATTGCAATTACAACCATCACGAATTTACTCTGACAGAGCACTACCAATAAACGTTTAAAGTATTGCTGTTGTTACCTTGACTCGGAGAGTCAACTATTATAGTTGTGAGCTTGGGATACTAGAGAGGATGGGTGGAATGAGCTTATTGTCATTAGTTTTAACTGTTGCCAAAATACAGGAAAAATCCTTATAGACCGAAAAATTAATTTTTCAAGCACTAAAGAAGCTAAAAACTAACGTGTAAGAGGTGTTTATCACAATCCAGCAATTGAGATATTACGTTTTACTATCAGATGGAGATGTTGAGACTATTTGAGAGTACTACAAGATAATATTTTTGGATTGTAAAATTCATATCTCACTATCATATTAACAATTTTTGTGCATTTTACGTTTGCCCTCCATTTGCACAGTTTTACTACAGAGTTACAGATAACTGGTTTATGGAAATGCTTCTATACACCTGTGGGATTCTACGCTGTTCTGCAAGCCACGTTTTATAGAGTTTCAGTTAAAAATCGTCAACCAACTTGTGCGACGAAGAGTATAGTCATGTCTCCTCACCCTCTCATTAACAAGGAAAAGACCTTGTTGTTCAAGAATTGTTAAAGATTCTGGATTCGTCTCAGACAATACTCAGGGTGTTAGGATAATAGTAAGAACAAGCCATACCGAAGGAGCAGGGGGAAACTTTCGAGGATGTCAAAACCGAATTTGATCGACTGTAACAATTACCCATGTATTCCAACACGTGGATGAGAAGAACATATACTCGACACGTGGACGAGAGGAACCAACACTCGAATACCAAGTATTATTTCTTATCAGACGAAGGCAAAATGAGGACAGTGCCTCTGGCTTTGCAAGCTGCAGCGTATCTTTACTTATCACAGCAGTACACTGTTCAATCTTGAAGGAACTATCGGAAATCTACATTACGGCATCAGCAACCGAAGAGCAGGTACTTTAGCTCCCCGTAGGATTTTACCAGTATAAAAATCTCGGCAGGATGTTCCATTACATCATACTCTGGAATATCATATCATAGATGACACCAATGAAGTTCCCATTTGTTTACTTCTGTACCCTGCTAACCCTTTATTAAGATATTTGATAAAGATGTTTCCTTAAAAGTGTTAGAACCGCACAGGGCCATTTTTTAGTTGCAGATTGCCGTTTGCAAGGATATTTATTGTTTGAAGGCTACAAGCTCGTTTGTACATTGTTACAGAATTCTACTGGAAAAATTGGTACCCACAAAAAAACGCACAATAATGTGCCAAACAAGCATAAGCATTCTAGCAAAAAGACGATATAACGAGTAAAGATGCAAAAACCCTGCAATGCCGAAAAACCTAGGGTAATACAATGTGAGGCCAGAAGAGATAAGTTAACAAGGGGCATGTACTACGAGAAAAGTGACAGTCACATAATTAATACTGCAGAAGCGGTTGCCCGGGCTACTAACCACTTTTGGCCTCAAATCAAATTAACTTGTATGCTATGATTTGAACTCCAAACTTTCTTCACGGTCGTTTTGCTTGTTTCATGTTGTACATGATTACTTTCTGCTGTTTTTAATTTCATTGATCTTGTTATGCCTGTTATAACTTATTAATTTTAGCTAACTGGAACTTGTGCGTTCGTGCACAAATATTAAAAATGAAAAAATCAAAAATCATTCATTAACTGACTTCATTCTCATGGAGTCGCGTATACGTTGTGTACCCACAAAATGCACATTTATCGCGCGAGAAAACGACGATATCGCATTGACTGGTAACTCTGGTTGGATTCCTCTTTAGCAAGTTAATCAGATCACGATATTAACAATTTAGGGGTAATGTATAATTTAGGGTAACTGCTTTTTGCACATTGGTTTCACAGCTATCGGAGCGGAGCGAATAGCAGATTGGAAAATGCAGAAATCTATTAAAAATCCAATACCTTTGAAATTTTTTTCGGGTACCTCAAAAGCATAGCAAGCAATTGTGTTCTGAGACTGAATCTGGAGCAGAATTCACAAAACCTTCAACACTCACTTACTTCGAGGTGATCAGACTGCTTAACTTTTTAAAGTGGACTTTTTGAACTAATTGTGCATCAAAACGGATTTATCTATATGAAAACAATAATGGCAAATTTCTCATTTTTGTTTCAGCCAGTTTCCTATCGATGGGGTTTTCAAAATGTTTTAGAGGTCAACGAATATTAACGCTTAAATAATTTATAAATGTAAACAAACAGTCCATAACTAAGAGACATGTTATTAAAATTGCTTGTAAAAACAGGGTTTTACTCAAGATAACAATGGGAAAGGCAACAGTTAGTCCGATGACTATAGCAGCACATGCACGCACTGAAAACTGTGACATAAATTGACATCGTGCAATACTAAGGTGCAAGTAGTTCAGGCAGATGAAAAAAATTTGATATACAAGAACAATCCATACGCCAAGATTTATAAAGCAGGAATTTTGTTGTCAAGTTAGTCATTACTCATTGGAACTTAGCTTTGTTATACTGAAAACGGAGCACACAGGGCTATAAATTGTTCTCTCTGAGCATCAGGTAACCGCAGTTCTTTTGACATACTTACATTATTTCCCAATCCCATATTTTCTGGATCTAGCAGCATCCTCAGTAAGTATAGAAGTGTAACAGCTGTGCCTAACAAGTAAAAATATGAGTAAAAAGGTATCACAAATGCAAAGCAGAAAATGGGGACTGTAGTAGGCCAGAATATGCAGCCATCGTTTGTTCCATGAATTGGCAGTTTAGGCAAGATTTGCTTACAGAGACTGTTTAAATGTGATTATACTTAACGAGATCTACTCGTGTTTTCAAGCGACACCACGCATACAAGGTTGAAAAGGGAAACTAGATGAGTACTAGAGCCGTGGTGTAAAGAATTTATAATCATGACCAAGCCGAGCAAAATTAGGTAATTTAATACAATGAGCGAAAGAATTAAATACCATATTAAATAGTAATAGGTGGAAACAATCATCTTGTAAAACACCTCTATTTACATGAACAAATCGTAATGTTTACTTAACAACGCCCTATTGAACTGCGTTCACAGATTTAAAGTTGACATCAACTATATTCACTTAACTTTCAAAGTAAAATATTTAAAATATGTGGCAACTTGCTAAAAAGTCTAAAGATGTCCAAAATCTGTAAAGCCAATGTCCACCAAGGCTAGCAGCTAATGTGGCGACTAGAGTATCTTAACATCGGAGGTCACTTAGCTCAGTTGGTAGAATGCGCGCTGCAAAATCGTGGGTAACGGGTTCGATCCCGGTCACTATAGTTATCTTTTCAAAACTAGTTTTTCTAACTTTGATAAATTGTCGGGAAAGTGGTCAAATCTATGTAAAAACAGATCAGTACATCAAAAGTTATTACACTCCAAAATAGTCGCGGGCACTTTAACCTTGACTTGCTAACTTCAATACAATGTTTGTCAGGCGCATATTTCATTCAGTGTTCACGTGCGCTTGTAGTGCTCCTGAAAGAAGTGTTTCGGTTTGGAGCTGAAAGCTGCGAGAGCGTTACACTCACTAATCATAATTGGGAGTTTATTCCAAAACTTAGGTGCTGCATTTTTAATTGCTCTGTCATCATATGTTTTTGTCGTGCTTTTGATTTCTTAAGTAAAAGGCTGTTACATGAACGCAGTGCTCTAGATGGACAATATGGCAATTTGGTAGTTCGGA
>JAAAKM020006971.1:75826372-75848713 GCA_010016025.2 Alatinidae sp. Z8VKAUB7J3 | reverse complement strand
TTTTGATTTCTTAAGTAAAAGGCTGTTACATGAACGCAGTGCTCTAGATGGACAATATGGCAATTTGGTAGTTCGGAAGGCGGTTTCGGTAGTAAGTGGGAAGATCCACTGTGGGGGTGGGGTGGGTCCGGAATGAAAATATTTCCAAGTTACTACTGTGTAGTAAATGGGTGGGTATCTCACAAAAAGGAAGTGTCAGGAACAAATTGGTGTAGTAAGTGAGAGGGTTTCTCTGAAAAAGAGTTTGAATGTAAATACTGTTGCTATGTCAGAGTGAGGTTCTTGTGGAGAATAACATGTGGATTGAAAATTAATTAAGTGGTAACAATCCACTTGAAGTGATATTCAATATTCGTCCCAAGCATAAATATTTTACCAATTTGACATTGGAGCTCAATCTGGCTCAATCAGTCTGACTGATCAAAGGTAAGGTTTTGGTGATGTAATCCCTGACTGTGTTTATCATCTAGATACATCAAGAGGCACAGATTTTAAGAGTTCCTTGTGCCCCTTACTTTTTGGTGAAAAAAAAGGGGTTAATGGGGTGGCACAGTACCCGACCACCAAATATACAAATGTGTGATCTCTAGCTGTGTCTATTATCCAGAGACCTCAAGTGACACTTTCTTTTGTACGCAACTCGACTTTCAGGGTCAGGGCTAAGGTTGCTAAGGGTATGATACACGTTTAGGGCTAAAGTTTCTTAACAGGTTGCTAAGGTTATATTTTCTCTGTGGTACTGAATCATGAAATCACCGAAAGATTTCACGCGGTAAAATAATAAGGTACCCTAACGCTAAACATTCCATGTGCGAGTTTCTATGTAAAGAAAAGCAATGGTTTCAGAAAATAAATTCGAATTCAATAAATGCGAGTTTCCTAAGTCAGAAATTGTGCGACAAGTTCAGATGGAGGTTGTTAGAGAAAAGGGTTGCTTGAGCAAGGCAGGTGGCAGTGATGACAAAAACATCAACCCGGAAGGTCTTGCTGAATATAAGGTGTCACTTCCCATTCCACTTGAGCCATCAACCAATCCAGCGGAACCTTCGGTAGTTCCAGAAAAGGACGAAGAGGCTGAAGAAGATACATTTGATAATTTTGAGGGTGAAAATGAAATTGATGACACAGAAATTGTGGATGTTAACGAAATCAGCTAAGATCGCTGGATCTTTGACATTTTCAACGATCAATGAACACAACTGACAGCCTCGGACACAAATATATACAATGTCTAGTTTTTCCTCTGTCTACTTACAGTGACTTATATATGTAAATAGCTCGATGTGTATTTGTTTCAAATCAGAAAAGAATTTTTCTGTCATGGGGGTGGCGCCCACCCTTGTCCCCTCACCTTCGTGACTGAAGGCGAAAGAGCAGCAGTAGTAGTAGTAGTAGTAGTAGTTATTCATGGTCCTCTTTTAATCCGCTATCACTGGGTCTCATATACAGGTATTTCTTGTGCATCAAGGCAGTTTCATCTAATCTCTTCTTTGAGAAGGACCCAGAATCACATAGAGAGCTAAATGGCTTACAAGTACATGTTAATCACAGCGAGGTCTGGCTTAATTCTACAAAATGCTACATATGCGTACATAGAAAAAAATGCTTACTCGTGACATATTACTTATCAATGACGTATTATTCTTAGATCTTTATCTGCTTAATAATTTATATTTAACTTTTTTTTCTATACTTGATTTATATTTTTTTTCGATATCCACCCTTTGTCCTCATTAAATGCAATACTAGGATACCTTATACATTTGCACAGAAGTCTTACTGTACACTTAACTGTACTCAAGTAGCAAAGTATGTTCATAAACATTTCATTGTTTTCTCTGCCTTAATACTTAATATATAGGAACATATGCTTGATCTAAAAAAGTTGGTTTTGAAATACATGAGCATTTAGGGCAATGTAAAAACTGAGGGATACTGGTATAATTCCGTGTCAACTTCCATCTCAAATTTATTACTAGTACAAGTGTACTGTTCCTGACCCTCTGATAATACTATAACCTGCAAAACCATGTGGTATTTGAACCAGGGATAGGCCACGTTCTTTGCTTAAATGCTATAATAATTACTAAATAATATCTTACCTTTCTCAACTGTTACAGAAGGTTTTATTGGCGAATAACTCAAATCAGATTCTTCGCTATTTTGCCTTGAACTGTTTGGTGTTTTGAAAGCAGTCAGTCTCTCAGAAGGCTCTACAATTCTGTCGACGAAACCAAAATGATTTGTCTCTTCGTACTCGTTTCTTACTTTTAGATCAATTGGATGTCTTGGTGAATCAATAAAAACATCATCTTCATATATTCCAGAGTCCTGGTATGTCTTAGAGCTCTCTGCATCGGAATGATAATGGTCTCTTTTATTCATGGATCGGTGTCCCCCTGAGCTATACCCAGAGTCTTCATAGAATCTCATTGTTGTCAGATGAGCAGAGACATCTTCTTCAAGGAAAGCAAGGTTGGAATCATTAAGTTTTTGAGTTTCCGATGTCAGATTTTCAGCACTGTCGTTTATGCCAAGAGTAGAGAAATCCTGAGTTATTGGAACTGAATCAAGTCGTTCCGCTTGGGTTGATGACAGCTTTGTATCGAGTCCAAGGTCATCGAAAGATGCCTCGTTCATAGAATCTAGGTGTGGGAGTTCCTCCAGACTGTCATCAAACTCTGATGTTAAAGGACTCTCTGTTCTGTCATGGGTGTTTCCGTTGCTCCCTACTTTGTTCCTTTTGGGAGTTGCTGATGGGGTTGATTGTTCGTATGGTTCATATATAAAAGATTCTTCTCTGTCTATTGATCGGTACACAAAACCAGGTTTTTCATCAGGATCATAAAATATAGCAGATGGATCATCCAAATAATTCTGAGGCTCCAATTGTATTTTGTGTTCACTGTACCTCGGCAAATATGTCTGGCTAGGTTGATGGGTGTATGTTGGGCTGATGACTATGATATCTGTATGTTCCTTCCTATAAAATTAGAAAAACGCAAGTAAACGTTTTGTCATATTAATAAATGAGAAAGAGGAGGTTATTGGCAAGCTCAAGAAAAATCAAAGCCCTCAATCTTTTATTAAGACTTAAATATGTAAGAAAGACACAAAAACAGCTAAAATCAGCCACAAAATTTTGAGAGAATCTATTTACTGACGGTATGTTTATAAAGCATTATATAGCAGAGCTTGGCAATGCTCTACTGGTTTTATTTAGTGCATCTGGATTAAATTTTTGTTACAAAAGTGTGGGAAAATTTAAAAGTTTTTGATATGAGTAACGCTTAGGAAAATATATAAAACCTTATATGATCTATAAAACCTAATAATTTCTGATTCTGTAGACTATTGTACATAAATAAATTATAAACTAGTCTAGATTCCTGGCATTGTAATGACATAGTATTTAAATTAAGATCAAATCAACGGAGAACACATCTTACGCAATCACAACTGCAAACTGTTTCCTGCACAAGGATCCAAAATGACTCTTAAACATCTTAAAACTGCGGCCAGCATGTACGTGTTAAGTGGAAGAAATTACTGCAATTTTCATGTAGCCCAAATGTTATGTGCAACGTAGTATAGTAGCAGCTCTACCTTGGTAAAATTTCCATAATATGAGAAAATACTTTTCGTGTTATCTGAAAGTGCATTATCATTGTATGTTTGACATCTTTTCCTCTGCTCTTTGGTTTTAATATTCACATGGTTATTTAAGCTCTCTCTTAGTTTCATAGAAAAGAATCTACATACAATCTAACTACTTTAGAGTTTAGCAACTAAAAAATGTAAAACAAAAACAAAATCAAATTGTTATGACTGTTTACATCAATTACTCAAGCGTCACTTTAATTTGAAATTGACTTCTACGTCACTTAGATATTGACTGCGCCTATGTGCAGTCATGCTCCAATAATTGCTAGACGGCGCGTAATCATTGGGTAATGAGTCTGTATGGAAATACAGTTCTCTGTTCATAACAAAATAATTTAAGCATGTATTTGACTAATAACGTAAACTATGGATGTGCATCCCTTCATTAGAGGTCAAGCATTGTTAAGGCAGAAATTTACACTAATGATAATCTACAATGCTCAAGATTCCAAGATTTATTACTGTTGAACAACACCTAAAACCAAGTACAATAGAGTCCAAACTTCATAATACTCTCAAACAGTAGACTATCTAATGTCCCTAATCCGGGAACATTTGTTTAAGCTACCTTATCTGTATAAATCTCACAGGCGAAACTCCTGCGCCTTCCTTGACTTAATCCCTAGATTCCAAACTTGCAGATAGCTAACCTCGATTATCTTACGAAAACGTTCATATGTTGACATTATATTTTGACTTCATTGCCTCAAATATAAAAGTGGGGAACTGTCATGTTTAAGAAACTTGATTCTGGTCATTAAGTTTTGCATGGAAGTTTTTCTGCAATGAAATGTATCTTAGGGTTTTAAACAGGACATTATTATGCTATGACCTTAAACCATTTTTTATTTTGTACAATTGCAATTAACTACTTTTAGTGCTACTGAAATTTAAAGCATGCTTTAAGATAACATAATGAGATCACACATTTTAAGTTTCTTCTCTTCAGATGATCTACGATGACACAGGAAAACACAGGTTTGACTGTACTCTGTCCTCCTTTAGGTTACTAAGTTGTTTGTCCACAAATTTCATTGCCAGGTTCTCTCTTATGGAGCAAGGCATTGAATCTTGCCAATATAAACATTGATTTTATTTTTAGTAATTTTGTCCTCACGTATCACTTGCAAATCTTAATACTTTCCTATGATGAGATTAGTCGTTAGATTTCAACTCAACCACCAAGAGGTGTGTCACAAGATCAAACTCTTGTCTCTGTTTTTTCCTAGATAATACTATCTGCAACAATGCCTGTCATGCTTTTAAGCGCTAATATGTTGAAATCTACTTTTCGACGAAGAATCTCGATACAAAGTACATGAAATCTGATTGCTGTTAGCAGATGCCTTTATAAGAAAGTTTAAGATCATGATCTGAGTGACATTGTGCCACACGTTGTCTCCTAATGATGGTTGGTTACATGAAAAACGTGCTTGTAAAGGTAGACGTTTTTTCTTATGGGAACCTAGAAAACCAATACAAGAAACATAGAACTTTTGATATTGATCAAGATAGTGTTATTTCATTTTGAATGTAGTTTTGCATTTACGAGCCACTTTTATATAATTCTTTACTGTATTTTACATCCAATACCCGACTTTCTCCATACTATACGATGTTTAAAGCGCCTACAATACTTGGAAAAATATATCTCCTTATATAACAGCGAAAATTGCCAGTAGTGTATTCTATTATCGCCACAAGTGTCGTTCAGCTAAAATGACCTTTCTATTCCACTGTTAACTATAAACACTTAATTATATGATCTAATTTGTAGATTATTTAAAAACACTTTGCTTGCTCAAATATATTCTTTCTGCCTGTTTAAAATTTTTCTTTAGTTTTGCTAACTCATTCTCAGATTTAACGTCCTTACAATAAATTGAGAGCAAAATTCCAAATCTGTTTTCCAAGTTTTGGGCTAACATTACACAAATTACTTTTCATTGCTCTTACTTGTCAACATAATTGTTTACTCTTCCAGTGTGCTACCAATTTAATCAGATACTTTCTAAAGTCACTAGAATATTGCTAGAAACTTTTCTTTGAATTAGCCAAATACGTTTGGATTGCGTGCGATACAAACTATAGATTTTTTACTTGAAATGGCTCCAGTGATGATATCACCATGTAGAGGGAAACTCGGATAGTCGAATGCTCATTAAACAGATATTATTGCCTAACTTTAGCCAAATTATTTAAATGATTATCAACACCATATATCTTGTAAAAATAACATCGATGCAACACTTCTAGTGAATTTATATAAGGAATACATGAATATTAAGGTTAATTCTTTGGTTTTGCTACTAAGAAGACGGAGAAAATTTAAAATTAAATTTACTTTTATGTGCGAATCAGGACACCCTTATCTTGCCGGTAAATTTTATCCAACGTTATCGATCTGCAGCTAAAATCTTGTAAAAATAACTGTAGTACTATAAAAATAAAATATAAAGTACTGTACTCACAGTTTCTCATATTGCGGTGTTACACAACAAAACATCATGATCAGTTTCACTGAATTCAGACAGTGAAACCTCTCAACCGTATATGGTAATAAACACTCCAAAATTGTCTCCCAATCCAAATTAATATTCTTTGCTAAAATATATTATTTGTCCGTTACATATGTCCATACTTTCTTTTGAATACCGTTATCATTGTAGAATTATTCAATACAGCGCCATTCTTCCTTGGGTAGAAAACGACTGTTTGATCTCTACTCCTATCGAACGTGGCAACATCGTGAGATTTCTGGTGGCGAATGGAAACATCCGAGTGCACCAACAATACGAGAGACGGCAGGTAGTTGGTGGATGAAATCGAACCAGTAAAACAACGCCATCAACCAAAGTGTATGCGCTTGAAAAGGGAAGCTATAAAATACCAAATCAGTAGCTACAAATCAAAATACCTCTAACCTGAATCTAATTAAAAGAGACGAAAGTATAGTACAGAATTATAGTAAAATATAAATTAACTATGTTGTAAAATACTAATAAGCTGTTTTGTTAGATTGAATTACGTTGAATTTCTCTAATTAGAGGCATAGGATGTGGGTAACGAGAGTTTCTATGTTCATAAACTCTGAAGTGTTTGTAGTTCCAGTAGGCTTTGTAAGCAAGGGATTACATTATTGTTGGTGATCAAGTGAATGGTATGCCTCAGAGGAATTATTTGTTAATACTATGTCTGTAGGTAAAAAAATTGCGGGAAGGAAATCCGTGTCTGGGAAAGGGTTTTTCTTACTCCAGACAGCCAAATCGAAAACGAGGCCAATCGTTTTACAGACATTTTAAGAAATCGTTCATAAGCGCTTGAAAATGGTCATGGTTCAAAATATAACGCATTGAACAGAGAAACTGAGAGAAAATAATTTGCTGATGAGAATCTAGGTGTCTAAATGGCCAGGCTGAGCACAAACTCAAATACGCCAATATTTTCTTAATTTTTATCTATTAAATCCCAGACTATTCAGTACGATAGTATAAATGATGACAGTTAATACTGTAAAAGTAAGTAGACATGAGTTATATTTTACAGTGTTAAAGAATATCAAGTCATGAAGAAGCCGATAATTAGTTTCTGTGTGTTTGATCTTTGACCTCTACCGTCTTGACTTTACTGACCCGTTTCAGCATGGATGTAGATTTCACAATCGTAAGGCGTAAACTGTGACAGCTCCTTATTCCCCTGTTTGAGGAATTGGATTTTTTTTCGACGGAGATCAAAGTTATAAATGAGAAGATCACACATTGTAACGATACTTCTGCTCTATTGTATAGAAAACAAACAACAGGGCCTAGGCATAATATGAGAGATGTTACAAGAAAATGCACAATTTGCTAATTATAAAACTATTTAATTATTATAAGGTAGATTTAAAAACAAATTGGAGATAAATAATTGCAGATTTTGAATACCAATTCCTTCATGCCAATTATATCATTTTGCTAGAGAGACAGATGGATAATTGAACTTAATAGACACATTCTAAACTTCCCAGAAACAATGTTGCCATAATGTATTTGGAGTATCATATAGGAACAGCAGACTCTGAATAAACTTCAGCTATATGTTGCTGTTTTGCTCTAGTTACTGAAGCTATTAACTTCTAAATGTGAGCAATTAGCTATACGTCTTTCATTGCAAGTTTGAAATTGCAGCATTATGTTAACTGGCAGATGGAGTCTTACCGTTCGTGTGATCATGGAATTGATCACTAGTCAAATGATTAGATAGGAGAGTTTCACATGGTGTGGAAATGAGTATTGAGGGACGACAAGATTTAGTCTCTATTGGTATGATGTAAAGTGTGTCAAAAACCCAACAATAGGAACTTAATCCAAATCCTAATATTAATCTCAATCTTTATCTTTTATAGGGAAAGATAAAACGAATTCCTGCTTCTTCAGTTTCTGCTATGTTCGTTACTGTAGTTATAACTGAAGTTTATTCCGTTCTTGCAATTGTTCCCATGTTGCTGGACAGCCCGACGAGTATCATTACTCTGAAATATCTTCTCTTCGGCGTTATCAAATCCTTCACGATTGTGACTACGTAGATTGTAGTAGATTGATTGATTTGTTTGGTTTTTCTAAAATATCAACGGTTGACATCTTCATCCTTATGTAGTTGCTTTGACAAAGCTGAATCTGATGACGATCTTATCATTAGCATTGTTTTTATTTGCTTCTTGGTGTACATAATGAAAATCGACCGATGAAAAACTTTGATTACAATCTAAATCACGAATGTCGGTCTTTTCATTAAGAAAGAATCTTATTGTTATTGCTAAAATAGTGTCCAAGAATAAGAGGATACCAACAAGTATTTTTATTAAATCAATTAAGGACCTAACAGTAGTGGGTGAGCAAACATGTTTGGCGCCGGAACCATTTTTTTGAGTAAAAAATATTTTTCTACATCCGAAATGGTTTCTACAGCGGGACTTTAGTGAGACCATCCTTGTCCGTCTTACAGCAATGTAACTCTCTTATCCTTACTCTGAAAACGCCACTGATACCCCTCTTTCACGCTTACACAGTCAAAACTATTTGCAAATTAACCAACTTCATCTTTAAAAGTTGCTTAGTGGTACAGAATTTGAATATTGCGTTGGGGAACGGATTCACTTTGCAAAACGTTTTCACCACACACTGATCACAGCAAATCGTATGGAGTAAAGTGGGAAAGTTTTTACGGTTAATTTATAGGAAGGAGAACAAAACATAGAAAATAGAAGAAAATAACATCTTTTCTTCCACTCGTGCACACTCGTTCGTCCGGTTTCTACAACTGCATCTGTATCGAAGATAGTTTTAAAGAGGAACTAAAAGCAAGTAAAAAATGTAAATGCTCATGCAGGGATGCTTCAAACACACACAAACACATACGTGCGCGCGCACACACACGTACACACACATATATTCCCTTTTGTCGACAGATCGATGTATTCTTTTTGTTAATTGTATATTATAATTCTGACATTTATTAACCCTTAACTGAGATAATTGGTTACCTTTGGATGTCTACAACTCTGTTCTAGCGATATTTTGATAGATTTTGTTACGTAATATCAATTATTGAATTTTTGAAATAGTGGGGATTAATTGCAAAGTACTGGAGATTCTCTAGGGACCACTACTGACTTCGTGCATCACATGCTACCTGAAATCGACGAGTTCGTGTTCTCAAAAAGTGAAATGATCGCGGCGTTAACAAATCGAGGAAAGGCTTTAAACTCTTGGAATTACCAACTAGCTCCGAAACAAGTAGAAACAGGCGCATAAATTGTTCTGGACCATCTTGGCACCGACTTAGTTTCTGTTGTACAGAAGTCGTTACCTCTTTGAAAAGTGAAATCGTGAATGATCAAGGAGTCCTCCACTCGCAACAGTGTCCATGAAGATCTAAATCGACACGATTTTTTTCGGCAATTTGGATCTTGCACCTGATCCCAAGCTGCTTAATTTTCACGCTGGAAACAGTGCTTAAGTTGCTTAACTAGTTGCTAACATTGGGAGAGGTATGTTGGCTAAAATAAGAACTTCAAACACGATGAGTGATTGTGACACATATCTATTTCGCTGGTTGGGAGAGGGGCTGAAGTCTGCCTTGACCTTCGGCGGACGCACTTATTTTAATTAGAAAAATATACTAGTCACTACACAATTCAAATTTTCTATCTGCTTACCGAACAAAAATGTAAGTTCTAGAGTTGCTTTAAACTACTCTTAAATCATTTTTAGTTGCTTCTAAAATACATCATGCACAAACAGAAGCAAATCGTTGAACACAAAGCAAAAATCATTTTGCTTTTAAGGGTATTCTTTATTGTAGATCCAATTATTTGCAAATTATGATATTTAGTAATTACGTACATACGTTCGGGACAGTAATGGATATGAAATGACCTAAAATGTTGGACACGAAGTGAGATCTACGACTGCAAATGTGACGTGCGATATACAACACTGAGTGAAATGTCCAGCTTCACATTGGGCAGATTTTGTCCTTGGATCTTATCTTTTTGTCGACCGCAAACTGCTATTTTTATACTATTTGAGCTTTGTGCTTAGGATTGTTATATTTTTGCAACTAACAGGAAGCACTAAATGATAATGCCATTATGCAAGTGTGCAGAGATCATCAAAAACCGGAGAAGATGCAACTACATAATATGCTCATCATCTTTTGTCTAAATTACATCTACACTCGACGAGAAGAGCGCTTCTCAGATTAAACGAACAATATTGAGCAAATAATTTGTAAAGAGGAAACTTTACACTATGATTAGCATCAACAATCACCTTTGTATATATTACCTTCCTCCTTACAGTGCTGAACTGTCAAACAATTCATCGATGGTTATAAACAACTTGTTGCTAACGCAAACCTCACTTACCAAAAAAATACAGCAAACCATCAAAATGGAAGAAAATATAACAGAGCTGTTTATACTGCTTACGTCACAGTGAACAAAACTGGCGCAAATAGACTAAAATTTACAAAATGTTTGGCCTTGTCGTAAATGTAGGCATCTCTGATTATCTAATACGCGGTGTAATCAAATGAAATAACATCAGCAAACTAAGATGCAGAGTCCTCTAATACGACATAAATACTGATTAAAAGCTCTGCATTAGGCTTGATCCAGCCAGGGGAGCTTTCATCTTCTATCTTCACCTTGTAAAAAGGGAATTTGGGGAGGCGGAAACTCAAAACCATATTGCACGGGTCGTAATGAAGTTTAAAATGCCAAACTTTGTAGAACTGTGCCACACAGTTCCGGAACTCTACATTTCCTTTATTTCGTTTTGGTGACGGTAAGAAGTTGCTATGGGGACTAAGATTATACTGTGCTTGAACAGAAAATTATATCACCTTTACCTATCTTCGAATTGTCAATGGCTAACAAGGGAGTTTCAAGGACATAAGGTTAATTTTCCACATATTAAGTATCCAATCTTAAATGATAACATTTGCAAAACGAGAGGGGGAGGGGGGTCACCTAACTGGACCACCGATTAGTGACAAAAGAGCTCAAACTAACTTCAAAAGCACTTCTCATCTCCAAACTATTATTTTTTTGAAGGATCCTAGTCCATCTAACCTTAATCCTGGGTTGTCTATGGGGATCCAAATGGGCCTCGGGCCGATTAAAGGGCTGATCTTATTACTTTTATACGCAAATTCATAATTTCTAAATACTTCACATACTTCATATCACAAAAGAAATGGGTGGAATTTAAAATATCACCATATTATTGAAAAATTGACGCAAGAATCTAAATGGAACCCCCTTCCACCACGTGGAGTTGAAGCTGAAAATTTTCTCACATTGTTCTTTTGTGAAAATGCATTTCTAAAACTTTCTCCAATATTTCTAGGTCTATCTTGCTTAGAAGCACAATCAAGAGGCACATACCAACTTCAAAGTAAGATGAACATGTACACAAATGACGGTTTTTTGTTATTGACTTATTATGGACATGATTACATTTTTTGAGAAAATATAATATAAGTCGTATATATAGGCTTTAGCTGTATCGATCAGATATCCTCTACACAACAGAAATTTGTAAAAGTAGTTCTCAGGTCCATATGGTCGTGGCCCTAATAGTTGCCGGGCTATATTAAGAAAACGCTGTGCGGCATCTCCGTCCAAAATTTAACTAGTTTTTGATGTGAGTAGTATTTGTTACCTCAACTACGGCAGTTGGCATTAAAGATTCACATTTGTAGCTTTAATAACATTCAATGACCCTACGTGTACGCATATTGAAAGTGCGAATGACGTCCCCTGAACAGTTTCTATTATTGTTGCTTTTCATACTAACAGTGGACTTATCCTGACAGCTATCCGGTGTGCAGAGCATGCGAGGAGTAAAGTGCCTTTCCAAAGGGTACAACACCATGAGTTCTTCATTGAGTTGACTTAACATATTCTCTGAATATCAAGCCCAAAACTCGTTCACAAATACTTTAAGCACCACATAAATCTAAACGAAGTCATCTCGAGTTGCTAATTCATTTCCCTTCATCCACAAGTAGCTGTCATTAACGTATGACCCCTAATTATACTACCTCCCTTGACGCCTTTCTGTATCTTTCAATTTGTGTACGCGCCCTTAAATATAATATTTTATACCACAAGTAATTGAAGAGCCTGCCTCCAAATCTGTACTGAACTATTACTTTACAAATGACTAGGGAACCTAAAGATGTTCACTATCTTAGTAATAACACTCTATTTTTAATGGATGATTTCACCTACTTTTACTGCATCGAACTGAAGCAAAGCTAAAAGTCTATTTCAACATTTCCACGTTATTCCTGATGCGAAGCCTATGTCAATTTCTCACCCCTTCAAACTCCATAGCTCCCTGATGTTCCCCCTCTTAACCGTCTACTAGAAGCTCAAAGCATTCCGAGGGTTCTGGTTAACGGACATGCTCACTTGCACAGTCTTTTCACCAACTCCAACGTTCTGTAGCCGCTCCTACAGTGTTCCTTGGGCAGTACGGTCAAGTTTCTCAGGGTCTTCTAAACATGTTTGCAATCCAACCTGTACTTTTTTAACATACTGCTACAAAATCATCCTCACTGTATAAACTTTTCCAGTAATGGTAGCTATCACCATTCTTATTAGGCAAAAATAAACCATAACTGGGTCCGATAATTAGCTTTACTTGCGCCCCAAAAGCATTCCAATCGCCCAGGATTCTTAAGATTTACAATATTTTAAAGTCTTGATGCGTAGCTTGTTGACGTAAGTAAAATGGATCTTTAGGTCTTAAAGCTTTAAGCTATCCAAACGTCACGGTTTAGCGTACAACCTTGCATATTTCTTCCTCCCTGATCGGTTCAAACTAACAAGCTGAAACGCTTTCATGCAGCTTAAGGTTAAGAACATTCTTTTCTCGTAGTAAATAACTTAAAGTGTTCTTCTTACTACAACAATCAGAATTTATCGAAGCGAGGCTAGCTCGCTTTTACTTTTTCGTGGATAAACATGGGGCTCAATACCAGTTCCAATAAAATCATATACTGCAAGAGCAGCTCTTCTTGGTAACAATCTATAAAGGAAGATAAGAAAAAGAGCTGCGAGATAAGACGCTTCAAGAGGAGGATAGGAAATTTTAAAGATACCGCGAATGAATGCATTCAATCAAAACCCTGAATTGCAAACTTGAATTAAAGCTATCCGGTCTATAATAAGAGCAGGAAAAAGCGGGAAACGATCACTTAAAAACTTTTACCCCTCCTCATCTACCCAGAAGCGAGAGAAAATGAATACAACCTTAAACATATTGATACCTGGAGAACCTTGAATCATTTCTTAACATTTTCTTATATCAAGTCATATCTACTAAACCGCAGCTTTCTCCGACATAAACATTCTCTAGTATCGGTGTCCTGAAGTATTGCTTGTCTTCAATAAGCACCAAGCGTTTTAGTTCGTTTTGTGAATAGAAGCCGAGAATATCGATTCTTTTGACTTAATATGGTACTATGGTATAACATGTACCTTTGACGAGACCTTCATAAATTTCTGTAGGAGGTTACAGGTTGTAACGCGTGGCGTAAGTCTACAGTTGTTACGGCTTGAGATAAATTTAGAGACTTTATTTCTCCAAACTGGTAAAGAAAAAAGTCAATGACTCCCGCTTTTAAGGAACTTAGTCAAGCCCCAGCATGTGTTAGCTTTTTCAACGAGGCCATATAATATTTGAATTTTGACGCGTGTCACCTCCTTCTTTATTTCTATAAGCTGAAATAGAAAAAGTTGATTTGTTTCGCTTCTCGTGCAAACCAATAACATACATTTGATACTACTTTGGAATTTCTATTCTAGGTTATTGTTAAGAATTTTCTGAAACTCCTACACTCACCTCCTTGAACATAGCACATACTTGAAAAATTCAGGTATAAATAGCATTTCCTCATCCATTTGAACGGCATCTGCTACACGTAATGCAACATCGGATGCTGTCATCAACGGCATTAACCACGGCAGGCTGTAAAGGGAAAGTATTGGAAACGATAAAAGCAAGCCCGATCCTCGCCCATTAAGTGTGTACGTTTAATGGTTATTCTTAAAAGTTATTTGAGATAGCAAAGTATAACAACAGCGACACTGAAACTGATACTCTCACTATTGTGGCGCGTTCTTCCCCTACTTCGCCACTGTGATTTGCAGCAACAACGTATCATTTATGTGCATTCGACAAACGGGTTTCAAACACTCACCGCGTCATACTACATCGAGCTCTGCAATATTTTGGAGGCCACCCCAAGGTTTCGATTTCGAACATATCTGGTTGCATACTTAATTTTTCATATTAAATTTTTTAAGTTATCGTTATAAAAAAATACCCTCGTCTAACCTTAACGACTTAATTCCTTTGCACCTTGAGAAATCATTTTTGAACAAGACAATTTTGTTGCACGTAATCGCGAAAAATAGAAATTGTTATAGTTACCTAATGAACGCAGAATCTGATTATAGTATGTAAAACTGCGGAATGCACGTTTAAAAGAATAGAACAAAGCGATAATTAAATTTACGAAAAGTCGTATCAGTCATTCTTACATTCGTTCTGCTACATGATGTCATAACCGTTACCGTTTCTAAAAAGAGCTGGTCTCGTGATGACAGTGTATCCACTAAGGCCCTCTCTTTAACGTGCAGCGATTATTAAAAAGAGGTGCAGGGAGCACAACGGCTCTCGTTTATAGAATTATGGATATAGAGTTATCTCCAATGACACCGTAAGTGTTCCCTTGGCTACCAGAGTCATGCGAGAAATCAGTACAGTAGACTAAAAATACAACAAGCACGGTTATAACGTGACCTCGCTACTAATGAGTTGATGTTCTGATCTCGGCAAGAATCACATCCTTTTATTGAAGCTTTAAAGCTGCAAGGCGCTCGGTTTTAGCGAGATTTCGGTTATCGAGTTTAGCGAGATTATTATAAACTAAATTTCAATCCCTTACATCATTTTTCCTCGCTTATTAGATGGGCATAAACTCTTGAAAGTATAATACAACCTAATGAAGCACAAAATGATATTCTGAGTGGCATTACTTTTAATGAAGAAGTAAAGACGGCCACGACGCTACCTGAGAAGGAAACAAACGGACAAATTTGAGAAGAAGAAGAGGGACTGGAAAAGGACAATAACGGCGCTACCTCCAATTTCTGCTGAAAGTTGCACGGCGTCAAAGTCACCGTCTCCAGCATTTAAGTGCTTTGAGTCTGCTTGATAAGAAGACGTACATGTGGGACTTACGCAGCTATCTAATATGCGGGGATTCGGCACAAATGAAAGCTTAACAAAAGAAAATGACTGGCCTTTTTAATTTTATTTTTAACGTTAAGTTTTGCACGCGATAAATAGAAGAACAGGTTGATTGTTTTTGAGAAAGAACGAATGAAACTAATACGTTGTTCTGAAAAACCTTTCACTGTTGGAAATTTCTTACCGTCCTCTAAGCTCGTACAAGCAGATCATACTGTAATTTCAAAGACAGACTTTGTCTTATGTGGACTCCTGATCAATCAATTAATTGGGATAATTATTAGTGTAAATCAGTTAGGTCATTTGTGTAATCTGATGAGTTAGGCTGGCTATGTAAGTTACTTAACCAGTTGCGGCACCGTTATTAAATAGATCATTTCCAGTATGCTAAAGGTTCACTCAACAGCTTTCTGTTGTTCACCATTTCTTAAAATTAATAGTATATGTAGCATGATGTCTGGAGGGTCTTTACTCCAATAATATACTTACTTTGACTTTGGAAACCAGGACATCCCTGTGTTGAAGAAGTGTGAGCAGATGCAAGTCAGCTTGATGCCATTTAGTCCTAGCTCACGCAGCTCCATCGAGAGTGCCTCGTGTAATCCAATCACGCCAAATTTCGAAGTGCAGTAATCCGTTAGATAGGAACTTCCATGCATTCCAGCCGTCGAGGATATTGATACGATGTGACCTTCGTTTTTCTCCATCATTGTTGGAAGGAAGGCTCGAATAGTCTATCAAGGAAAAGAAATATGCAAGGATAAATGTCGAAATCGTAAAAACATAATGTAACACAGACACACAAACACGCACGCACAAACAGGTATGCACAGACACACACACACGCACAAACACATACACACACATATCCGCCAGCCCGCACACTCGCACACACACACACACACACACATACACGCACGTGCGTGCGTGCGTGCGCGCACACGCACAAAAACACACGCACGCATATACGATAGTTTTTATTCATTTTATTTCTTTCACTTCTGCTATAATCATTTATGACCGATTTGTTATCATTAAGTTTCATTTGCATTTGGTTTCAAATTTTACTCTTTGATGCGCAAGATGATTTCGTTACTCGACGCAGTATTCAAATTTTGTACCACAAACCAACTTTTGAAGACGCCTCTCCCCTTTGTATTGTAGCTTCCCCTCTGACTCTTTATTTAACACAGAACAAAGAAGTCTGCTATTTATTCAACAACTTGAAGCAAGTCTTCTGTGTTTAGTGTCTGGCACGCAAAGAATTTCCATTGATAAAGGGGACCCCCTCGACATAATCATTTTCATCTATCCAGACTAGGGGAAATTTAGACGCTGCTTATTTATTTTCGATTCTTCACTATTCTTCGTTATGTCATTTCAAAGGAATCACTCTGCTTACCTTGCAGTTACACTAAAGTCACAAGACATGGTTACGAACGTCTTGTTGGAGGATCAATACAGTAATGCCATGAGAAAGACGAATGTGAACAGCTCAGTGTCTGCAGAAACCAAAGAGTAACTGGTTGAAGGTTTCGATGGGGCTTTTTCCTGTAGCTTTGCACTAATTAGGAGCTGCGCCTAGTTTCCCCAGTTCGCGTTAGTCCACTATTTGGTTTCTTCATAGTCCACTTATTCTATTGGATAGCCTCAAGAAGCAGACGTAGAACAACATTTTCAATTATGGTCGCCATCAAAGTGGAAGAAGAGGAAAAGCTTCTCCAGCAAGACGGCGAAGACACAATTTCGATGGAAATTGGTGAAGCGAATTCTCTCCTGGACCCATTAGAGAGAAATACGTCTATAAATGATGACCCATCTACTGTTGTGATGGCACCAGAACAATCTGTTAAGCTACCTCATAACGAGGACTTTCCTTCGGATGACTCTAGCATCAATGCATCAAACACACCAGATGTCATGGCTATAGACCCAGGGTTAGTGGAGACCGATCTAGTTTATGAAGTGGATGATGTGGCTCTACTGCAACCACCCGAACAGGAGTACGAGTTTAAGCCATCTCATTTGCCATGGAAGAAAGTGCTTATGGTTACTGGTCTTTGGTTTCCTAGAACATGGATGAAACGTCTACGGTGGAAAGTTGTTGTTTATTCTGTCCAGTTTGTGATTACAGCACTTCTATTCTCGTATTTTGTATCAGAATCTGGTATTCTAGGTCGCAAGTGGGTGATGAGCACTGAAACCAACGTGATCTTTCCTTTTACAGTGGCACATTGGATCATTTGGGAATTCAGATGGCTTTTAACGTACATTCTTGGCATCAAATACGGACATTCACGTCACCTTGAGAAGTTCGTAGCGCATTTAAAATTGCCGAAGTCTATGATGCGCAAAATTACTATCTTGCAAGTTTTGTATTTGCTTCTGTTGCTGTTTGTAGTTCTGATTATACCGAGCGTTCTTCACTGGTTTGAGCTGAACAAGGGCAAGCACTTTCTAAAACCATTACTGGATTCAATTTTCTTTTTTATGTACAGAGTCGTTACAATACCATCTTTCTGTATGGTGACATACCTTTTGTATCTCAATGGTTGTGCTATTCGTACACTGGGTGGACGTTTGTACAGAACAAGTGACCGTCTCGGTATCCAAGCTGCAAAGAGAGCCGTGTTAGTAACGAAACGTATCATAAGCGATACAGAAGCAGCGCTTCAGTATTATCTTCTCTTCCACTTCCTTCTGATCCTGGTGGCTGCATTTACCGGAATATTCTCCTGTGTTGAAAGATTGGAGTTTAGATCAGTACAGAAAAGCAATGAAGCCTCGTTTAGCGTACAACAACCAAGCGTTCTATTGCAACCTGGAGACGTTGTAAAACTTCTGAATCTGCAGCAGCAAATACTGCAATTGTCTCCACAATCTGCTGTTAACCCTGCGGGACCAATGCTGAAGAGTAATACGAGCATGATGATTCAGGAATCTGCTATATTGCCTCCAAGCAATACGACTTCTTTCCCTGCACAACCAAAGCCACCATCCCTGCCATTGTTAGATGTGATGAAAGGTCTAGGAAAGGGAAGTCGTGTGTTTAATCTTACAGCACCTAGCACATGGACAACGATTCCAAAATTCCTGGATTCATCCCATGTTGTCATGGTGTCTATCTGCTCCATGTGTGAAGTTCTGGTTTTGTACCTTGTACCGATATTCTTGATTTTGTGGCAGAATAAATGCCTCCGTGAAGTCAGAAACAACGTTACTGGTTTAGATACAGTTATTCAAATGGAAGGGGGGTACGTCTTCCAGTCTGAAGATAAAAAACAAGACGTGGTCAAATACCTGGAAATTGTGCAACCAGTTCGCGTGTGGGGATACGAGGTCAGCATTTATCAAGCGATATTCTTTACTTGTCTTGCTCAAATTGTGACATTAACACTCAAGACAGTAATCACAAAGATTGACAAAGATTTGTAAAAGAGGGTCATGCTCTGGCTTTATGTGTATAATGTACAGTTTAGTCTCTTTTTTCGTAGGTGTACTAACGTTTTCGAAAGGGGAATGGCAAAGTATTTAATGTGATTGATGTTCACAACGGTATATAGGTCTACGATCGAGGAGCTAAACAATAAAAAAAAGTTGTGCATCTTTCTGAAAAGGTCATGAGGCAAAAATTCAGACAAGTGTCTAAAATGTGTCTAAAAAGTGTAAAAAACTCCAAATCAAAGCCAAGAAGTCAGAAAAGAGCCGGGACAGGAGTCACTTTCATATATTACTAAGCAATTTTCCTTGTGAATGTTTTTAACATCAGGAATGCTGACTTTGCCGGAATTCACTTCAGCTTCTTAATATAAATATTTTTGTTGATATACATACGTTTTATATGCTATGCTAAACAGCAAAATAATTATTGGTTCAATGGCCCTGTTAGGTGTTTGTTTCTCAGTGACGTACGTCATTTACTAGTACCCAGATCTCATAAAAGTCCGCATTTAAGTGGGTTATATTCGGCATCTCCAACAGAGAGTTAAGTCATGCATTAATAGAAGGAGATCTTGATGTCGTTCTTAGTAGAGATTTAGGGGACATTGTTCGGCGAGTTTGTTTACATATGTACTTCTCAAATTAGTATCAGTCTATCTAATAGACGTTTGTTGTTTCTTTCGGTATTAAGAATGATTTTTAAGCTATAGTCGTGGACAAACCATAACGTAAATGCTATGAAAATCACTGGAATCATGGAAGATACTTGGTAAAGGAAATGGGCTCCCGTTTGTGGTATTACACGCTATCTGCCATTCACCTCCTATCAACAGGGAGGTGTGACATCCAAGTCACCGAAAAGAAGATATTGCAAAATCCATGGTCAGTTAATTTGGGGTTAGACTAGTTTACATTGATTTTTATGCTAGATTGTAGTACCGTACTCTCGTAGATCGTGGTGTAAGAGTTTAAGATGATTAAGTAGGTTTTGATTCCATTTTTCTATCATAGTGGAATCGTCATCTTGTTGATCGTCGTCGTCGTTGTTGGCATTATTACAGATAAGATAAATAAGAGACAGTAAAAAGCTAAAATAAGAGGAATGGTTGTGGATAATTCTTTAAAGTCAGGCCTATCTCAGCACCTGAAACAATGTAGGAAAGTACAGTCCCCATATCATTACAATGCTAGTTATTTTATGTTTAAAACCAACACTTGTACAAGCAATGAGCAACTATTTAAGCAACTTCATTAGTCTTTTCAGGGTGAAATTCAGCAACTCACAAACTGATCCCAAAACTAAGTTGCCTAGAAAAAGAACACCAGGTTCGAAAAATGTATACATGGTGTAAGGCGAGCTGTCTGTGTTACAACTCCTGCAGATTGTGTAATGAGGGACCTGATGATATGCAAAGGGTGTGGGGGCATGAATCTCAACAATTGACAAAGATACTCTGTTTTGGATATACGCTATTTAACCCTAAGCTCAAACGGCCTTGGTTACGTTGTGGCAACGACATGCACAGCGTAGTATTTTCTAAAAGTTGTTTATAATATTCCGACAGATGTCATGTTAACACCGATGAAATGATTCTGTATGCCTATTATACTTGTAATTATATTAAATCTTTCAAAAGCCTTTCACACATATTACCCAATATTTCCTATAGTGTGGACATTTTTGCTGCAGCATAAAGAAAACACTGTATTAAGAACGTCGTTGCTACCACATAACTAAGGTGGTTATGGCCTGACGAGCGTTCCAGTTTAGTCGCGTATTTTTGGAGGGTAATAGAATGAGAGTTTGATAAGAGTGTGTTAAGCAATGCCAAATGTAGAAATTCGGAGATATTTCCGTTTTTTCCGTTTATTCGTTATCACTTTCTAGGTCTTCTAAGCAAGCTTATCGAGTTTATCATACCTCAAATATTCAAACGCCAATATAAATCAACGCCTTTTACGGTATTTTAGATACAATAAAGCTATTTTTATATGTTGTAAATAGGGATCGTTATCTGCAAATATATGATTAGGTCATATTTGCTAATTTTTAAACGTAGACACATTGTAAGTTACTTTTAAAGTGACAAATACTATCCTTTGTATTAAAGGTTTAATTGTGTACAATAATGCTTTTTACTGACTTATTTTTGTAATTAAATACTTTGCATTTTCCTAAAGGTCTTGTATTTTTGACCTCTTTATTCTTGCACTATGCATTAGGGATAGATCTAAGAACGGAAAACTGTGGATCTAAGGGAGGGAAAGGTGTTGATCTATTGGAGCAAGGGGGGTCTAAGGAAGTAACGGGGATTTAAAGAGTAAGGGGGTGGATCGAAGGAAGGAGGGGGATAGATTTTGGAAGCAAGAGAGTGGATCTAAAGAAAGAAGGATTAGTTTAAGGGTGGATTTAAGGAAGAAAGGAGACTGCCTCCTCCCTCGTTGAATAAATCAGAGCGTCCTTGACGTCTCATCAATAAAACATGATGGATTAAGAAGTACCTTGTTTCTCATTTTCGAGAGTTGAAGTTGGTAAAAACAACGATTTGCTAAGCAAAATCCCAGGAAGAGGGTTAGCAATGTCAGAGAAAGTTTTTAATTTATTAAAAATATAAACTAATTTGTCACAACTGTAGTCAACGACTCTGCTTTCAGAGGAGAGGGCAGGGATAAGGGAGTTGATTGCGCGATAACTGGGGAATTATACGAGGTAATCCTTCAATATTTGACCTCATTAGAAGACATTTATGGCATCAGTATATGGTAATAATTTCTTGACTTTCCCACAGTAAGGTAAAGGATAGAGGATTTGTGGTGTTCGACCACGTCCCCCTGTGTACAATCCTGTTTAGTTGTACTGCCGTTATATTGCAACATCATCGACATCGACTAAACAAGACATATTCATCTTACTATTTTTAAGAATATCAGTGTGAAATATTTTCATCGACGTTAGATCGCTTCCACGTTCTGTTAGAACGACTTCCGTATTTGTCACACTTGTTTTCGTCACCTCTTATCTTTGATGTGTTTTTTTTTAGTACTTCTTTTAGTACTTCTTTTAGTACTTTTTTTAGTACTTTTCTTTTGTTCCACGTTCAGAACGGCTTCCGTATTTGTCACACTTGTTTTCGTCACCTCTTCTCTTTGATGAGTTTTCTTTTGGTACTTGAATATATGCGAAAGTTGCAGATTATGACTTGTGTTCCTCGTGATATGTTTTAACTCGTTACGCGTATTCACCGCGCTGCCGTGCGTTTAAGGCGCTCACGAAGGTGAGAGGGGGCAAGATGGGGCGCCGCCCCTTCAGAAAATTTACTGGCTTATTCCATCCCCACCTGGCATTATTATCGGCATATACATTTTTTACTTTAGTATATCATAATGCATCACAAAACAAAAACGTAGGACCTAGGGATGACTC
>JAAAKM020006971.1:75803360-75826272 GCA_010016025.2 Alatinidae sp. Z8VKAUB7J3 | reverse complement strand
TTATCGGCATATACATTTTTTACTTTAGTATATCATAATGCATCACAAAACAAAAACGTAGGACCTAGGGATGACTCTTGCCCGTATGTCCATACGTATGTGCGTTAAAGTATTCCTCAAAAATGCCTTTCGTGAGATATAATTCAGAGCTGCGAGAAAATTGTAATGTTTTGGCCTTAGCGAACAAACTTCTCTTACGTCTTTTAACCAATGGCTTAGGGGCAATTTACTTGTCCCAGCTAGAATTTAGACTGTATAATGGCACTTTCAGTTGAATTTAATCAACTCTAACACTTTTATATCGATGTAACCAAATATAATATAAAATTGAATGGATTCTATTTTCAGAAATATTTCCAGGGATTAATTCTAGATAGTGATGAAACCTGTGACCCCTCCCTCCCCTTAGGTATTTTGGTTGGAAATCTCAACCACCCCACCTCTCATAGAGGGCCAGTTTCGTGAGCGGAATGGATTCTATTTTTAGGATTATTTTCAGAGAATGATGAAACCCGTGACCTCCCCTTACCCCCCTTAGATGTTTTGGAAATCCCAACTACCGCCCCACTTCTCTTAGAGGGCCAGCTTTGCGAGAGGCACATCTTTCATAAACTACAAGGGCAGAGGTAGTGATAAGCTTAAATTTAAGAGGAAACTGAAGTCAGGAAGTCTGCAAATTGATGAGCTGTGCAAAAGTAACAAGCACAATAGGAGTAATCTGAACTGTACAATCAGGTCTGACTTTCTTTCCTTGATTGTGAATCACGAGCAGAAAAGTCGGAATAATTCTTGGAAATAATTGTCAAGATGTCCCCCAAAGCATCAACAATGTAGACTTGCCAAAAGTCTATTTTGAGTCTGCCATCTCCTGACAACAGAGATACTGCACGTCACCCGGCAATCAAAGGAAATTTAGCAAACAACAGAGCTGGCTGAGGTCAGGAAATAAAACAATTGGAAATTATTTCCAACTGTTGTAAGGAGAGAATTGTTAAGAGACCCCGTAAAGATTGCAGAACTCGTGATCATCCTGAGAACATCCTATCTGTGTTGGGAATGGGGCGTGCAGAAAGCGGTGTAAATCTTCGTGACAGTAGGAAAACAAAATTTTGTTTTCTACACACACAGTTTTCATCATTGTCAGCACTTTGAAGGGGAAAACCCTAATAAAGTTTCGGTACTTGGGGATTGAGATTTTGAGAACAATAAAACAAGGGTAGTCTAACAAAATTACTTAAAGTAGTAAGTACCAGAAGGCGGGGTGAAATGTAAATCACCTAAAACCTTGGTTTTCAACCAAAGTGTTTTTTTTTAAAAAAACCTATTGAGCTAAAACATGTTTGATTTTTTCCCAGCTCGTCTTTTTCCGCTTGACTATGGAATAGAAGTACAGGCAATGAGTATTTACCGTATTTCCTCTAATTATAGACCTGTCTATAATTAATTGAGGGCACTAAAAGGGGAGTCTATAATTAGAGGGGGTCTATAATTAGAGGGATCTTTAATTTCCAGAACAAAGTTTTCAAAAAAAAAAGACCATATAGAGTTTCAAGAAAATTTGGGAAAGTACATTTATACATTGACTAAACAATGATTTTCGTGGAAAGACTGTCCCAAGAAGACAAAATCCACACCTGTCGCTTCCATATAGATATAGAAGGGGTCTGTAAGTAAATGAAGGCACCAAAAAAGGGGGTCTTTAATTAGAGGGGGTCTATAATTAGAGGGGGTTAAATTGCAAGCTATTGTGGTAACGCTCCACTCTTTGAGAATTATATATAATTGCAATGTGTCTGCTGAGGATATATATATACATACATATGACAAACACAGCCACACTATAACAGAAAGTCTCAGTAGCAATAAGATATTAACTATATTAGGTAAAAGGTTCTTCCTCAAGGTGAGCTTTCAGAAACTTGAACCCATAGTTATTAAGCCCTAACGATGGTTTGTATCAAAGCTCTTTAGAGAAGGACGTCGCTTAAAACAAGTTATAATTCAGTTTTAATATTTTACATGTTTTAAGGAGAATGGTGTTAACCAGTATAGACATTTGAACACAAAAAGTTCTTAGTATCATGACAACGGATTTAGATACGTCATTATGGTAGTGTTAATTGATTGATACTTTGTTTAATCCAAGCATGAACACATGAACTATAGTTTTATTTCTATGTGATACATATATATATAGTATTAGTATATATATAGTATATAATATATATATATATATAGTATATCCGGTATATATAGTATATCCGGTCAGCGCCATTTAATTGCAAGCTATTGTGGTAATGCTCCACTCTTTGAGAATTATATATAATTGCAACGTGTCTGTGCTCCACTCTTTGAGAATTATATATAGTATATATATAAATATACTATATGTAAGTTTAAAAAATTAATACGAACTCTCTATAGTTTATAGATGATTATTTCTAATTATTTTGCAGGCTCAAATACACAGTATTGCCTTCGGACGAGGAATAATTTGTATCTCTAAAGATGGCTTCAACTCTGATTGGTGTAAACAATTTGATATGTTGCATTCACGTATTCCAGTAGTTTACAAGTTCAAAGACAGTGAAGAGGAGCCAAAAAGGTTTAACGGCAGAATTCTCACCTCCAGATGGACTTGGGAACAACACTGGCTAAGCAATGGGTTTACAATCATTGGAATGGCCTTAATTGTTTTGTCTTTGCGGATTAGTAAAATCACAATGCACAGCATCCTGCTGCCAGTTTTGCAGAATCTTTGATTAGGGTATTGCATGAATGTGCATGTCCACTACTTATGTAAACACCTTAATCGCACATTAAGTGTAAATTCAGATTCCCTTCTTACATATAAGTTTTCAACTCTTGAAAGACAAGTTATGAACGTAGGTACCGCAAAGTCATGCTTTTGGTCCCTGTTTTGTATTAAATAATTCGCCAAAGAAACGGTAACGATATCGCCACTTTTCTAAAGACAAAATGGGTACCGTGCTGTCCTCAAGACAGAAAGTTGTTATAGCTTACCGAGTGCAGATCCGTTTTATAGCCTTTTCCTTTCTTTTGATACAGGCAGGAAACTTTTGTACGGCTCAATTAAATTTTAAAACTGCTTGACAGCAAACGTTTATTGGAAACGTTGGACAGGGTTACTAGGTAATATCTGAGAGACCCAAAATCAACTAATGGGGCAGATGAGAATATCTCGGTCTGTTCTGCAAGGGTATTCACTAATTGAGTCTTGTAGTAGCTAAAATTAAGCTGTGTGACCAAAATGGCTAGGATCTAACTGAAATCGAGCCATCAGAATCGCAATTCAATTTTACAAAAGGGTAAACCAAGTCGCAAAGAGCTGTGATTGCGTAAACAAATAAGACGCTTGCATTCTTAGGAATTAACTTACGAATACAGTCGTTTTAGTAAAGTGACTATGAAAATCATTCTCATTGAAATGAACAATTTACGTTTTTTCTCTCTTCTTTAGCAGATTGCTTGGCAACCTCCGCTTGGCTGAGGGTATACGAAATCGTCAATCAGTCGAGTTAATCCTTGGCATTCTTCAAATCAATGAAACGCCAGATCTTGTTAATAATTGCATGAATATTGACATGTAGATTGGAGACGGGGAGATTGATGCTGATGACTGGACAAAACCCGAATTGCTCGACGTGTACCCTACCAGCGTTCCTTTGAAAGAAATTGAACTTGATAACAGTAGCGGCGAACGAGCAGAAGAGCGATTACAAAAGACTCCTTCACCTCAGAAAACACTGTAACAAAAATTACCTAGCAACGGTCAAGGGAGCCAACATGGAACAGTGGGAAAAACTTCTAAGAAGACGATCTGCTCGGTAATTAACAAACCACACATTACTTTGCAGTAGGACGAACAAAATCGAGTCTGTTTTGTTGATTATTTGATAGAAACGAAAGGCGGAGTTCATAGGCGGCTACTCTTTCTCTAATTATCAAACAAATGACCGCCAAGTGACCCTAGATACCCATGAAAAGAACCTATTAAAAATGTTGCTATAGGTATGTGATCAAAATAGCTTTTAAAAGGAATAATTTGAAACATGGGAATACAAATATTGAGCAATACAGAATCGTTAATGCTTTACAACAGTTTTTCTCCGTTCAAAATTTGCCACCTCGTGAAGAAATTTACATATTATACAAAATACTGTTGGAATCAAAGGAATCAAAAACAATTAAATATTTCGGATTTTTCTGGTGTGTAAATGAAAAGTTAATCAACGTTATTAAAATATTATTTGGGATAGGGATTATCAACAGTATACAATGGGTGTAAATTGGTCATCTACCATCCTTAAATCACGTGGGGCAGTTTTACCTAAATCAAACCTTTTTACTGTTTTCAGTCAATTTCGTCTCGTTGCCCATCATTAACTTCTATTTCTGGTACTTTAAACTGACAAACACATAAATACCGAACATAAATAATGAAAGTGTGACTAAAGATTTTACCAGAAATCGGGATCTTTCGCTACAAAACGAAGGTCCTCTAGCTGTCCAAAAACTTTTGCAAATATACCACGGTTTACGAGTGATGTTTAAAATATTGAGTACGTTATATCTGGGTCATGGGGCAGATTAGCCTTTACTCTTTCCTTGAACATTGTCTTACCCTGATTTAAGCCTGCATGAGATATATATACTCTTCATCAATTTTAGTTGTCTCCCTTAAAATATACTTTCACAGTAGCTGTTCCCAAATGCGAGATCATCCTCATCATTTTCACATCTCAACCACCGTTCATGGTGATGAACAAAATAGCATGTTTCGCTTCATGAGCAAGTCCGGATTAGAAGACGTTTTAGTGTTGACGGATATCAGTTAACGGTTTCAAGAAAGACGCTAGATGGGATTTTGGTCTAGCACAGAACTTCAACAGTGACCTGCATAACAATTTCGGGCTGACAACAAGAAGTACCTGCGAACATCACAGCTGACCTATAAACTTACGATGGCATGCATGATGGAAACTGACCATGTTTAGCGCAAAGGAAAGTAAAAACGAATATTCCAGTAGAGGAGACGGATCAATTTTTTACTGTCACTATCAACATCTTACATTCACATTTGATGGACGTCACGTTCCTTGACATAGACTTGATTATGTGTTGATAATAAACTGCTTTATGTTTTGTGGCTTTGACAAGCCTGCTTTTTATTTCAAACGTGCTGATTCAGAAACGCTGAATTACGAAGGAGAGATGTCTGAATTCGGAAAGGAACGTTTGGTACATCACTTCAGATCTGTTTTGGGCTGTTTGCGAACAATAGCAAATCTAACTGTTGGTCTTGTGGGCATTTGTGAAACTTGTCTTTTGAGTGACTGGTGTTTTCATTCAAGTATTCAAGCTCAAGAGCTTCAGACGGTGAAGTTTAGGAACTTATTTGATAAAACACAGTCAGGGTACTGTTAGTCAATTTCCACAGGAAGTACAATCCAGCAGGTGGTGTTAAACATGGTTTTGAATTGTTGACTATTACTTGGAAGGATACAACATCCAAAAAGGTAACTAGTAAGAGTTTTGAGATGTGTAGAGGTAAGATCTCATAATTTACTCCAGAAGCTGACCAGGATTTTAAAACATCATTAAGTTCCTTCTATTTTAGGTAAGGGTAACCCCTAACAGCCCTGAACTCATTTAGATTCCAAAAGAGCGAAGCCTACGATGAACTTCCCCACTTAAAAAAGATCATAGGCAATATTTCATTTCTTTGGAAGGGCATTGATAGAGTAATTTAGTCGTTTCTCCTCGGCAACAATGATGGACTGTTATCAATAACGGCTTTTTATGACCAGTTTATCATTCAATTTGAAGTACCTGTCAGATAATAATACCTTTGAAAAGAACAACAGCACGTCGTTTTAAAAGAATGGATGTTCCCAAGTGCCAACCCTCAATTGTCAATATTGTCTACTTCTCAATGATTGTGCTGATTCCCCAAAATGTCAGGTTGATATTGTAGATCATGCGATGCATCGTAAAATGAGGCGTCCTGACGAAATTTAGACTGCCTACTTCAGTATACGATGCCATGCTACAAAAAAAACTAGTCGAGGTAATTCTATGCACTTGTAGAGGGCATGATAGTATTCAAACTCGCCGTGAATGAGCATGGTTGTGTCCTGTACTGCCACTGGCATTCCTTTTGTTGTGCGAAAATCACTCCTGTCATTGAGCAATGCTAAAACGGGTAGGCCTACATGGAGGAGTCACACATCCTCACATAATAACCACTGAGGGAAAGAACGGAATCATTGATGTAATCTATAGGCCAACCTAACAAGACCCCGTCAAGATTTCTCCGGAGTTGTGCCTTCGTGACCGTCATTCAGCATACCACAACCCATAACGTTTCGACACCCCCATAAACTTTGATAAAGTCAGGACCAGCCTGCCTTTTGTATGAATACTTGTCTACTTTCCAAACAGTAAACCAACCACATGATATGAAATTCTCTTAAAGCAAGATTTTGATGTGATATTACCTTCTACGTCTGAGAGCACGAAACGGGTCCACGTCAAGTTGGTAAATTATGTTTTGGTAACAAAGTAGGCTATAACATTGAAAGTCAAGACATTCCAACCACGCTCATTCGTGACCCCTAAACTCACAACATCATTTTGCTGGCGGCAGTGGTAAGACAAACAGGCCTTCTTTGATGACTTAATACTCTGTTTTCTAATGAGAAAAGCACATAGCAGTAGTGGACTCTTGTATTACAAAGAGCAAACAGGTAAGATTTCAACTTATCAGGTTAATCAACGCTGTCAGCGTGAGAGGTTTATGCCGAAGAAAATAAGAAAGGTTCCCCCGAATTTAAGTGCCACATTTATCTACATTCGTCTGTTAACAAAACTAGCTTCGTTTTAAAGTAACGAAGGTTCCTTAGTCGTGCTATTTTCGTAAATAAATGAAATTTAAGAAATAGATGACTTGAACGCCGTGACTAAACGCGATGATGAATGCTGATAAGTGAGCTACGTACGTCTGATGAGTGATAATTATTCCATCAAAGTTTATCTGAAGACTCTCTGTAAATAATTCTACACACATGGCACTTTTGTCTTACCTGATGATTTGGCCTTCCCTATCCTGAGCTTTGGAACGGCCAAGGATACGTTATCCATCTAAGATAGCAGGTAAAAGTCATCAAAGAACCATCCAACTATGCGAACTCCAACTTTGGTTGCAACGCTGTGGGAATGTTCTCGTTTAGCCCGGCTACCTAACATCAACATATATCCTTTGTGTCTCTCTAAGCATTATTTCAGAATGCTACAACAACGTAAACCCATTCCATGTCCATATACTGGTAATAAAATATCAATGCAGTTAAAATAAAGAGCAGGTTAAATTCGACAAATATTATTTGCTTCCCTGCTTTTCTCGTAGCTGTACAAAGTCAACGAACTCAAATAACATTTGAGCGAAAGCGCGCTTTCTCTTGTTGCTGAATTTAAATTTTACGCGTGCGCACAAACAAAGGATAATCAAACCGCAATGACCAGATTGGACCTAAAAGAAAGAATACGGAACTAAAGAAAAGCTCCATCGCTAACGTCAATGGAACATTTCGTCCTTTTGAAATGCAGAAATCATGTCGTTTTTTCATAATTAATATCAAATTCACAATCTAAGGAGATTCAACAGATTATAGCTTATTCTCAATAAGAAAATTCTCAAAAGAATTTAGAAGTTCTAGAAGACATTACGAACGTAGTGCTTTTTGTAATTTTACCTCAAGTTTTCTGACATCTTAAGAGAACGGTGGTTACATTGTAAACAAGGATGTATTACATAACGACTTAGACATTAAAACGACAACTTTTTCTAGGATACCTTGTGGTTCGTACAGAATGGATGATAACCTTGCATTTTTCTAAAGTCAAATAATAAATTGTTTACCAAAACTGAGTTTTTGATCTAAGGAATGTTAGTACAGCGCAAGAGGGCGATGTGCTATGAGAAAAAGCTACGGGTAATCTAAAAAGTATTTACTATAATTTCCATAGCTCTATAAAGCAGTATTTTATTTGTGTTACATAACAGTTGTAAAAATATTTTGAAATCAATTAACGAGACTTTTCGAAAAGTGTGTAGAACTGACAGGGTTTTATAAGGTACGTAAAATTGGCGTGTTCAAGCCTTCCTTTTGACATGAAAATTAGTATTTCAGTTCTTGTAAAACTGAATATTAACGTCACTTAGAAGAGGAAGTTATTAATTCAATGCACCAAATTTAGTAAATTTTCGTCCCAGTTGAAAGTTAATGCTAATAGTTTGCACTTAACACAAGACAAGTGATAATGTTGAAAATTTGATTTAGTGGCATCTAGCTTTGCATTTTAAACGTAGTGATTGAATCGTTAACAAAATGGCAGGATAATATCCCTCCTTTCTTATTTAAGAATATACATTCCGTCCTACTTTAATTCCCAAGATATACTCCAATTTGATATAAGCAATAAGAAAACTTTAGTATTCAGCATTTGGAAAGAACTATCAAGAAATGTATTCAATTTATCTTGCCATATTTGTTTCGATTATCAGGGCAGCAAGGTTTCTAATGCCTGAATGCTTTAAAGAAGGTTCGAATTTTCTCACGAAGAATAGAATGCTTGACCACTCCATTCAGTTTACGGCAAATAACTATTACAAGATCCATAACTTTTAAATGGATCTTAGTTAAAAAGCAATGCAACCACAAAAGGTATTGATAAAGATAACGACAAACAAACGTATAAGTATTTAGACAAAAAGGATTAAGAGAAAAGTGTAGTTTGAATTTAAGAATAAAAATATTGTGAGCTGGATGAGTATACAGTTTATCATAAAGCAGGAGAATCTAATATAACACCAAGAAAAAATATGAAACAACTGTCACAAGTGAGATTGATAGTGAGGTTCTCATCAATCGCCTGAGAATCCATCTCCACGGAAATTAATTTTCACGAGGAATTTTTGCTTGTACCGCGAGCTTGTTCTTTTGCTAATAGACTAGACACACTTCAAAGGTTTTGCCAAAAACAAGAACTTTCGAATTGCATAGTTTTTCAATTTTACGAGAAGTCATTTTCTTAAACCTCAAAATTTAAGAATATCTTTCCCATTTTCTGTTGGTAGCACGAGGTGTAGACAATGAAAATAGAAAAAAATAGCGGAAATTAGAATACGGTAATAAACAGCGTTGGTTGACATTATTTTTCTACACAAAGCAATTTGGTGTTGTCTATTTGAATATCACAGGTAAATGATAAATAAATCTTGCCAATTCTTGGTTTTCTCTGGTTTACCACCTTCTGTTTGATATCGACAACAGAAGCACCAGGACCTCGGCTTGGCGGTAAGGCATAAGCCATCACCAATTAGCATTTAATACGCATTAAATGCTAAAATTACCTGAAATGCTGTGTAGGCTCCGGCGCTTATATAGACACAGACACAGTAATGGTGACAACTACACCGACAAATTATAGGGAGAAAGCCAAGAAGGAAACTACAATCGTGACAACGTTTCGTCTTTTCTTTGAGACTTCGTACACTGGAAGTTATAACGTGAATGAACTCTGGCGGAAACATACAAATAATATCTGTCACTAATCTCGAGATTCATTGTAGGATATAACCACCATGGAATGCTATGCCGAGGACATTGAAACGAGACTAGTACGACGAAGGTTACAGTAACTGCGAGCACAACTAGTAAAAACAAAGATACACACAGACACACACACAGACAACACACACGCACACACAGAAAAACACGCACGCACGCGCACATACGTACACACAAACACAAACACACAAAACACACGCACACATACCCAGACAGACACAGATAGACACAGAGACACAGAGACATACACACTCATTGTTCCATTTTTTGCGGTGCGCATTTAAGGGCAGCTCTAGGTGGGGGCATTGACTATTAACACATTGCTGTGCTTGCTTAAGGAATAAGGAATAATCCAGCCAAATAATTAGATTGCAAATAAGAGGGACGTGTGATTTTCTTTAAATCAGAAAAAATGGAAAACGTTACATGAAATTATGTGGTTTTTGGATAAATATTGCAAAGGACACATGCCACACCGAACCACGGGGCTAACAGTAGAGCAGTGCTTATTGTAGTTTGATAGGAAGACTGAGCTCTCTTATTCGAGATAATCATAGCCTGCTATAACACTTTCCAAAGCATTTCAACGTTGTCGAGGAAACTTAATGTTCAGTTAACGCTTTCTTGGTAAGTTTTTCTACTACACCCTCAGCCCCAGTCTACACTGCATCATTAAAGCGATAGATACACAATTGTAATCAATACTCAAGGCTGGACCTTCCGATTTTTTGCAAAAAAAACATTTGTTGTGGAGAGAGGGAGGGGGTGGGAGAGGAATGGGTATGGCTGGTGGCTTTTTCACTGAACTTGTTTGTTTACTAACATGTCAGTGTCTCCTCTCAATCACTTCGTAATACATGATGCTAACAATTTCTTATTTTTCAGATGATATGATACCTCCGCCTTACGAAGAATCGAATGTTGAGGAGACGCCGTCTTCTTCAGGTAAGTTGTATTCATAATAACTTAGTGCAAGTGGTTTGGGCAACAGAGAGGATAAATTGTGACGTGTTGGTAAATTGAGTTTTCCAAGGGATTGTGTGCAATTTCTGTACTTTTTAGTGCCTTTTAAGGAGTAAGGTTGGAAACCTGAAAATCAGAAGAGAAAGAGAAAGTAAATCGGACAGCAATATCGGCATTTATTGAAACTGTTGGTTATATGCTTTTTCATTCCTTGACTCCATGTGAATTTCCCACAAATGATTTCTCTTTAAAAGTGTAATAGATAGCGTGCGTCACGGGTTCCATAACCGATGGTGACATATTTTCTATTTCTCTAGTGTTCTTTTTAAACCCTCTGTTCTCGATGATACTTTCTACCTTTCGGTGGGCTTTGGGCAACAGGACGGGCCAGATGGCAGTCGTTCCTTGGTCAAGTCACATGGCGCAGAGAGTTTCGTCTTCAATGGCATTGAGCTGGATGTCGATGTCCACCGGTGGATGATTGGGAGCTAATGTGGCGACTAGAGAAATAGAGTACGTTAACATCGGAGGTCATCTATCTCAGTTGGTAGAGCGCATGCCGTGAATACGTTGGTTACGCGGTCGATTCCCACTGGTGACATACTTTCTATTTCTCTAGTGCCCTTTTTAAGATTTTTCTCGTGTTTGTTAACCTGGAAATCAAAGAAAACGTAGGTGAGGATTCACCTTCGTATGATTAGGACATTTCGTAGAATCACAAGATCTTCTTGTGTGTTATCAAATACAGTCTTTCACAGGGATATTTTGCTATTTATGAGACTACAAGAGTGAGTGTCACACTTAACGATCAATTGCGATTGATTTGAGAGCCGATCATGGATCACATGCAAAGAGTTATTGCTTGAGTGTCACATCAATGGCAAACACCATTAATCCCGTCTTCAGAATGTCCTGTTCTGCTGTATTCATACCGCAACCATCAAATAGCCGTAGCAAACACATCGAGTTGAGACTCATTCCAACAGCGGATAGCAATAGTTTAATTTGCTCTTCAGGTCTTAATGCAGCATTGTTTATTTTGCTCAGTTCATTTTTGTTCTGGGGTCACTTTTTCGATAGTTATCGCTCATGTACACTCTAGCAGTGGGATACAGCTTTCTCTAACATTTTATGCAGGACAGTAACCACTTTAAGATTGTGCGTAGTAGTTTTTTGCATGGCGCATCTGTACGTACGATTTTGAAGGCCTTGAAAGATCGAAGAAAATGAGTGTACGCGAACGAAAAGGATCATTTTTGTTCGGGGGTCACTTTTTCGCTAGCTATCGCTCACGTAAGAACTGAATTTAACTAGCGAGGTTTCCAAGAATTCTGGTTGTTAGTTCCTAAAAAGTGAGAATTGAATTTAAGTACACATTTTTTTATATAAGCAACTCGATTTTCAGAATCAGGGCTGAGGTTGCTAAAGGTTTGATACACTTTCAGGGCCAAAGTTGCGTAAGAGGTTGCTAAGGTTATTTTTTCTCTGTGAGACCAAATCATGTGAATATATACAATATCTAGTTTTTCTTCTGTCTACTTACAGTGAGTTATACGTGTAAATAGTTTGTTATGTATTTGTTTCTAATCAAAAAAGAAGTCTTTAATTTTAAGAAAGTTGGTAATTTTGTTCTGTGGAAAATAGTTGCTAACTGTCGGGCCTTAGGGTTTCTAAGCAAGTTGCCTAATTTTTTGGCTAATTTTAGGGCTGAAGCCTCAAAAGAAATGTGTAGCGAGGTTTTCAAAAACTCAGGTTGTTAACATCCATGTTTGTTGACATGGCAACATGTTCGTTGCGTCATTCGATACCATTCCTAATCTGAAGTATTCGATTGTTTTTAGGTGAAGGAAAAAAGAATATCGAGGTAGCAACATCAACAAAGACTGTTAAATTTAATGTCGACGACATTTCATCAACCGACGATGCCCAGGAAGATAGAGGACATGAGGTAGCAGCTGTGAGCTCTGAAGAAGCAACTGGAGAAGGACCCAGTGGCATTGTAACTACTAGTCAAGTTACCGAAGTGGTTACGACCACTACAACAAAAACAGTCAGAGTTGTCGGATCAGATACGACGGAAACATCTACTGAAGAACCAAAGTCGGAAGAGTCGGCACCGAAAGAGTGGCATGTAGAGGTATTAAAGGGAGCAGATGCGCCGTCGGTGAAAGAGACTGAAGAATCAACTGTACCAAACGAGAGCATTGCTTCATCAGAGAATTATGAAATCGTCACTGTGATCGAAGAAGTTCGTGTGGTTGGACCAGATGGCAAAGAAGAAGTTACGACAACAACAATAAACGAAAGTGGCCCGACTAAGGAAATCAGAACCGAGCGTAACGAGTCTTCTGAATTCGTAGTCGTCGAGCAGACGTCAACAGCAGTCGAGAACGACAAATTGATGGATGTAGTTACAAAAACAGTGAAAGAAACTGATGGGATTTCCGAAGTAAATAACGATGATAAGGATGCTGAACCTGAATCTTCTACTAGTCAGTTATGATACTTAATATGCAGTCGAAAGTTAGGGACTTACATTAAAGAAATTCAGTAGAGAAAATCGTACCGACGTACGTCCATTAGCGGTACATATCGCGAAAGGTCCGAAGGTATCGGCAGTGCCATAAGCCAGGCAGGATATTTGCCGATTCCATATTCTCCGACAGTTATACGACGGTTGTTAGATAATTACCAAAAGCCTTACCCTATTATATCTGCTCAAAGTCCGCTTGAACTCAGCCGTATTACAGAAACACTACTTTTAAGACCGGGAGACTTATTGCAGGAACGTTGCTTTTGAGACCCTTTAAACGATTCCTGGGACATACTGAGCGTCATTGTAAACGCTATGCTACCACAGGTTACTACCATCAGTGGCAGACTTGTAGAGAGAGGCGGTAACCCAGGAGGGTAATAGACCTTAGGCATATTTTTGGTTCATGGATGTTTACGTTATTAGAGTAGTTGGTTTTTACATCATGGAACCAGCCAAGCTCTTGCAATGTAAGAGCCACTACAACGTATCCAAACCATGCAATACAATTTTTGGGTTGCTGCCACATTGTCTCTCCTTATGGAACAAATTGGAAACAACCATTGTATTTTGTTTTACCGTATCAACAAGCATGCGTACTGATTATCACTGACCATAAATTTGAAGCTTAGCTGGCGCATGCTCTGTGTGTTTTATTCATTTTTCAATTAGTCTTACTGCTCCAATCTAGGGTTAAAGGGCCACCAAAGCCGCGTGTGGGCAACAGTTTTTAACGCACGATAAGTAAACAACAGGACTGCGATATAACCGTGTTGTCTGTGAAGTTTTAATTTTCAACTTATTTTACGTTTTCATTTTGTTAATTTTGATTTCGTAACAATAGTATAAGTCAAATATCTCGCGTATTTCATGCACTAGAATCAGTAGAAATATGTGGTGTAGGTAACGTCAATTAAACATGGAATATTAGCAGGGTTTCCTTTATAGAAAGAATTGGTGTCTGTGTAACCCTTCAGAGAAAGAGATCACAAGTCTGATCATCCTACAATTTGTTTTGTTTTGAAAAATGACTCACTTTTACGTTCCGCAAATCATTTTGTTGACTCGTCTGATTCTTCTTTGTTTTCCTGCCATTTCTTTTCATCTGTACTCATTTGATACCTATTGCTATTGCCATTAGCCTGACATATTGGCCAAGCGACGCTCGTAGAGAGAAAGTATGTAGAAACGAGCACTTGCCATTGCTCTCGAGTACCAAATAATCGTATCTCCCGCTAATTAATTTTTTGAAATTTATAACTCCCCGCTCCCTATTAGGACCCCGTCTGTTTGTTAATTTCAAGGAATTTTCCCAGTACTCCAAATGTAAATGATGTCTGCAAACACTTGAATCACTTCCCATGCAACATTTCAACCTGAAACAGTTGCTAATAAGTCAAGTAGTAAGATTTTTGTCCTCATGTGTGTCACCCTTATTTAAAAGTTTCACGACATTGAGACTGGAGTTCAGACCCCCCGTTTATTAACCTTAGACCGTAATGACGACCCCCGTTTATTCAGACCCCCCTTTTATTCGGCACTCCAGAGTAATGAGTAGTATCGCCAATTGATATGAACGGTTTTGTACCGGAGATCCTTTAACGCTACCAAGGGCGTGGTGAGGGGGCTACAAGGCCCTTCAACAAAGAAAAGTATTAGTAACTCGGATCCACTGCTCATCAGGGGTCTTTGATTGAGAGATTAGGAGATGTCAATGCCTCCTCCGCATTCTGTCAAGTGAGAAAAATTAAAGGGCTTCATTGACATTGCAGCAGAAATATCAACAGTCAGAACTAAGGCCCAGCTGTACATTGATCTCTCACATTTACAGTCTTGCATTTAGAGAGTTTTCTTGCATTGACGATAGATTTATAGCCTCTTTTACTAACTTACTAAAATCCGGAAGTTGTAACGCCTTTGCGGTTAGCAGGTAGAGACTAGCATTACTTGACATTCAACGAAACACCTGCGAACATACAAGAGAAGGAGAACTTTTAATGCTTTCGGTGGAGTTTTCAAAATGCATCCCCTTCATCAAACCATAGAACACCCGATGCTACCCTGAAAACTCGAAAACCTAAATATCTTGTTTCGAATAACATCAGTGGGCACAACTTATTTGACTGTCGCCATCCTGTAACAATCGAGAACCATTACAGATTCTTGTAATACAATGCCGCAGATTAAAGACTCGCTCTGTCGTGATTTAATCAAACTAATTTCTGAAGAGTCAGTGCAATAGAAGAGTTGGGGGTGAATGTCATCGAAGAACGAAGCTGCAATGCCGAGACTGCAGCTAATTCACGGGAAAATTTGAGCGATAGCATTGATACTATAGCATTCAATACAGAACTAGAATGGCAGAAAACGAAATGAAGGGGAGACAAGCTATCAAATACTCCAGAAATTGTCGAAGTCTTCACTGGTCGCGATCACGGCCATTTGGCTAGGATCATGTGTTGTATCTGTTCTCATTGATGTAACATTGATGGCAGGTTCTTTCCATGGACGTTCCTGCGGGCGGTTGAGCCCGCTTTATGGCTTGCTTCTCTGCCCAGTAGCATAAATTGAGGTGCGCTGCCCTTGGACGCCCCAGTTGCCCTTATTAGTTAGCCTGTTTGGTGGTTTTTCTGTTTACTTATTGTTATTTCAATGTCGGGCCCACTGCTCATCAGGGGTCTTTGATTGAGAGACTGCGATCCCAGAATGCAGTTCGCAGTTCCGAGCGTACTGCCCCTTGCTACCTAGATGCCAGTTTAAAATCGCTGTCACTGACCTTGCTGTTAGGTAAAGAAATGTAAGCAGCTACTATTTTGGGTCATTGCAGTTTCTTGTTAAGCATTTCCATAGACAATATGTCTATTATGTTGATACACGTAAAATCTACGTTATTTCTATTTCAGATGTAAGTATAATCAACTGATTTGACATGTGATCTAACCAAATACAGTGCTCTTCGATAACTTTCCATCGGGCAGCAAAGATATTTTAGAATAACCGAAATGCAATCAAACGCGGCACGTTTCATATTTTAGTCAGTGGCGGCGAGGGGTGAAAAATTTCTAAGAATGTCAAGTACTTTATTTGGCTATTTCGTTATTTTAACAGAAAACTCTAAGAGATTATGCTGTTTTAAAGCTATCACAATGGCAAAAGCTTGAAGGAGAACTGGCTCGGAAGGGGAAGCAAGGACGAGGGAAGGTGTGAGAGCTTTAATATTAGAGTTGGGACGGGGGAGAAGGAGTGGGGCTGCCTGCAACTCCTTTCTGTGTATTCTGAGCACTGCCTTGCTATCTCAATCACAAATGTTTTACGAAAGGGAACTGTTGTTGCCCCCCCTCCCTCCCCGTCTCATTTCAGGATTTTACTGCCACACATTATTTGCATGTATCACATCTGTTGCTACTTTTTGCTAACAGCTAGCCCTTGCTACCTATGACTTGTTATTATGACACAGATCGACCATTTTATTGTTGTTATTGAACATTCTGAAGCCAACCACACTACACAATAATCACATGTTCCATCAGAATTCCAGAGAACTCCAACGCGTTCATGAAAATCATTTCAAAATCGCGTTGATTCACTGCAACTAAACGACTAAAAACATTGAAAAGCCTTCTGCAATATGTGTTCTATTTTGCCACTTTAGAAGGCTTTGAACAGTTAAACATTAGCTGTTGCAAATTTCTAGATCTTTTTCTTTGCTTTTCTTTCTCGTTTAGATTTTTAATAAGCATTAAATTTATCATCCTCACTATGTTTTGATATTTTTGTTGATGATCGGTCCTCCTTCTATCACTCTGCGTCAATAGACAGGCAACCTAAGGCACATGTGAAACCTGTGCAGAGTAATCGCACGATTAGATCATTTAATTCCGATTTTGATATATAAGAAAGGTGTTGTTAACTGCATTTTGCATCACTATTTTAACATTTGTTCCAACTATCATTGAGAAAGTCCCCATGTTATTACTTCACAACGGTTACCCTTTGTGGCTTTTGGATCATTGTATTCCTTCATTTTTTAATTAAGATCTGTTCCCTCAAATCAGTTTATGGTTGAGCACGCAAGTAAGTTTGATATTTTTCATTGCCCTTTATGGGCCATCATTCCGTCTCCACACATGGCCAGGTTAGTCACCTTCTCAATAATTGTTACACCCAACATTAACGTCCATATCATTTTCAAGCTCAGCTGTCGCATTGGAAGCTTTTTTCCCTTTAAAGACAGAGTTTCCTGGTTGATGAGGCCGAATATTGTATAAAAATATCAATGTAAGAACTGCAATGCTCTTTACATAAGCCAAACCCGGTGCCACCTACTCATCTGTGCCTCTGAACACCTAGGGATCTCTTCCCTCACTGGAAATAAAGTTGTCAGTCAAAATTAGTCAAGTATATATATTGGCTCACTTGAAGTCAAACCAACATCAAAGTTCAATTGATGATTTTCAAATAGTATTGTCTACAAATTTAAGCAGTGAACTGCTTATTCATGAGAAAATATTTAACAATGACCTAAGTCCATTAATGAAGAATAATGTATCATCTGACCATTTGTATTTGTCCAGTTAATATTATGTATTACTCTGAAGATGTCAACAGTTTAGTTTGACGAAACGTAAGTATAGTTTAAAGGAGAAAAAATATATCAACAAGTCACTTTCATTAAAGATCCTTAGCCTGGCTGTCATTTTATAAGCAGATTACATTTTCTGTGTAGCATCTCGCTTGTTATAATACAGATCTATTATACATCAAATCAATTTCTACTAATATGTTTTTAAAATGAATGGTGTAAATTTAATTCACAAGTACTTTAACTACTATTTTGTTTGTAAGGCCATTATGATGTGTACACATTTTATGGCCAACTGGCAGACAATCAAAAAGAAGTCTTGATAAAGACGTGTATGATTTCTACAACTGGCATTTGAAATCTACTGATTTTCTGCACTGTAGCAAACTAATCACATGTATCAATAGAGTTTGCTCAGAAATAAATGATTTGCAAAGAGGCAGTATCTATACGCAAATAAATAACAGTAGCACCAACTGAATAGATTCTGTATGAGTTTTCAAAGTATTCAAGAGAAACCATAATATTTCTTGCAAATGGAAATAAAGACCTACAAAGCCTAACAAGGCACAGTGATAGAAGTTTAGATCTGACCACCAACTACATAATACTGATAATGAATAATTTATGAGTGGTTATACAAAAGGAACTTTGCTGCAAGGGATACACTCTCTATCTATGTTTATAATTTCTGGTTAATTTTAGCAGAAGTACAGCTAATCAAGCACAGCACATGTTAAAGTAAAGGAGATCCAATGTCCATCAAAGTGACCCTTAAATTATTGTTATGCAAAAGAACATCTGAACTCATCAAGATATTAAGTGTCCTTGATTTAGGCCAATTAGGACTTTCTTTAAATCACCTGTTTCATGTGATTTCTGTAAGTACCTGCTATCAGTCACCATAAAACATACTTATGAATAAAATGACAAAATTTGCTTGTTTTGTTCAAAATACAAACTGTGATGAGATTATTCAAACTGGTTGATTTGCATTCTCTCTGTGGAAAATGGTTCCTTAAAGTGAACATTGCTCTACTAACAAATATTGGTGAAAAGACCATTGTATTCCACTTCTATGGTTTGGATTACTTGAACCAACAGTGGCATCTGGTGAAGAAGCATGCTGTGAATACTAAATTTCTATAAGAGACAAACTCGGAACAAAATACTGTCTAAACTATAAAGCCAGCTTTTGTAAAGATTGATTCTATATCTGAGTTATGACATCCACATTGTTTTCAAAACACAACTAAAATTGGAATGGATACTTTCCTACCATGTTCTCCTGCATTGCAGAGATTGTAATAACAGGACCACAAGAGCAATTAATGTGAGGTTGGCCAGTTCTAAGAGCAGCACTTGGAGGATGCAGCACTACATCTGAGTACCTCAGGGTGTTCAGGGTGTACGTGGGACAATCTTAGTGTGTCACATATCACAACATTCACATTATACACTCAATAATGAGTTTAAAATGTGAAGTTTTGTACTGGACCAGGATATTTTAGTGTATATACATGTCATACCATTTCACACGAGGGAGGGGGGGGCATGCATTTGCTATACAACATCAAGTAAAATGAAGCAAATCCATGTGCAAAATACTATCTATAGTGTAGCTCATGGTATGACAGTAATTTCAGGAAAATACCAGTAACCATATCACAGAAACAGAACATGAGCTACCACTGCCCCCCTCACCCCAAAAAAGAATTAAATATAAAATAATTGTTTTTTAGTTCTTTTTTCTTAGTTGCCAATGTTGTATGACTTTTATCTTGCCACTATAAACACCAATTCCATTTTTTAATTGACAGGTACTCATACTATAACCTGCATTATCTCATCTTGGGCTACATACTACCAGGTCACCCACAGCTACTAACCTTTCTTTTATTTAACCTGCAATGTTCTACCTTGATGATACAGCTGGTCTTCCTACTAACATCCTTTCAACTTTCCCAGGATCACTGCCTTCTCTAAAATCTCATTTTTTCTGTGAGTGGTAATATGAATGTAACCTCTAGTCTCTTTTGGTCATCTTTCTTAGTGTTAATGTAATTCCTTCTACTTCAAACAAACACTTCTAAAAAACTTCTAAACATCTCAGTAACTACCCGGTACCTAGATTAACACTTACAAATGACATCAATTTACCTCTGACTTTGTATCACAACCAACCATCCATGGCTAAAAGGTATAACATTAACTGTGACTGGTCACCTAAATCCCTCTCCTCCCCTATGAGATCTCATAGATATAAATTATGTAGAAAACCCGGACAGATAGGTTTGAAGTAGAATGTTGCTTGCGAAGCTGTCAGTGTCACCTTCTTTAAAAATTTCTCACTCCATCACTATGTCTTATCCAAATCCCACTAGATTACTCTTCAAAAAAGCCTCAGCATTAAAGGGACTTGAAGTATACGTTGCACACAAAACTTTATTGCTCCAACACCCACTGTCTATCTTAAGCCAGTGTAACTTATACATAGGAGAGTCTATTTGCTCTTTATTGGAAAACAACATTAAAATTGTCTTTGTTGTTTATCAGTTTCTAACTGCTATCTAAAAAAATGAATATTCTACGTTAGCATTGGATAAGTACGCAGATGGGCTTGCCTCCTATATATCTAAATTTGACACAGTGGTGACATAGTGTGACTTGTTGCCGGTCCACCCTGTACAAAAATTAACAGTATGCTAGGGCTGATAGATTGAGCTGATCAGCTAAACTGACATTTATAAGCAGCTACTTATTCTTTCTCTACATTCTCCCTCTACTTCTTTAACAAAGCAGAAGATACTCATGAATATATCAATCCAAAGGTGAGTGGTAGCAGGCAATAGTTTCATCTTTTGAGTTCATCCGTAGGATGAAAACGTACAACAGAACTATGCACATTTCAAACAACCAACTCACAAACAAAGCGCTCAGTAGTTCGTGTACCTATTATTCAATGACGTCACTGGAACCATGACAAATCATGAATAGCCCAGATAACTTTACAAATCAACTCGCAGTTGAAATAGTAAGCAAGGTCACCCAATGTACTTTGTAGGTATGATCCTCCCCAGTCACTTTTCAAGACTCTTACTGTCGAGACACTAGGTTCTCTCGGTGGTAATTGACTTAAAAGCTCAGTTTGATAAAATACAAAGTTCTTATCGGGCTCGAGGTTACATTCTCCGGGGGAAAACACACCAGGGCTTTTCATTACAAGAAGCATAAATTTATATATTAATTTTGGCCTTGATGCATAAGTCTTATCGATGCTAGTCCCGTCGCAAGTTCTACACAGAGCTATGCCGATGTGGCGGTCGAAGGTCACTTTGACCGATCAGTAGCCTTCAATCAGTCACTGTACACAGATTACTTCTTGAAAGCCACGACCAAATTGGAAGAATGTAACAATGCAATTGCTTTGCCGTTCAGATAAGGGCAAAACAATACGACAACAAGAATCTAGACCCCTAAAATAACCTTCAGATATTTCGAGTTGATTTGCACAGTGCACTACTAGAACGTTCCCGTAATGTAGGCTTTAAGCTCTCAATAGTTATCTTGCAGTGCTCTATAGCCGATACTTCCGCTGGTTTTACTTTTATTGTGTACGACAAAGCATTCCAGTGCTATCAATGCCGGACACTGCTAAAGCGATGCAAAGTAATGCCGTTGGCTACTGATACGAAGCTGCAACTCCTGTGATGTGATGAGTTGATTGTATTCAACGTTATTGTCTACCTTCTGAAGTAGCCGCCTGTGGGAAAGCACTAGATAATGTGGCTAATTAGAACACAAATAACTGGCAACGTTTCACACCTCATTGAAAGAAACGTCCCTCCCAAGTCTACCATCTACCAAAACATTACTTAGCAATATTGAAGTGAAAGAAATATCGTATTACTTACTGCAACCCTCTTCTCTGCTTCCTGCACCTCGAAACCATGCGATCTTAAATTCATCCAACTTCAAGGCGAACGTTTTCTGCTCTGGTCTTTTATTTGCTTTCGAGGGGAATCTCGTCATCGAAGTTCCCATATTCAACGCAGTAATTATTGGACCAAGCTCCACTTCGTTGGGTCTGAAATCACTTCCATTTTCCTCAGGCCCATAGCTGATTTCCATACTATTCGTACTCCTTATACTATCCGTTCTCATTGGATTTTGAGACATTTTGGTTCTTGATTCCGTAAATTAAAATGCGTTTAAATTTATCATAAACATATAAACTAATAAATCGACCCTAATCGTTAATCTGCAGGCCTGATCCTTGTAATTTTCCTTGCTCAGTATCTATACTGTGACTGCCATGATAATAAATCACAGAGTGGATACTGTTCATAGGTTTCTCGCATCAACAATTCATAATACCAGATTTGAATTTCTGAACCACAACACCGAGAGAACAATTACAGCTCATTTGCGTGAAGAATGCAGAACTTACGTCTGCAAGTAAACCAGTTGAAAGGCACGAGAACAAGAAAGTGCTCCCCTGGCTTTGATAAACACTCAGCATCCAGTAGCTGTCCAGCAATGCCCCTCCTAGATGTCCTTCTTATCTCTAGATGGATAACTTATCTTTCTCTCCATGTAGGCCATTAAGCGTTAGCCATTTTGATGGGGCAACTGGACATGTTATGTTGTCTGACACTAAATCATTATCAACCGCTGTGCAGGAGCAGCTGACTCATTTTGCCAACCTCCCGCCCTCCGAAGGTCATAGGTTGCACTTTCAATGACCTTTTGTATCACTGCGATGTGATGTTTGAAACGCAAAAGATCAATAGAGGAGAATGGTCGTATTCCAAGGCCATCAATCCGAAACACTATAATACCCACCGTTGCATGCTGAAGCTCAACATGGAAAGCAAACACTACAATTAAGAAACCCTTGGAAAAATATTGATATGTTAAAAATCAAACCGCGGGTGACGTCACAAGAAGCGTCTTCGGGAAAATGTGTTCAATCTCTCATAAATCTACCTATTTTCCAATTTTGATGTGTGTATGTATTTGCCTTAAATAATAATAACTTCGTTTCTTGAGTGGTGAAAAATACCCCTGTGTACTAATGCACTGCACATAAATAAACTCTGTCCAATTAGTATGTTCGTAGTAGCACATTATTTAAAAATAAAAGGCGTATTGACCTAAAAATACACATTCAGAAAAAAT
>JAAAKM020006971.1:75788062-75803260 GCA_010016025.2 Alatinidae sp. Z8VKAUB7J3 | reverse complement strand
CAATTAGTATGTTCGTAGTAGCACATTATTTAAAAATAAAAGGCGTATTGACCTAAAAATACACATTCAGAAAAAATTGTTTGAAGAAAATGACTATACTATAATTTGTATGCTAGTATAGAAAATATGTCTCAAAATCAGATCGTCCTGAGTTTTCAAATTATTTGGTAGATCGTTCCAAAAAGCAGGTGCAGCTGTAACAAATGCTCAGTCTCCAATTGTTTTTTTCTCAGGGGTGCAACTAGAACTTTTTGAGGGCAGGGGAGCTCAGAATTAGGGCAAGATTTCTCATATATATTTTTATGAAGCGACAACGTCATAGAAGTTCGTTTTATTGAAAATCAACCTGTTCTCTGCACTATAAGTCCAATATACCTTTCTTCCCTACCCACAATTAACAGCTTAATTTCCAACAAAAAATACAATAGATTTATAGCATAAAAATTTAAGAATCGACTTGAGGATTATTTGAGGCTCAAAACGCTGATTTGTTAAGAATCACATATCATAAAAATGAAGATCAACTGTTAGCGTCTTGCGTTCAAGGGCAAGGCCTTCCTTTCTGGTTGTGCTTAAGATGAGGGCACCATTTTCGGTAGAAAAATTCGGGTAGGAGAGGCCTCCCCTCCCTCCCTCTAGTTGCACTCCTGTTTCTAGTTCTTCCACTACGTGACGCAAATAAGCTTGCTTTGTTAGAGCGTAAATTATAATCCCACTTCCGTTTAATGCATTCAACCGGTTGTGTCGGACCAATGCCCCTGAAAAATAATATGAAAAATAATATGAAACTTGATTCTAAACTTGACCAGCAGCCAGTGCAACTAGTACAACACGCGACTAAACCAGAAACGCTATTACGTCATAAGAACCTTGGTGACGTGATGGCAACGACAAGCTTAATGCGGCAATTTTCACAGGCGTGCAACTAGGAAGGGCGTGGAGGGCGAGGGTTGCGGGGGCGAGACTGGCGAGGGCGAGACTGGTTAGGCCTCGCCTGCCCTCTTCCTAACCAAAAATTGTGCCCACTCCGTAGTAAAAACCTGTGCTTTCTCTCTAGTTAGAGAATTTGTACCTTCTTCCTAGCCAAAGAACCTGTGTCCTTTTCCTAGCCAAAGAAATTGTGCCCTCTACCTAGCCAAAGAATTTGTGCCCTTTTCCTAGCCAAAGGAATTACGTCCTCTTCCTGGCCAAAGAAGTCGTGCCTCTTGTAACCTACAAAATTGACATTCCCTGTCATCATATTATTCATGTGTATGCCTATTGGGTTTAAATGATGTCAATAGACCCTTTTTAATTAGGTTGCATCATCATAACCGAAAACGAGGCTAACTCGGCAAGGATGTAAACAAAAGCAATGTTTTCAACAAACATTTCACAAAAAAACGGCCGATAGGTAGACATTAAACGCGCAAAATACATACCAAACTTTGACTTATGTTCGGTAAATGATGAATTTTGCACTTAAGTAATCTCATTCTATTCCAAAATTGGAATATTTCAACATAGTTACGGGAAACGGCGTCGTTTTCAACCAAAGATTTGTCTCCTCTTCCAAACTTGAGTTAATAAGGAAAATCGTCGAAAAATATCAAACAGGGAAGCTTGTTTATGTATCTAGGCGCTGGGTATTGGCAGTGACAGCCTTGGTACATTTGTGACTACGTCATGGGGAAGTCATGTCTTCCCTAGGTATGAGGTAGAAAAGTACGCTCACCGTTGCTAAAGCTCTCATTTACAACACATATAAAACAGTTGATAGAGGTAGTAACTCTCATTTATGAAACGACAAAAAAGTAACCAAAGAGTGCGATGTACTGCCGGTTATAGATGTGTCATTTAAAATGTTTCTTATTACTTTTGACATATAACGCTAACTATTGTGTTGCATTAGACATCTAGATTCACTAAATGAAATGAAGATAATTAGATTGCAAGGAAAGATCAGGTCATTGTATATGGTCACTACCTTTTTCAAGTTTACCTCTAAGGAGTAAATTTGTTCCTAATTACAAAATATCAGAAGACGCGGTACAGCATTGGATTTAAAGAATACTCAGCCTTTGACTACAATTCCATCCAATTTCATGGCTTGAATTTAACATTCGTTTACTACTTTTACCCCATAAACCTTTTACTGATATCAGAATTATTTGTAAATATGCTTTTATTTGTAGATATGCTTTATTACCTCAAATTTGTCTCCTTTTTTTCTGGTTGATCATCCATATTGATAGCACAGCTTGATGCCAATCGTGTAACATTTTTATTCTCGAAAACCAATTTTGGCATTAAAGATGACAGCAACTCTAAATATAGAAATACAAAAAATAATTGAAATAAAGTCGAAAAACAATAATAACTTCCAAACAAGTTGCAATGGAAATCACCTCCGTCATATGGTATGACATATGGGTATAACGTTATTTTCAGCCATCATTTTTTGCCAACATCTACTGTGTTTATGGCGATTGCAACTTAACCGTTTCGACGTGATCCCTTGACCCCTTTCTTTGCTCCCTGCTTGCACAGCAGACTTGTCTATGCTCTAAAAACTTGACATTGAAACAAACCATTGTCTTTCTATCCTTGGTTTGTGATTGCAAATGAACAGGTCTAACCGATACTTATTGGACACAAATGAATTTTGTGTCATCACTTTATTGCCTGTATCATCTGCTGTTAAAATCAACTTGTTGTTATTTATGGGCTGAGATCAGTAATGAGGACTTTCACATGGAATAATTACGACAAATTTAATCACATGTTAATTAAGAAAAGGTCCTTTGAAGTGGTTTTCCATCTTGTTGTTGGCTCTTTAGTAAATATCATTCCCCGAAAATGGGGATTCTTGCATATCGATGGAAATAGAAAATCAAGTCAGGAACTGACACTCCGTAATAAGTTTTAAATCAAAGGAGTGAGGTGATTGGCTAGATATGTGGTACTCAGCGGGCCGAATGAACTAAAAGATACTGCAAAGAATGATTATATAGCCCAAATAATGTACTTGACTACATCAGCCACTTCCAGTAATATCAATATAAAATGCAGTATTTACAAGAACATGATTAATACAATAACAATAATAATAGTACTACTACTAATAACGACGTATAGGAGCTTTTCAAATTACATTGGTTGTTACTAAAGACCAGGTAGAATGGCGTTGCTTGTCTCAATGAATATGAAACGATTCAAATGTGGAAGACATCCGCAATGACTACTAACGAGTACAATTCAGGAGATGAGCGATGGGGCATTTGCATCTGTACTTACTTGTCCACTTTCCGGCCAGCTTTATCTGAATAGAAAATTCTTTGTTGACTTCTGACGGACACTGAGAGAAAGAAAATGAAATCAGATGCCATGGAAATGTTCAATTGCTTACGATATGGGCTAAAGAGACACATTTATAAAAGTAAATTCGATCTTCAATTGCTACCTACTACTAATCATGAATTCCTAGGAGTTGGCCTCTGTAAAATATTGTTGCTTATAGTTATCAACTGAGTCGCTTATTCAACCAGATATGATTGCCTCTCGGCTGTTGAATTGTGGGAAAACGAGGCGTATATTACACTGAAGTGTCAGACATATTACACAGGTATTGTTGTGACAGATATCAAGTCCCTCCAGCACTTTTAGTATCTGATAGTTACATGCTACCAACATTGATACAACAAGGGACAAGTGCATCAGCAACAGGAGCACTTCTCTAAGTTCTTGAAAGGCATGACACTTTCGTTAGTCGTATTTACCTTATGTGCATGCGATAAACACCCTAAGTGCTTCCTTCGTTTTACCTTAATGAACTGTTTGAAAGATCGTCTATAATTGCAAGAATTTGTTGTAAAAAATTTTCTTTATTCTATTGCAAGGTATACTCTGTATTTTTGTTGACCGAGTGGAACACAATTCATTATATAAATACCACTTCTGAGCTTTTATTAACAATTTTAACAGCCTTGGATTTCCAACAACGTTAAAATTAACTCTTCTCTCAACTCAGGTCTTGTAGGAATATACGTATGAAGTCTTGTAGGAATATGAAATCAAACTTTCCGACATACCTTTGTCAGCGTAAAAGAGTGCCACTCCAGAGAGGAAACATTGGGGCAGTTTATTTGTATGTACTGCAAACAAACGAGAAGGAAAAGAATAAATATAGATCATGTGATCACGTGTCAGCGTCTATCAATGGACTAATCACCCTGGAAGGTAAATAAAGGAAGTACATTACCAAAGAAAATCATCACCTAATTAACATATTTATATGTAAGACCGAGAGCTCATAGGTTTGACAGAAGTTTACAGGAATTTTCTAGTTTGAATGATTTTACTTTGTTTATTTGGCTTTGCAAAGTCATCAGGTGTACATGATATGAATATGTTGTCTTACAAGGCATCTGTAAATTCGGTAGGCCTATAAATTAACAAATGTCTTATATTTGACAATCACATTTTTCTCTATAATGAAAATAAGGGGAAAGTTACACATTACAGCATTTTAAAGTTATAAAACATTCAAAGGGATCAAAGAGATGTGGATACATTGTGAAACATTGTCGTTAGCTGATCACTACAGGTAATTGCATTAGTATAAGAATGTAGGGTAGTAATACCTGGCCTGGAGAAGCCTGGAACCCATCCTTTAGCATTCGGATTTCTACGACATCGCCTTCATGAAGAATTACCTTTAAAATGAATTGAAAATATGCGATTAGGTAGAAAGCTCCGTCACTGGCAGAATTTTGATCAGCCATAATTTCCGTATGACTGTAACAAAAAGAAGTTGTAATTCCTCCTACTATTCTCAAACACTTAATGTAAGAGAAAAATATAAGTCTTAGGAGAGGGAATACTAGCAGAACGTCAACATTTTCCCTATCTGTACTCATCTTACATTGTTTTCTTCTTTCATCCCACATACTGTTGGCTGGATGAAAGCTTACATACAGCAAAGTTTCCATTTAATGTGTCGCTTTACAAAGATCTCGAGAAGATGTCACATTTCTTGACAAAAATGTTGACTTATAAAGATAAATCACAAATTCTTTCATCAGTGTTTGATCTGCTGACATACTACCAATATTTTATACTAGCCTCCCTGATAAGCGGTTGAGATCAAGCATACTAACGCAAAGAGTAACTCTGTTACATACCTTTCGAATGTCAACAAATCCCCTTCTACGGTACATTGAGTATAATTTGTCAACCAAAAATAGGAACAATGGAGCGACGAGCCATTTCCATGACTGAAACAAAAGATGATATGCAACTACAATAATGGTCACAAGGATAACCTATCAGGGGGGGGAGGGGGGAGTTCTATAATTTCTTTCGAACCCACCTTCACTTACATTCAGAAATGGACAACACTATGGTGGGAGTGACCGGGGACCTTGTACACTTAAAATATCATGAAGTGGAAATATGTGAATCTTCTAGCCTTCAGAAACTCACTTTTGTAAGTCTTGCCTTCCTATGACTATTCCTAGTTGAAATTGCTACCGCTACGGCCCTCATCCCCTTCCTTTCCTACGTGCTGCCAATTTGACAATAAGAAGCTGTTCTCAGAAAAATCACAATGAAGTCTTCTTATGTTTTAGCAAATTGTTTTACAGTACCCAAGCATTTACACTGTGTACAGAGTCACTAGCTAACGTGGTAACCAAGATATTACAACTTATAAAACGAAGTAATCAAAAGAGATTTAAATTCAACTGTTGGACCTTAATGCCTAAAACTGAACATACTTGTGATGAGTAAAACAAACGATAGCTTGATTTAGTATCTGTTTCTCGTATGGGATGGATTTCAGCAGACCCTGATAAAGCACAACGTTCGCCAAAAAGTGGAGTATTCATAACATTGGTTAAGATGAATTTTGAAGCGATTTTGATATCATGTTTTTGCTTGCTTATGTATACCCATATCCTTACCTCTGCACTTGGATGGGCAAACGTAGGTCTTCCGCTACATGTTATATTTGTAGCATTCTTGTCTAGAACTGATGATTCACAACCGGGAGGGTGCTCTTCAACGTTGACTTGATATTTTATGATATCGCTGAAACATAAAGAATGTAACTTGATAATACGATGCAAGTTAAGGTAATTAAAATATTTCAGGGTAAGAGCAAAAGTTCAACAGTATCAAAAAATTTTAGATAGCTAGCTTTGAATTATGTATAAAGGAGATGACACTCGGTCTTGAGACATCATTTCATTCATATATTCGGTGAAAGCAACTGGTATCATGTCCTACTTGTAGTTTCGCTTTTCATACACTCAAGCATGATAATAATATATCAATTGACGTTTATCTTGTATTGTAAGGAATCTGTCAGATTTTATAGCATTTTCTATCCTATCTTGCTTGTATGATATCCGTCTATCCTGTAAGTAGTTAGACCAAACTGATCGCTCTTCTTTCCTACTTGAAAACACACATCAATATCGCCTTCAGTTGCTATCCAAGTAGTCAGTAAAAAGACTGTCTTTCAGAATAGTATTGTCTTAGAACAATGTGGTAAAGAACGGTACGAGTAGGAAAATAGGACGAGCAAGACGAATTGAAGGATACTGAAATCCTTGATAGGGCAAAGAGAAGAAGAACCAGAGTCTATTAACATTTAGTGCAGGATTTACGGTCAAACAAAACTCCTGCACCTTGTGTCTAATTTGTTTGATATATCTATAGATGGATATGGCATCCATACCAATTGAGTAACTCGTAAGGCAGGTTGATTTTGTTTCTCACTGCACATTTTGGTTGCTTTATTGTCTGATATCAGGCGGGGGTGGGCATGTGTTTTAATTGCTATTTGTAGGGAGTGATATCAATGAAAAGAAATATTTTCTTACCCAAATCCATGTGCCATCAGTAATCCAAAGAATGCAAGGTATAACTGATGCGTGTACCAGAATACTTGGTATCTTGCTCTTCTACCATTTTCAAAACAAAAGAAAAATAAATTGTAAGTATGAGTAGAATGTGAAGTGAATGACTGTGGAACAAATAAACTTTGAAAAGCACATAGTTCAGTGTGTAGTGCAAATTACAGTTACAGGTTACGTTAGTTTACTGCTGAATACTCCCTTTAAGTCTAGTTATGAAAGATTAAATATTTTCCCCTGTTGATACATTTGTCACAAGATTGGTACCAAGTTAAAAACCCTCTTCTTGTTCCAAATTACAGAGACACAAGCGTGTTCCCGTCTTATCAGCTGTCATCGTGGCCATAGAGGCTCTAAGGGAGGATTGTCGTCTCCAACATTTCCGAAGAGTAGGTATTTGGTTGTCATAAAATGCCTTGAAGCGGTGGAAATCTTTTATTTGGAAAATTTACAGTGAAGCTGATGGTAAAGTTGACCGCTCTAATTAAACAGAGAAATGTTTCGTTTAAGAAGATGTTGTGTGTCGGGAGGGGGGGGGGGGGGTTGAATGTCTTGAAAAAAGCCCTTTGTACGAGCATTTGAGCGACACTGTCTCTCTCTTGCGCACAATTCAGCCATTTAAGTGGAGTGCTCCAAGTACCAAATCAGTTACGTATTTACGTATTCGTAACTGGGATTGGGGATAACTAAGTTTCCTTAGGAACAGAAGGGAAATGATCCATAGGTTTTTAATTTCATCATGGCGCAAAAGCAACATTGGAGAATTACGAGGGGAGTACTTTTCTCCATTGCGACCCCAAAGCTACATGCCTGATCTGATCTCAATCGTTCTTCTTAAATTTGAGAAATTAGAAACAAAGAGCCTCCCGTTTATTCAATCTGGCTTTTTAAACTGCAAAATGGAACCAACAGCATCATCATAAGGTCAGTTTCAAAAGAAAAGTCCACTGACGTCATTATGCATGTAACCAATATATACAAATATGCTCACCTCACAACTGGTAAGGATGACAATCCCTATGAAAGGAAAAGATGAACATGTTAATCGGATAACTAGCACAAATTTCAATGTTTACGAAGGCCCACTCTCATTGCGTCCATTTTCTTAGTAAGCTAAGCGCTTCTTATTAACAAAGCAAACCGCTACCTTAAATGTACTTTTAGTCTAATCCCTATGATTGCATTTTCTTAACTTATTAAAGAAAACAATGTACGTACAGCTTAATCTATCAGTTAGTACCATTTTTGTGAGGATCCTCAATTATTTACTGACGCAATGTTTTGCACTATGCTTTGACACAATATCGGCAGATGTAATTAATTTTTAATTTCTGTTGTTCGTTTTTCAGTTAATCTTAGAATACAGAACTTGACAGTGTTCGTAGATGTCGTTTGCTCTCTCAATGTCATCATGACAATCAGCACGTGTACCTTCTACTTTAAACGGATTATTCGTTTAGCATAGTATTTACATTTCGATGCTGTGCACGACGACAGAGTTGTTTTGAGCGCCTTGGAATGCACATATGTAGGTCTGAGGTAACAACCTGGGAAAACAATACTGGCTCTAAACGATTCCAGCTCACTTTGCAAAACGTGCTACTTTATTTGACAGTCATGTAAAAAGCTATGAATGACACGATGGTAAATAGACTCTTTCTTCTTTTTGACTAATGACATTAAATCAAGACCAAAGTTACACATCATCAAGCACTACATGCATACTAACACGGTCAGGTATCCAGGAAACAAAGTCCTATGCGTGTTTGAATCTGGACACGAGAATTTGGGGAGAGGAGGGTTGTGCGGTTTGTATATTTAGTTAGGCGTAATTCTCAATACGGTGCATAGTTTAAATTTCTATTGTAATCAAGACTTAAAGTACCCGAAACAAATCAAATGTTCAAAAAATATTGGATAAGGGTGCAAATCTATTGGTCTATGATGGGGTCATAGATGAGGTAGAAACCCAGTGGCTTAGATGCCATCTTTGCATATATCAATCCTTAGACCTCCTTCTACAGTAAAGTAGGCCTGATTAGCTGTACAGTATAGTTTTGCATTTTTGAGGGAAAGTGACCACATAAAGGAGAAAGAACTTCGTCCCATTTTATATTGCAGATTCCATTTTAAAAAGACCCCAAAGTACTTGATAGTTTTATTGGGTTTTAATCTCCCTGATTTGGAAGTTGGATAGTTTTGGAATTGTCATATTACTACTACTACTACTACTACTACTACTACTACTACTACTACTACTACTACTACTATTACTACTACCACTACTACTAAGTTTATACAACATCTTATAAGTCATTAGTGTCAATCAACACATTGTGCAACAGTGCCGGACCTCGTGAGCGTTATTGCTTGGATAAACAAATTGCATCTGAAATGACCAATGTCACTGCAACGTTGCGGAAAAGGACGTGAAAAAAGGCATACACAACAGGTCGCAATGACAAAAGCAGGTGCATGTTGGTGCAAGAGAGGCAGAAGCTTTTTTAAAGCTAAGTAGTCTGCACTTTCTATTGTCGGCAAGCTTCATATCTGAACTTATTATAAACATATTCGAACACTGTTCATATTGGAAAGAAGTAGTAACCTTCGCATATGCGAATTGGCTCTGCATGATTTCTTACTAACCTCAGAAATTCCCTTAATGCCCCAATCTTTCACCCTAAGTATTAGACAAATAATATTATTACTCCGATTCGGCTGCACGTATGCGGTTCCTGGATACTCGTACGTTGAAGAAATGGTCACGTACAGGGAAAAGGCTTAAATCCCTGTCGTGGATGCCTACCTGCAGATTTCTCATAACTTTTCCAAAGCCAGCAAAGACATTAGTACGCTTTATAACCATATTATTATGTGATCTCCTACATCTTTTAACATAAATTCTTTGCCTTGTTATACTACTATACTCCAACCTTTTAAAAAGCAGTTAAAGCTTTCCATACAGCTCGCAGACGCGTCACTTTCGGTCGCAAAATAGGGAAACAACAATAAAAAGAGAACACTAATTCTTAAACAGAACCCAGCAGAATTTTTTGCATGCTAAGCCGATTAAGTGTGGTAAATTTACATACAAGGTGACTTCTTTACATACATACTTTATATCGACAAGAAAGACAGACGTATGACTTGCAATTTCAGTTGTGTGTTTGTAAAGAGTGTCACATCTCCTTGTCTGCTGGAATTGCAAGAAAAGAGCCCCATAGGGAAGTACGGACACCTTTGTACATAGACATCGCGACTTACAACCTTTCACTACAAAACAGTTTAGTCTGTCTTGCATCCACACACAGAATCACGTGGAAAAGCTTTCCTAACATTTGTGATGACATAACGTATCTCTGTGCCCATAATTAGTTCGTACGTGGAATGCGCCATCAGAAATGGAATCGATTCCGACGTGAGTATAACATATCAAAGAGTGCCCTCCAGTTTCTCGACGTCTGCATTTCAGCTCTCTGGCATTTCCATTGAAACTGCAGTCTGGTGTTTAGACCCAAGCTCTAGAATTAATCATTACACGAGTCCTCCAAGTATTGTGGTAGACTGCAGATTACAAAATTCCCCAAATTTCTTCAAATGAAGAACATACTTTAGTGCACGTCAATGCTGCCGAGAGAGGGTACTCACTGATAGCAATTTGTTCTTCAGAGTAACTGACGTCAACCTGTGCAAGAAAGAATAACAGTGTAACTAACCCTCGAATTTAGGGGAACAAGTCTTAAGTAAACGTATACGAGCACTAGTTTAAATGAATGGAGAAATAGGCCTCAGACGAAAGTAAAGGAATTAGGGGGAAATATTTAACTATTGACAGTTCTCCGAAAAAGTGGAACTAACAAGGATCCAAAACTTCAATATCAACTTCGATACAATACGTGGTACTTATTCCTGTATAACCGGTAACTAAGAGACCCACAATGCAACGGACTTGGAAAGCAACGGGGTTTCAAATAAATAACTCTCAACAGCAGTTCAACTAACGGAAGATTTACTCGTTCACTCATTTGAAAATTTGTTTGCTTCTTTATTCATAAATACAGATATTCATCCCATCATTTATTTTTTCATTCATTTATAAATACAGTCTACTAACAAAGTATTTCTAAGGATTGACTTGCATCTGATTTCCTTAATCAAAAATTTCGAACGCTTTACCCCTATTCATAGGGTCAATAGCTACTGATTTTAAGGAGATAAAATTCCCTTAATCGGTAATTTCAGACCCTGGAAAATGGTAAGGCTACCGTAGAATGATAGTTTCCAATCAAACTGTGGGCATATCGGCTAGTACTGCTTAAGATCTACCAATACATTTAATCGTTCCTTGGCCGCAAATGACCTCTTCTAACCCTTTTAAATTTGATCAGACAATATAACAGCTCAGTAAAAAATTCTTAGAACATCAAAACCCATGGGTAGAGTATTATTGAATAGACCGGGCTAAGTGCAATAGAAGCTTTCAAACTAATTTTCTTAGTCCTTACCGATCCATGTGCCATTGCGCCTATCACAATGGCAATGGGATCTTCTTTTGGCACCAACTTCCTGGGATGTATACATTTTTCAGCCTGAAAGGACATTACTAAGGAAGGAATGAGATTAAACATGTTCAATAGTTCTAATTTTGAAACAAATGTACATTGAACATTTGCATTCATAGTTCTAAAGATGTCTTTCTACCTAATGAACTTAAAGCATATCACGTTGTTTATAGTTGCCAGCTGGAGTTAACAATTTCTCTCGCTCTTATTTAGTACGATCTTGAGCTCACTCCTATGGTAAATGTGGCACGCGATTACTGTAAGAATCCAATCACAGAGATATGAGGTAACATTGTTTCAATTCATGGTATTGTTATCCGAGTCAGTTCGCACTAGGTCCTGACATGCTTCTACTAATTTCAAAGCCGCCTATCTGCTCCAAGGTCCACTGAGGCTCCTATGTTTTGGATGATCTCTTCGAGACTCCGGCTAGAGCCATGAAAAGCTTTAAGTTTGTATGTTTCGGGTTGCTAAAGTACAACTGTGCACTGGTAGCTAAGAGACACGTGGACATCAAGTAACAGTCCAGTTGAACTCCGCGTTGGTTGAAAATATAATTGCGCATGATCATTTTGCGAGCACATTTAACTTCTCTTAAAAATGAATTTATGACCATCTAATATCCTCTCCTGCACCTTTTGCCAGGTCATACCATAACAAGAGGTACAAAACTGGCCAGTAAACGGAAACGGTCTTCGCAACTTAGAAATATTTAATAGGAATGTGAAGCAAGAATTTCAAATTATGATTTTCAAATTAGACAAATCCAAATAAGCGCCGACGAAGGAGCTGGGTTTTCTATAAAATTCTGGGGCACCTATAATTGGGTACCATGCCCGAATTCTAGTGGTACCACTTGGATTTCCCTGGTCATTTTTCAACCTAAAAGGCTAAATAGTAACCTGGTTACACCGGCGTTTGAAATTTTCCTAATATTTGCGCGGTACGGTACAGATGACTGCATTCTGGATTCTAAAACGGACCTTGGACTGGATAAGGGTGAGTGTTGATAAAAACTTGTGCCAATAGTTATGACCACGCGGATCATCAGAGCACAAGCACATATGAATTTAAGCAGCTCTTACAATAAGATGCCTAATATTCTACAGGAATCATCTAGGAAAGGTAGTGCCGAAAGAAACGCAATTAAAACAAATATGGCTTCTCTTAAGTCTCCACTGATTTAAAGGCTTGCTTTCATCAATTCCTGGCAGAGCATAAACTTTAATTCTTGATATCAAATTATGAAGCAAACTTGTTCATATTTAAGCAATGTCTTGCATATCTCCTTAGATGTTGAGTTTTTGTGTTGAGTTTCCAGTGCGAAAAGTGTCAGGTGCAAGTTGCTATTTAGTTGTTTAGCATATGTGACGGCAACAGCATATCACGATAGTTCTAAGACCAAGATTTACCTTTGTATCGGCCCTTTAAGCGAATGGTACGGGAAATTAATTACAAGTAAAGTAATGTGCTATACCTGGAGAAGACATTGGGACTACAACTCTTTCATAAATGCGAAAAACACATCAGCTGTCAGAGTTATTAAACAAAGAGCACTCATCCTCATACATTTAATCCATCTTTCAACACTTAAGATATTCGACGCTATTCCATCTTTGTGGGTAATTAATTCCTTACACCTAAAATTTTGATACTAAAATACAAAGGTTTCTTGAAAACCATACCTTAATACAATAGTACAACGTTCACAAAATTGGTATTTATATCTAGCTGAATGATCCAGTTTTCGTGATGGTATTATTACAGAAGTTGTCACACAAGTTTGTCAAAAGCTAATTGAGTTAACATATGCATGGGATATATTTCATACCAGGTATATTAATACACAGGGTAATAGACAATTTTCTTCGTCTAAAAGCACTTACTTTTAAGGCTTTAACCTAAAAAGAGAACATTGTAATCAAGAAAGCAACACCATTATATTACCCAAGTAAATCTGGCAAAAATCTAATACAAGCTGTCTCAAAGTGAATCTTACCTAATTTTCTGCAACCAGCTGGAAGGTGATCTGTAACCGGATTCTTGATAACCTAAATAGAATTAGCAGAATGAGTTAGTTTTTGAAATATGGAAAAAATTGGCTCAGGTTAAATGCTGGTGATAATGGCGGTTGCTCTCTTGTCATTGCAAGAGGGAATATAATGATAAATTTTATAAAAAAGCATGTGTTAGATTCTGTGTGAGATGTGTGGTGTCAATCGTGCTGACCAAGTAGCATCCTCCTGAAGACTCACTAGCTTTCCAAAGGGAGTGTGTTTGAGGTGGCTGGAAAGACCATTTAAAGATGAGCTGGCTTAAGTCCTAGAAAAAGTGTTGAAAACTTGAGACCAGCATGATACCTGAAAGTGGATGGTCACTGCAGAGGAGGCAACAGAACTTGCAGTGAAATGCTTTACAACGAAAAAGAGCAGAAGCAATGAATAGAAAAACAAAGGGCCTGAAAGAACATGAATTGTTGGCTGCATCAAAAGGCCTTTATATTGTGAAGTTATTCACTGTCTTATTGTACACTTTAAACTTATCATTCGAAATAATCTATTCTCAAGAAAATGTATATATAAGTGAATAGTGTTAATTAAATAATATTTTGCTAAAATATTGTAGGAGTATTGTAGCAAACCTTGAGCAGCTTCTGTGTTCCATTTGCAGCATGAATACTAAGTTTGTGAAGGAGCTGAACTGGATAAAACAGAAATGCATGATCACTATGAAAAAACTGCTTCTTTTAAATTACTTAATTGAAAAGAAGAATAAGATGGTAACACTAGGTTGCTTATAGATACAAATTAATGCAGAAGGCAAAAGGACATAACTTTTGACCATGCTACAAATACTTTTACTCCAGGAAAAATACCAAAAAGCAAACTGCAATCCAGGCAACTTTTCATCTTATTACAAGATTTTGTCATATACCCTGAAATGTTACAGAGCTACTAAATTTCTGGCACAAAAGGGGAAAAAATGTCACTAAACCTGAGAGTCATACTAGGAAAAAAACACAATATGGTATGCTATGACGAGGATATTAAAACCAGATCAATACTATGAAGATAGAAGTTGCTGCAGCACAAAAGTACAGGTCATGAAGATGTGGGGTATGCAAAACAGTGGAATTGCATCTTTGTTTGATGTCCTTTTCCAATGCTTGCATGGATTACCCATACAACAGCAATCTATTCTTACATATATATAGAATCAACAATGTTTCATATTCCTAGCCTATCCCTCACTTCTTCTGATGACTTTCTATACCTGAGACTTACATTACACATCCACCTAATCATATGCATACCTGTTCGATAGATTCTACTTTATTTCCTCCTCCTGAAGTGGCCAAGTCTCACTAGATATAGCATGATACACATGCTTCATACAATCTACCTTTAGCCTTGTGTGAGAGGCCATGCCTGATCAATAAAAGGCAACCTTTTCTACATTTCTTCCAACCTGACCTTACATAGGTTATGGGACTTGTACCTGCAGCCCCTCCTGCACTAAGCATGACTCTGAGGTAACAGAACTGGCTAACCACATTATACTCACTGCCACATATCTCAACCTTCTTGCACTCATCATTTTCTACCTTGCTTGGGGTTTAAACATGTTCTGTGATAAATCTCTGTCACTGCTTCCAGCTTACCTTTCACACCACTGTAGCATTCATGTACCCAGCAGTTGCAGTAACTGCATAGTATGGAATTAGACATACCCCTCAT
>JAAAKM020006971.1:75765572-75781354 GCA_010016025.2 Alatinidae sp. Z8VKAUB7J3 | reverse complement strand
CTAACAGTAACAAAAATTGAAGACGTAACTCCTGTAGAATACATAAACGTCACCAATAAAAGTCAACTATAGATTTTTACATAAGTCTTAATATAGCAACGAAAGACCCTCAGACATCACAGACCCTGAAATATGACAACCTTTTTGGGTGAAATGGGCGGGGATCAAAGCAGGTCTGCAGTCAATCAGCATTTTGGTTCCGCGGCAAGATATGGTGTCCAGCATAATTTATGCGACAAAAAGAAAGGAAAGGACTTTGTTAACAGAGTGGACCCCACACATTCAGAACATAACATACCGTTCAAACGGTACCGTTCAGAAATGCGTAAAGTAAGTAGTCCTTGTATTTTGTTCCCTGAATAATAAAACTGATAAGAGACATACGGAATCAAAATAAAACATCTGCTAAATTTCGAACTCACGACGATCCCAAGATTTATCAAAGATTCTAAATGCCTCGGGACAGCCTTACCGCCGTATTTTTTACTTCGTATAAGATATCTTTAATGTGGGTATCAGCCAGAGTCTTGAATTTCCTAAGCCTACCTGGTAATTTATGCAGTTAGAATGTAATGAAGTTACCAACAATTTTAATGACAATATCAAACACTATTCTTAAGATTAAGAAATTTTCATAAACGCCTTTCTTTGTATTGAACAGCTGTGTGCTGCTCTCATGAACTTCTTTCCTACGTTTTTATGATCTGTTAATGCATCAATGGCCTCTCCAGTAACCTCATCGTTTGGGTCCAAAACAGCAACATCATCTTCTCTTTAGATCCTCTGGTGTAGAATTCAACGAGTTTGGTCAAATATTCTCCCTTAGCCACCAATATTTTCTCCCTTAGCCACCAGTTTTACCCGAATTGCATCTTACAATTGCATTAAGCAGTTGATCGAATGGTGAAATTATGAAAGAAATTTAAAATCAAGTCAGCATGAAGTAGGCGTGACAAAAAGTTGTATGACATATTGCTGATGATTTAAACCTTTTCCAACACCAGTCAATCACAATATCCACTAAAAATACTATTGGAATACAAAATAGCTACAATAAATCATGATACATCTACTTAAAATAGTAATTTTCAAAACTTTGAAAAACGAAAATTTGACAATTGTTTAAAAATGACGTCATACCTCAAGGTCGTGGAAGTTGGAAAAATAAATTATACACCAAAAAGTTTACAGATAGCTTGTCTTTCTGGCTACTTATTAAACTTGAAAAACACCCTAGGGAAGAAAGTCCCCCGCGCCTGGAAAAAGGTTAGAGAGGCCCCTAAATGGGGAGCTTTCTGGCGTACCTAGAATGCTGCCTTTAAACACCATGTTTGATTCATGTACCGTGTTAACAAAATGGTTTTGTTCTACCTTTTGTCAAGTCATCTTGGATTCTAGGTTATATCCTTAAAAGATACTCATGGAAGTATTTTTGCTGATTAAAAGTTCCCCCATTAACAGATAGAGGATGAACTCCATGCCCACCAATAAAGATAAATATGATAGTACTCGAAACATTTATGCTACAAACTAAATACATTGTCATCTTTTTTTAAGCATTCAAACAGAAGCGATCTTTTAATCAAAAACGTTTCGTAGTTACAGCAGTAGTAGAAGTAGTGGTAGTTGCAGTAATAGTTGCAGTAGTAGTTGCAGTAGTAGTTGTAGTAGTAGTAGTAGTTGTAGTTGTAGTAGTAGTAGTAGTTGTAGTAGTAGTGAATGAAGAAGCAAAGTGAAAGGTTTAGAAGTCTATTTGGGTTTATTACTTTATGAAAGGGTTGCAAATAGGACCTTGCTTAATCTGCATCACTGCTTGGAGTTTGAACAATACTTTTTTACGACGTGAAGGGTAAAACGGCCATGTAAACACAATTTTTGTTAAGAATTTTAGGGACGTTTACAAGGTTTTCCTGTCCAGTGCTCAGGATTATCTCATAAACCAGAGATAATTTGAGACATACTCAAACAAAAACATAAGCAACTCTTTAATAGTAAATATAGCTTGTGATATTATTATTATTATATACCAAACCTACGAGTGGATAAAATGAACTCCTTAAAATATGAGTAGGTAAGGAGTCGGTGCTCGTTATGCCATAGAGAAAATGACGTATGACATATTAGCGGTAAGACAAAGCAAAGGTAAGCTTCTTAACTTCTGATCCAATTAAGAGGATGAGACTTTTAAGAGTGTTGATCGCAGACTACAAAGCGGTTTCTGGAAACACTTAGAGGACCGGTTCATCGAACCTGCTTTGGATGCTGTTACCACTAATTACCTTCTGTTAACTATCTTGACGGTCTGTGACTCATTAATGAAAAGGGCAGGATCTAATATTGAAATTTTCTTGTAAACTATTCGAAACTACTTTGGTCGCAAAATTTTTACCAATCAACAACTAAAGGATTTTCTACTTCATCAAATACCTAAATAGATAAACATAAACATAGATTGATAGATAGATAGATAGATAGATAGATAGATAGATAGATAGATAGATAGATAGATAGATAGATAGATAGAAATGTTGATTTTGGCAATGTTGTAATGATTCATCCTTGCTTTATATATCCAATTTGTGAGTATGAGTAATTTCCTGTCTACAAAAAAGACATAAGGAGAATAAAAAAATTTGACAATTGTTTTCTTTGCCCCCCCCCCCCCTCCAGACCAATGAAGCTGGCCCCGTGCTTGCTCTGAGCCTATTATTTTGATTTCTTTTATTTACAGGTTTACAGAACTAAAGGTAGTGTTAGGTTTAGTTTAGGAAGTGAATGAGTGTGGCTACTAACAACCATTCGGTTCGCTTATGTGGAAATGTTAGCTGCAGACTAGTCAGCTTTATGCCTCGCCCTCTCCATGAGATTCAATAGCTTTAATTTTTTCCTTGCAAACATTTATGATACTGTAAAAATATTTGCCGCATTTTTCTAAGGAAACACAGAAACTCAGAAACTAGTTTTAATTCATTAACCTCTCTCTGAGGCTACACCTGGCCGAGGGCATAAATGACATGAATGCCATAGCTATTAAGCTGTTTCAAGAGAGTTGATGTCAGAAGAGGTCGAAGCAGTAATGGTAAAGATGCTGTCTCATCTGAGAAACTCACATAGTGATGGTAATGGTGTTTCTGCAACTTTTTATGACATACGATTAATCAACAGTGAATTACCGCTTGCCTGACATATTCTAATTATTCGAAGACAAGTTCTGGCTGTGGTAAAATTCGTAGCGCCCTATGACCCTCTTAAATATGTTTGATTAATACTCCAGTTAATAGGTCATACTAGCGGAAGTTTTGTGTAGCTGGTAACCATTTCACATTGCTGAAAACACAGATTTCCAGAAGAAAAACTTCTGGTTTGCAAGTGCTCTTAAAGGGCTCCTTATGTTTTATTTCAGTGACAACACTGCTGCAATATTTCCAACCTTAGTAACGGAAGATACTTATGTAGGGATGTTTTGTCTTTTCTGTTGCTGGACTTTAATGTCCAAACTGCTCCGAGACCCCTCAGAGTTTTGCCTGGGAGTGATCTTCCAATGGCAAAGAAATGTCCTATCTCTCGGTTCTAGGCAAACCTTGCCACCACCTGGCATAATGCGACACAGGCCGATGCCACTTTCAGATGCTCTACTCAACTTTTAAAGACTACATTGACAACAAGGTGCCAGTATTACATTCCAGACAATATATATTTCATCAGAAACCCTTTTGGCCTTTTTGTGACTCCTCTGTGTGCAAATTTGTTAGGTGGAAGCTCATTTCAACGTGTTTAAATTCGTTTTTATTATTTTGGCCTCTCTGAGCCTAAAGTTTCTGGTTTCTTATATGTAATAAACTTGTTTGGCTACATTTAAGATTATTACGTGGGCAATGACGTTTATTCTTAGACCCTGTTTACTCGAGTACGGATCCAAACTGGTACGGATCCGAAGGGATCCAATCCCGTCTGAACGCTCTTATATGAGATTCTTAAGACGAGTTCGAATCCATTTGGCTCCAGAGCTCAGCATTCAATACCTTCTATTGTTACTTGACTGCCGTGAAAAAGAATGCCAAAATACGAACAATAGGTGATAACTTAAAAAGTGTCTACATTGGGGCTAACATAGAACATAAAAGGAGATGATGTCAAATATACCCAGCAGTGATAGTACTTGTCACCTCGTGTTCTTTCCGTACCAGTTTGGATCCGGTGCAGACTCCAAAGTGTTTACACGAGACCTCCTCGGGATCGGATTCAAATCGGTTCACTTTCAAGCGGACCTAAATTGATACGGGCAGCAGATCCAAACGAGATCAGATCCACCCGTTTCCCCGTAAACGCAAGGTACTTAAATCCATACTTGTGTAAACAGGGTCTAAGATAGCGCTTCCCGCCTGAAGTGTCAATTGCAAATATACATTTTTCTTATGTTAAGAATATAATAACAATTACTCGTACTTTCTTTGGATAATGATCAAATCGGCCGTGTGGATTATAAGAATAACATGAATTCAAAGGCTTTGCTAGGAGACAGATATCCGAAAGATCACATCAAATCTAGCTATCGAATCAAGCAGTATCCTTGATGCAATAAGTCAGTGTCGCATCAGCTTGTGTGCAAAGGAACGAATGCAAAGAAGAGGAAGACCAATATATTGCATCTGCAATCATGTTAAATGATTGCTTACCTACTATCTGTATGTGGAATGGCATTAGCAGTAATAAAGATTGAACCTAACGTTTTTCTCGTGGCTATTAATACACGAAATCATGGCCAATATAACCGTACTAAAAGTTGTTATTATATATCAAAAAGCGAAAACCCTACGAAAAAATTGGCTACAACAGTTTCATTATTGTATTCCCGTACGTATATCCTTACAGTAATGCTATTAATATGTTGAGACCATAATGATGCAAGAGGCAATAAATGATTTGACGTTAGATCACACAAGTGATAAGTGAAGATGCCTTCACAAAAGTTATCTAGCAACATCGAAGAGATAATCCGGCATCTATCATTAGTCCTTAAGCAGCTAACTTCCAGATATTAGTATATTTAATTGGTTGAAGGATTAGGGTGATTAGAGGAGGCTTATACATTTTATGCATTGAGAACTGCGGAAGTAGAGAAAGAGCCCTACCCTGAGCAGATTTCATCATCTAACATTTCTTTCTGCATAGGGGCATGCTGCTCGAGAATATTCAAAACGCAAAATCTTCAATCGACCAATTGCATATGTTTGTATAAATGTGTTAGTACGAATGACTACAAAGATCTTATGTGGGCCTACGGATAAAAGACATTAGCTTACTCATCCCTTTTATTGTGCTTCGGCCCACCAGGCGAAGGTCTAGTGCATTAGTTGTCCTGCTTCGGACGAGCAGGCAACATGAGACAGCACGCATGCGTGAGAAGTCACTTTTGCACGTTGCATTGAGAAGACAGCTGGATATAGCACGAGGAGACAGAGAAGTATCTTTATTATCTCATTTTATCTTTATATCTTAATATTTATCTCTTTGTACATACATACAATGGATCCTAATCAGCAAATTTGGTAATACGGTAAGTATTCGGTTAATTTCATATTAGGGTCATAGTTCTGGGGCTGGGGCTGCCTTACCATTTTCAGAACACACAAGTGTCCTCAAACTACACTGAATTCCAAATGTTGTAACCAAACCAAGCTATTGGTAACTGTGCGCCCCCGCCCTCCCCGACATTAAAAGCCAAGTGCTGAGTTTCTGTATAGTGTAATTGTAAGAATACTATAAGATAAGAAGGTTCAGGAAATAAAATAGATTATTATCGTCAAAGAGATTGCAAACCAGAACAAAAGGATTTCGCGGCTCTTTTCGTTAAGCCTATTACGTCACAGAACATTCTTAAGACCACAGTGACCGAATTTTAGAGCTATTGTATGTTGAATAGCTTTTATTTTCTCCGCCTGTTTCCTGATTCGTTCGAGGTGCGCGGCAATGCATATATCATAAATACTATGACAGAAAAGCGACTGGTAAATTTTTACGTTAGGACTATCAACATACTCGTTGCGTGACGTCTATGTCTATGTTAGGACGAGTTTCGTTAACTCATTGATGATTCAATATTATCAAACAAACATGCTGGTGACCTTTGTTTAGCAAATAATGTATGAAAACCGTCCCAGAACAAGCAAAACGCGGCCATTTCGGAGGAGTAAAATTAAGAGAACATACAATAGGTTGCGAACTGATTAATGTAGCTGGAAGGCTGACCTTCCAATGTCAAGTCACTTGTTATAATGAAGCTGACCTTCAAATTACGTAGAGCTGGATATCGATACTTGTTAGTGATGGGTGAGAAGCCAACGGAGCTAAGACAATTTTTAAAAAACAGGTCAAAACTATAACGTACCTCCATTCTTAGACAAAGTCTGCTTCATCCTCTCTTTTTACCGTACATGTGATAAGATGAGAGTGATTTACGATTACATAAGAATACACCCGTAACCGCCGTTCTATAATTTACGCCATATCACTTGGTATAGAGAGGCTGACCTTCAAATTACTCAGTTCTGGATACCAACACTTGTAAGCAATGGGTGGGAGGCCTTCGAATTCGGAGCTGGAACGGTTTAAAGAGCCGGTCATAGACGACAACGTACTCCCATTAATTTGCCCTCTTGTTTGCCGAAGTCTGCTTCATCCTCTCTCCTCGCCTTACATGTGATAACATAAAGGTGATTTAGAGTGTACATGAGGATATACCCCTATCCCTCTCTCTATCATTTCGGGCAATGATGCCGTCGAATATTATCTATATTAGTAACTTTTAAGGAAGAGAAAGGACAAACATTTAACAACAACTAGGCTAGACCCACTTCTGCTTGTTTTATTTTACACACAGGAGTTTGAGGTTCGTTCGCTAGAGTAACTAAAGCTGGATGAATAGGGTAACATCTCTGCAAACGTAGGTTCTTCTTTTGATTCTGATTGAAACATTTACTATTTATATATTACTTTATTCTACTTAAAATTTCCCTCTGAACTTGTTTGTCAGTGAGCTATACTACACGATAAAGATCCAATAATGCCAACTATCATACTTCTTTCTTCTTCTTTTTCTTTCGGCTCCTCCCTTTTAGGGGTCGCCACAGCGGATCCTTTGTCGCCTTTGCTTCCTCCTCTGTCACGCCAACCAGCGTCATGTCCTCCCTCACCACATCCATAAATCTTCTCTTTGGCCTCCTTCTCTTTCTCCTACCCGGTATTCCTATCTCCAGCATCCTCCTTCCAATATATCCCTAATCCCTCCTATGCACATGCCCAAACCATCTCAGTTTTGTCTCTCTCACCTTATCACCCAACCGTCTTACCCGGGCTGTTCCTCTGATATAATCGTTTCTAATCCTGTCCATCCTCGTCACTCCTAGAGAAAATCTCAGCATTTTCAATTCTGCCACCTCTAGCTCTGCCTTCTGTCTTTTTGTCATTGCCACTGCCTCCAAGCCATACATCATAGCTGGTCTCACCACTGTCTTATACATTTTACCCGTCATTTTTGCTGATATCCTTCTGTCACAGATCACTCCAGTTATCCTTCTCCAACCATTCCAACCAGCCTGCGCTCTCCTTTTTATCTCCCTACTGCACTCTCCGTTACTCTGGATTGTTGACCCTAAGTACTTGAATTCATCCACCTTATCAAGTATCATAATACAATAATACCAAAATCAAGTAGTTGCATTCTATGCCCTCTAAATCTTCAAGAGGCAATCTTAATTCTCGGGAGTGGCATTTACTTCTTAGGTGCCCTATTTTTCAAGCTCCATGTGATTGCAAAAACTCCTTAACCTTTCTTAAGGCGTTTAATAAGCATCGAAAATATTCTAAAGGGTGTTCGGGATAAAGTTTTTAGGATCACAGTTCAATTTGTGATGTTTAATGGATGTTGTGTGTACACAGTGTACAGATTAAGTCTCATTTATGCTAAATTTCTTTCAACGCTTCTTACTTGGGATTGCAGAGATTAAAGTAACATCGTAGGCGTTGCGTTGGCCTAGCAAACGGAGCAATAGAGTGCCGGAGTTTGATTCCAAGAATGCGGACCTCATATAACCAACCGGAGCTTAGAATGCTCTCCTTCTGGGAAGGATTTATGCAATATGATGTAATGTAAAGTCATAATAACGAACAATAATACAACCGTATTTTTCCGACGTTTTCGTTTCATCTTGACGCCATTCTCAAGGTGAATAATGAATCACTAAATAACAATAATTTATGACTTTTGTATAAATTATTCAAATTCAATATTCAAATCTAAACAAAAACTTTGGCTCGTATGGAGTACGTTTGAACATTTAAGTTAGGCTTGAAAATGCGAATGTACAACACTTCTGTCACCAAACAATCGAATTTGTTGCCCCACCTAGCCAGCTCTTAAAAATGTTCAATCAGACGTTCTTGAATTCTGAAGTTACGCCTCTCAGCGTAATGTTATGATTGTATGATTGTATTCTTATTCACTTGTCTTTGCGTTAGCAAATCTCTATTAATAATAACGAACGTACAAACTTCTGTATCTCTTTCATTATCATCATCATTATCATTATCAATAGAGCCATCGTCATGATAATAATTGTTATGGTCATATTCATCGTCATCATTATCATTGTCCTACTCCTCCCCATGATCATATTACCGTCGCTGACTTTTATTTACACCGCGGCTTCCCAGTCAAAAGTTCAATGAAAGACCGAATACTCAGTAAGCGCCTTCTTAAAATCCCAGAGCCACTTTTTAAAAAGGGGAAACACGTCACTCGTTTCAATTCTCCTTATGATTGTTAACGATAAATTGATTTGCGAAGACGAAGTTTGGATAATCCATTAAAAAGGTCTTACCTCATCACAAGTATTGGTAAAACAAACTGATCATGTGGTTTATTTGAAAAAAACTTAAAGTAAATTGCTACTGGTACCTACCCACGCTATCCTTAATCAGAAATATGGTAGCATATACACATTCTGCCGTTATAACTAAACTTGCGTGGGTGTTTTCAAAACAAGGTTTGCCATAAAATGGATTTAGCATGTGACTCACTTGCTTAAGGAACTTCAAACGTACCGAATGTATTCTGACGAAAATAATCATAATTTTTATTCAAATAACTACACCAAATACCCTCTAGACCCTAATGTAATTATAGTTAGATCCAGTGCTCGTAATTATGGTGGGAGATCGGTCGTATTAGGCTTGGGCTCGGAAAAGATAACCGCCAAATAGAGTACACGATGATGTATGAAAAGTTTGATAATATTTTACACTGGCTGCATTATTCTTGTTGATTTAGATAACCAAAAGATCCAAATTTAACAACGATATGTTGAGCAATAGTCGAGATACACCCTTTCAAACTTTTAATAATGCCAATCAAAACCTTGTTATTTGAACACAGTTCATAATTTACGAATTGACAAAAATTTGCATTTTTTCCATAAAGCTTTTTCCAAATCAAAACAGCTATTTCTACCAATGAGATTTAAACGCTACATTTTACATGGGCATTTGGTGGCAGGGTTAACACGTTGATGTAGTTGTGCTTGGGATCCCTCAGAAAATGATTTTTGCAACGCGATCACTTTAGTTCTCTATTGTTGCTAACGCCTTGCAGGCAAGACACGAGATATAAGAAAGACACTTCTTTTCACCGTAAAGTTTCAGGCTTATGTTGACAACAGTGCCGAATTTGGCCTGCGGTGGGAGGGGGGGGGTGTGTGGGTGTGGGTGGGGAATATGTCAGAATATATTTAAAGGGATCGGGACTACTGCTGATTTGTAAGTTGAAACTGCAACAACTGCACTTGAAAAAATATACGGAGTTGCCTTTGTTCTTACATATTTAACTTAACTCGAATAACAGAACACTAATATCTCTAATTAATCGATGTATTACAATCGTCTATACTCTATAAATTCTTTCTCGGTTCCCTATCGGTTCTTGGTTCGGGGTTTTAATTCATTAAACGCATGTTTCTCATCTTATATACACAAAATAACGACTAGTCACGTGTCTGGGTTGAGTCAGATTCCAGACTACTTCCAGATCAATTGCTCTTAACTGTGTATCCAAGTAAGTGACAGGACCAGAAGAATTAAAGGGGTGGAAAGCTCGACGTACTTCATTTTTTGAGGATAGGCAGACCTGGATGATCTGAGGCATTGATCACTTTTTCACAACTGGACAGACGCAAATGAAACGCCAGAGACAAAGAAATAAACACTACGGTGCTTTTAGAGGTAAAACTAGTGCAATACTAACATAAGAATCATTACATTCAAATTCAACAAACAACAAAATATCATCAAAAACAAAGTTTGGTAATTATCGTATCTCACGTGCTGCCTTGACTTGATCTGGATCATTGAAGATAAAGCTGTATACTCCCAGTCTGTCGATGGCTGGATCCCATTCTATGGACAGCTGGCCGAGAACAGTTGGTTCCACGAACTGAAATCTCTGAATTCAACTCGTCCTCTTTTTTTATATATTCGTGTCCCGCCTTTATTTGGATAATGATGTAGTGGAGTAGAAAACTCTGGATGTCCCATTCCCAACGACGTTGCACAATGACATGCCATTCACGCAATTATATGACGTGCACATTACTTTAATCCACATACTTGACACACTTCTCGTGGCTCGGCATCATCACGAAAAAAGGTCCTGAGCATATTCGGTTAAACAAGCTGAGACATCTGTGTGATGCTACCTCGATGCACTTAAATGCTGGCGCTGAACATTTACCAGCAATCTAGTTGATCTTCTTGAGCACGAGTAATGCTTATACTCAAGTGTTCCACTTCTTGGCGCTTCTCTTCAAGACATATTCCTTTTGCTTTCTTGTATTGCTTGCACGTTTCTCCGTGCGCAAGGTCATATTGAAGTAGATCTTGCTCTGTAAAGAGCCTTCTTTTGTTCATGTAATCTTTGCTTTCAGGTGTCATCTACTAAGACAATGGTAATTTGATTTTCTCTTTGATAATATAATGTTCAGTGGCCTCGTTGATGGTCTATTTGAGGTTAGCAAGACGTGCTGCAATACGAACTGGTGCTGCTTCGATGTTGTAGACTTGTGTGACTTTAATTTTTTATGCTTCCTTAATGTTTGGGTAGTCGCTCAGGGTTGTTAGCATTAATTTCTTCTTTCTTGGAAGTACTAGGTTAGATATTTTACTCAATCGTCGGCTTTTGTCCTCATATAGCGACATCTTGAGTGCACACTGAACAAAGTGTTAGTGATAACCAACGGACCTTTTCATTCCATTCTCCCATCATAATTGTGACCCTTTGTGACTTGCAGCATTTCATGAGCTCGTCAAGGCAGCTATAGAATTAATCAACTTCGTCTTCATCTGCATACGCTGCTTGGGCATAGACTACGGTGACATTGACCGAACGGGGCTATCAATTTGGCTAGTAACATGTGATGTGAGTATAACTGGAAGGATGGCACCGACTGATAGACGTTGTAATCGAGAACTAAACCAACGCCACTATGATTGGTTGTTCCTCCTGGGCAGAAGATCGGCCAGTTCTCTTGTGCAAAAATACCCAATAGAGATCAGTACACTTTGCAGAGACCTAAACTGCACACCTTCATTTTCTCTGTTTCTAAAAGAACGTTGTCTAACTTGATACAGCGTTTTTACGTTCCACAAACCCACTTTTGAACTATCAAACGGAGATCTTTTGGATCATGCAGCAGCCTTTTCATAGTGGCGGGTGTTTGATACAGGGTTACGGGTGTTTGATAGTAGATTGGTACTATTCACTGGTTGACGGTCCAACAATCTGCGAGACCTTGAAATCACGTTACTAGGCGCGACGCCTGCGCTTATCGTTTTACGCTGGGTCCCGTTCACGCAGTTGTCTTCTTTTTCTTTCTTTGGTACTTTTATTTTTGTTTGCAAAGTTAAGATACTTGAGTGGGTAGCTCACATTTCGTCTCCAGAATATTTAACCCGTATGTGCAGTTTATGACCGATTGGTCGAGGAGGAACTCACCCGCCCTTTGACAGGTTTATTTTTAATTCCGTTGGGTGTTTTTACACTCTATTCACTGGACAGTGCCAGTGGATGTAGAAGGTCGGTTTAGTAGTTGAACGACTAAACATAAAACAGGTAGTACTGGCTTACATGTTATTAATAGAATTTATACTTGGTATACTTTCATTAAGACGTAAAAACGACAGAAACCTTTCAACACCTTGAATCAATATATCTCAAGCAAAATACTACTTGTTTGACTGATACCCATGCTAAAAGACGAAAGTTGTAGCTTATCACAACACAAATTAAATTTCACTCAGGATTGTTAATCTAGCAGGTGCAACCATCACAGATTATTATTCATATGTACTTTGTTTTTAGAGGAGATGAATCAGTCTTTTGTGCAATAGGAATACTTGTGCATTATCAAACAAAGGATGTTTTGTGTCATAATTGAAACTGATTTCAATAAAAACATGATTACACACTGTTCTTAAACCAACAAAGTTATTAACAAAACGAGAAAACCCTTAACGCTTCTAGTAAGAAGAGAAATCGTGGTGAAACCTTTCAATATAGTTTAGCCTTAACCGTTGATTGAATATCCATCCCCCAGCTAACGCATTTTCTATCAATAATCGTTGCTAGTAGCAGGTAAACTCTTTCCAAGGATCAACTGTGAATTTTGATATCTACTTGAACCCTTTACTTAGGGTAGGCCTCAGAATTTGTATTGAATAACTAGTAGTGAAGACAAAAAGCCTTGGCTAGACAACGCCCCTCATCTTTTTAAAGATTTTGGTTAAATTGAAAACATAATTTATGGTTTATTGATATCATCGATGTCTATTTAGAATGTTCTGTGTTGCTACCCATTACCACTGATTTGTATTATGATAGCATTTGATATTATCATGATGATATTTTTATACTTGCTTTATGGCCATATTCATTAATATAATGTTACTGAAGAATGTATGAGTTTGAATATCAATTGATTGTACCAAGGATTGGTGAGCAAAATGTCAGCTTAATAAGAATCATTGCAATTGCCTTCTGTAATATCTCGCTTACGGAAAACGGATGCTCATTGAAGATGCGAGAAGAGGAAATTTTCTATTCTTACTTTGCGCCAGTCGAGGAAAATAGGCTAAAAAACTTGATCAAAGCGTGTCAGTTGCTTGTCTTTTCAACATCTTGTTCAAGTGCGGTTTATTGTTCTTCTGCACCTGCCACAATCCTATGGTTGTGCTTTGGACAGGTGCACTTTCGTTCAGTTGTCAACAAGTTCTTTGAGATCTGTCAGTTGAAAGGGAAATCACGCCAAAGGGACACTCCCTTCTCTCTCCACATGAGAAATTGACGATGATGTGCACTGTAGGAACGAAACATGATTAAGTCATCTGTAAACTGAAGCCAACCATTGACATATTGCATCAATAACAACAGAGGTTAAACGAGAAGAACTTTCACGAGAATAGGTCTTGAACCAATACGACAAAATTCTCTCCTCATTTCATACACTTGCTAACCCAAAAGATGTGGAATTATTATGCATGATCATCCGTATATATTTTATACGATACCTATTGGTTTCTGATGTAAAATGGCGTAAGGATTATTGGCAACTAAGATTTACTAAGAATTATCAAAAGACAGAACTAATTGTTTGTTGCATTTACTCAGATGAAAGAGAACTTTCTTGTGGATAAGGTGGTAAGAAAACTAAAGAAATCTAAGACTTTGGTAAATCAGCCGATCAAATAAATATGTTTTAACGGAACGTTAGGTTGAATAGTAATGTTAAACTGGTGTAAGTTGCCTGATGCGTTTCCTTTACCATCAATCCGGAAAGTATGGCCTATTGAATCCTTGAATTGCAAGATCTAGTGGGTCTTTTATGACGGTACCTCATTTGAAGATAAACTGGCCTTCCCAAGATATATCATGGAGAGTGCTGTTCATCCAGAGAAAGGGCATTGTAGCGTTTGCCAATTTTGGAGGAACCATCATTCTCCTTCATAAGCCATAGCAAGAATAATTGTCGTTGGAGATTCTTGATATACTTGAAGTCATATTTTTTCTACTTTTCAAAAATTTCATTTCATCTCAGTCTAAAGATAAGTGCCCAGCACAAGGCGAGTAGATGAAACATAGTGAGAAGACATAATATGAAGAGCTAGTGGTTTATTCTACAACCATCCCCCAATCAATTAATTACAATAGATAAAACAAGCTCAGTGAAGACCGCAACATAAACTATAAGGGACATTAACAACTCACAAGAGACATACTCAAATAGTGCACTGAAAGATCACCATATTATGTTTTGTCACTATGTTCCAACTATGTGCTTTGTGCTCGGCACTTATCTGTATTCTAAGAATTCGCTTTCCGCCAGGCTTGTCCATTGCAGACGTCATTCTACACTACCGGTAATTATTCTGTAAGACAGAGCAGACCGCTGCATGTTTTAGTCTGGAGAAAGAGAAGAAACCAGACAAAGTACCTTTACTCCATTAAATTAACTCTGACAAACAATACTTGCAAAATCAAATGCTACAAGATACCAAAGTAACCGCCTCAAGTTCATGAAAGGTATAATACGAGAGTATTCATTTAAAGAAGGATTTCCTTTATAATAGAAGGCTAGTATACAAACTTAACAAATGTTAACAATGTTCTCCGCTTAACAAATTCGGCCATTTTGCCGAACTGTCACAACAAATGTCTATTTATGCCAAATGAAAGTTTCTTAAACAATTTTAAAGTCTATATATAGCATTGGCATTTTATATTATCTCAATGTTTTCGTTAAAGATTTAGATGGTGTAAGTGATATTTCATCGAGTGAAAACTCTCCTACGACTGAGTGCTTTACCCTCTCGCCCCTCCCACAAAATGACTCCTTTTTCTTCATTTTCAAATAGAGACTATTGAAAAAGAGTCTCTATGTTTACCTTACTACACAAAATTAACATGTACACAAATTAACGCGGCTTTTGTTAACGTTGATATAATTGGACTAAAAATGCATTTTGACTGACATTAATTAACGTTTTATGATCAATTTAATGTTCCAGTAACATTAATTAACGTTTTGGTCCAATGATCAAACAATCATAGTGCCACCGTTAATTAATGCATGTGTTAATGAATGACTAAAATCAAATGCTATAAGAGAATGTCTTTCGCCGCAGTGTTCTCTTTCCCCAAAATTTATGTAATGCATACCTAAAATTGGCTTGAAGGACAACATTACCGAACATTCACTTCCAAAATAACACCATCAAGTGGGAGATCTTAGCTTTTGATCTAATGCACAGTGGTTTTATCAGGTGCCCGTTTTCACTGTACTTGCTCCCCTGATAGGCGTCTTCAAATTTAAAAGAAAAAGGTTAAAACTCGCACAGTTCGACTTTTATCACTAGCTGTCATTTCACTCCACATTTCATATACCTCCAATCTTGTCAATAGCGAGTCACACAATGCTTTGGTATCGCGGTATACTTGTAAAACAAAGAAGCTCAAATTTATGAACAAAATCTATAGAGGCTGCTAAATAATCAAAGTTTCCTTTTAATACTTCAACATATTGCCGCCAAGGAAAATTTTACAGGGGCACATATTTTTTAAAATTTTGGCACAAAATCAACGTTTCAAAAATTAGCGCTACGTTGAAGTTAACGTTTCAGAAATTAACGTCAGCATCTAATTAACGTGGATTTAATTAACGTTTTTTAATTGCAAAAAC
>JAAAKM020006971.1:75731168-75765472 GCA_010016025.2 Alatinidae sp. Z8VKAUB7J3 | reverse complement strand
AAATCAACTGGAACGTCATTGGATTACGCAAGGTCAGAAAGAACTTACATAATCCTCAGCAATAATGGGAACGCAATCTACTTAGCTGTACACAGGAACATTGCTGAAAACGTTGTAAGTTTCAAAGGAAATTCAGATCGGGTAACAGAAGTTACCATCGAGCTGAATGGATGTTGCCATTTACAATGCGTACAAGGTTATCTCTGAACATCCAGCCTTGACGATGAAGATGTGTTAAAAGTCTATGAAGAGATCGATAACCCTCTGAAAAGTTTGAAGTCCCACGACAAATACATTACGGGTTACTTCAATGCCAAAGTTAGCTCAAGAAAAACGAATGAAGGGTACACAGGAAGTTATGGGTCGGGAAGCTGGTACCAATTAGGACCCGTGCCAGAGATTTTCGCAGAGCGCTACAACCGCAAGATCATCAACATCTTCTTCAAGAAGAAAAAGAAAAGACGGTGTACATCGATTTCTCGTCATGGACAATTACTAAATGAGATATCCTTACAAGCAAACTAGATACAGTGAAAGACATCTCAGTCCTCAACAACTTCAGTACAGTAGTGACCTCTGATTGGTCTGAGGCTCGATGAAGATCAACACAAGATTGGAACGGAGCAAGCACATCAGGAAGCCCGTAAGAATCAACAGAGAGAAGATGAGAGTACAAACTGAAGAATTCTAAACAGAACTTCTCAACAGATTCAAAGCCCTAAGAAACAAATTAACTCAGTTTGTGACGAAATGACATCTGCCATACACAAAGCAGCCATCACTGTAGCAGGAAGACATAAACGTGATAAGATCTGTAAGATGACACTAAGCGGCTAAGAAAGAAACGCCAAAAGCTCAAGTGCAGAGACTCTGCCCATCAAATCAAGTACAATGAAATTAGCAAGTCTATCTGTCGGAGGAAGATCAAAGATATCAACAATTACAGCAAACAGCAGATCATCGACACCATCAATAACAACGGAAGCTTCAAGGCAGCCAAAAGAAGACTTGGGAGTTGAAATAAATAAATTTACCGAACGCAAAGAAGAAGATGGTACACTTATCAACGACCGTCAACGTACGGCGGGTAGATGCCAGGAGTTTTAGACCAAAATTCTTAGGTTGAGACGGCTAGTCACCACAACTGATAACCACCGACAGAACAACAGATCTTCAGAGAGTACAACACAAGCAATACTCCAATCCACCAGCAGGCCAGGTAAAGCAAGCCATCAGACTAATGAGCTAGAATAAAGCACCAGATGATGATGCCATGACCACTAGCATGTTGAAGGACGGAGGTGAACCCATCATGAAAAGTCCAGCCAATCTCCTGAATATGTGTTATGACCTATGCGTTTTCCAAGAAATTGAAAAACTGACACCATCATCGTGTTGCATCAGAAGAAAGAGACAGAAGAAGTGATAAACTATAGACCAATACGCCTCCCGTCAGTCATGTACAAGGTCTTATCAAGTATACTAGCCAGAAGGCTGATAACAACTGTAGACCTCTACCTTCCTGGAGAACAGGCAGGTTTCAGCTCGGGTTTCTCCACAATTGATTACTGGCAAGTAATCAATCAACTGCAGGAGAAGGTCAACGGAGTATAAGATCGCATTCTGATTTTCCTTCGTGGACTATGAGAAGGTATCATCGATGACAAGGCTTTTGACTCCATAGAGTTCAATCCTAGGATTGAGGCACTAGAGCACCAGGCAGTGGATTAAACATATGTCTTTATCCTAAAATGTCTATACAGTAAAGCAATAGCTACTCTTCATACCACTAGCGACAAGATCAAGCTAGGAAGAAGAGGATGGCAAGAAAACATCTCTATACGGCTTTTAACATCCTGCATACAGAATGCAATCCTCCCATTGTCACCCAAGTGTCCAACTTAAAGCTGGAGATTGGATCAGGCTTCGAGGAGCGAACGGCCTGGAGGTGCCTTACATTGGGCATTAATGGGTTAAAAGGTTAAGATTTTAAAAATCCGTTTTAATGTTTACCTTGATTCGGTTTCCTTGTCTCTTCATAAATACAAGTTAGAAGAGAACACTTAACTTTGAGATTAACGATTTTTGTAGCTTTTACCAATTCATCAATTTACTTCAGGTCGCCCAAAACATATTAAAAGATATTGTCGTACTAGCGAAGCCTTTGTGCATATATCATATCTGAGACGTAGGAATAAAAACTGCTAAAAACTGTAGGAATAAACGACCCTATTTTTCAAAAGCAAAAACTTTTAGCTCGGTTTAAGTTGAAACTTAAAGTCTGCAAACATGCCGTGTTTTCGAATTTGTTTCTGTGTATTATGACACATTATGGACACTAAATAGATTGACGAAAGACAAATAGACTATAAATTGCTGCTCATTTTAATGAATATTTGGCAGGCAAAAATTAGTCCCCGTAATAGTCTTGCATTATTGTCACATTCTTAATCTTTTTGCCAGTGCTGACAATTAAACTTTATCGATACCTGTTCATAGCAGTAAATTAAACTTCTTTAAACCTGTTAACGACACTTATCTGATATTAAAAGGCGTTAAAAGTAATATATGCCATTTGCCAAATCTTATCCGACACTTCTAAAATTTGCACATATTTTTAAGTGTAAGCGTTTACATGTAAATGTCTACCCTTTAAGATGTTGTTTAAAACTATCAAAATTTACAGAATTCTTTTACCAAACCTTAGTCTTGTCTTTATATATACATACGGCGTACGTTGCTGGTCATACTCCTAATTGTACCTGATCTCAGTTGTGTTCTATGATCCGTGTCACCCAAATCTACAAAAGATGTAATTCGTGTTCAACAACAATTACCTGTCGAACAATCGCCCATATCCAATGGATACGGCTCCTAGCGTAACACCATATCCTGTTTTCATCAAAATTTAGAGTCTTTAACTTTCCAAGCCACATTTTCTCTTGCTTGATGCAATCATTTCGAGGTTTTCTTTCATACAAAGTCCATTCTTCCTACGACATATGCCAGTTCCATGTTCGTTTTCTAAAGGTTTAACTTGACTGTATTCGTAAGAGCCCTCCTGAGTTGTTAAAGGCCGAGAGCGGTCAAACCCACAAAAGAGAGTACCGTCATTTTGAAAACCATGTCTGCGTCGAGGAACTTCTTGCTGTGACATTTTCTGAGCCCGTCTGTTGACAATAATCGTACGAAGTCGTCTTCAAGTAAGGACAATTATCCTCAGATATGTCTGCATTTACCTATATTGAAACTTCTAGCCACCTCAAGCTTCACGGGGATCATTCCAACTTCTGAAGGCAGCTTCGTTTAACTATTAAATGAACTCTGGAAATATATTTTCTTTATCCAATGAAATTTGAAAATCAATCTTACAATTTGCTTGTGACTGGTTTCGTCAATCAACTTTGTTTACAAGTCCATAGATAGACTACTAATTCTATGCGAAACTATTTCTCCGTATGTTTTAAATACGACTATCCTTTCCATCTGTGTTCTTGTTTGTGAGTATTCATGAAAAATAGTTTAAGTATATGGATGTATAAATCCAACAGTGTTACACCCTAGACAGTTTCTGGTGAGACTTGTCCTTATTCTGCCTCTTTCATAAGACCGACTTGGTGGTTATAAAATGTGAGTCTGTCTTGATAGGTTTCCAACTGGGTCATAAAGAAAGAGTCGCAATAAAAGCCTCATGAGAAAATCTAATTAGCAGTTCATGAAAAAGTTGTGCAACTGAAAACAATATCGCGTCAAATAAACAGAATAATTTCCCTTTTCACTAAAATGAAATAAAACGCATAGAATAGGAAAACCAAATGAAGTGTAGGATTTAATTTTGAAACCGAATTTACTGACTGCACGCCACAGCCCTCGTGGTAAGCGGCAGCTGGCAGGGTGTGTGTTTTAGCAAGTGAGAACGAGTAGACGAAGAAACGAAGTTTACCGTTAATGCAAACGTCTGTTCCAAACATTTTTAGGATCAAGCGGCACTGGAGAAATGAAAGCGTAATGCAAAGTTTTAGTTTTTGCTTTTGTAGTATTGGCACATGTAAAGACAGATTACAGAATACCATGCAATAAGATCGTTTCTACAAAGCCGATTTGAAACCGTTTGAGCTATTGGGTATACATCAGTCTCTAAAGCAATGTTAAGCGTGTATGATATTTCTTCAGCAGAACTGTTTCATCTTCACCGAGGTCTTGATATTCTAAGAAAAATTCTAACAGTATGAGAAAATGATCCAAATAAAGTACGCTTCGTAAAAATAACATGCAGAAAAGGGCGATCATTAATCGTTTATGGCCGTTGTTACGGTTTACAATTAACGATTGATCGCCTCTTGCACGCTATAGCTGCCACAATGCGACACTACACTAAAAATAAAAACGCCATTGCATTTTCGCACCAGGATGATATAATGCACAGAATGATAACTTTGCAGAGGGAATAGTTGGAAGATGTTTTAACAGACAGACAGAACTTCAGGTTGTAAACAGTGAAATAAGTGAAAATGACTCATACGTTGTGAGCAGAAAGAAATTGCAGTTAATGGATTGCTTTACCTGCTATGTTTATTGTTCCTTGCACCTAGATTCAAGCAAACTGTTTACAATTTTTAGACCTACATCAGCCACAGTTTAGCGCTGCTACAAATCTTGACGTCATTGTCGCTTAGTGCCCCAATATTGTAGAGTAGCGTGTTATAAAAGGTAGGTGGAAACGAGGCCTGCGGTAGATAACCCCGTCATGTATTCCGATTAAACTTTTAATGGTTGGCATTGATCTCCCAAACGTAAGTATCTGGCATTATGGTGTACCATGTCACTTGCTTGGCAAGATAGACAGACTCTTCATGCCTAAATTAACCCTGTTTTAGTGTATCAGCGATTTCATCGACATTTTGGTTATATGTCGGATTAAGAAGAGAATTGAACATAATCACACACCTTTTAAAAACATTTTTCTTTGTTGCTTAAATGTTCGAAAAATAGCCTTTGTAATTTTCAACTGGCATCAGCAGAAGGATAATGCAGGTTCCTTCCGCAAGATTTGTAATAACTGCAAAAAATCTGCATGCATTCATGATTTAAAGTATGTATAATTAATATATAACTTATTAATGTACAGCGGCAGAGACATGGAGGGGCTTGAGAGCTACAACTTCACTGGAAGTGACCTTAGCGAACCCTTTCGCAAACTTTTATTGCAGAAAATTCACAAAAAGGCATGCAACGGGAGAGCTTCTTCTCTAAACGTATAATTTGATATGTCATATTAACATCTAGTCGATGTTTAAAGTGTTTGTAGTCAACTATATAAAAATATGTATAAGTATTCTTATATGACCGGCATGTTTAAAGTTTTATACCATAGTTGTAACATAAAATTTTGAGTTAATGACTTATATAAGCATTTATTTTTTTATTAGATGCAATTTTTCAAATCTAACAATAAGCAAAGCATGTGGAATGTGAGTGGATAGGTTGATTGGTTTCTCACTGCTTCATTCTGAGTCGCTCCAAAATATTCTCACAGCCTATCCTCAGCTACCCTTAAGAAAAGAGAAATATCCTAGAGCCATCACTGTTAATGTCTCGTAAAACGTACTACAGGTTTGCTTTCATAAGAAATTAGCTGCAAAAGAGTCCCAAGGTTCAAAGTGTGATTAGTTATTGTAAATTACAAATCCGACGTGGAGGGGGGTTTGTCTTGCATGCATTAAGGTTATCTCGGCGCAATTCTCAATGAAGAGGTTGCGACAGCTCAACTGGTCAAGCTATATAACATCTGAAAAAGCAAGAAGCTTCAGTTAAAAGTAAAGATAAAGCTAAAGCACTCGTTGATAACATCTATAGTGCTCTATGGATATGAATCCTAGACCTTCAACAAACGACTGGAAGGAAGGCTAAGTGCATTCAAAATGCGTTGCTTACGGCGCATCGTGGGCATTAGTTATAGGGACCATCGAACAAATGTGTCAGCCCTCCGGAGATTACAGAGAAGGCAGGACAGTTTAAAACACTCTTGGAAACGGCAAGAAGACGCAAACGTCAATAGTTGGGCCATGTGACACGGCGACTCGAAAATCTTGCACACACCATCATGCACTGGACTTTCGACGGCATGAGAAGACAGGGAAGACCAAGATGAACTGTCTTGACGATGTGAAGAGGTGGTCAGGAAGAATTATTGTGGAATGCATCAAACTGGCGGAGGGTCGAGATAGATGGAGGAAAATAGTAAATTTATCAAAAAGCCCCAAGGGTTCTAGGACTACGGGATTAACTTGACTGGACTTGATTAAGGTTGAGGAAAGGTCTCTTTTGCCCATTGTAACTCCACCCGTATATTTAAAATGCCTTTGAAACTTCATATAAAGTGTAAAAACTACTTTACTTTGACCGTAGAGGAATATACTCGGAATGATTTTTGCCTACAAACTACTGTTACCAGGACAATTTCAAGCTTAATTCTTTATGAGTTACTTTGTGATCGAATATCTTGACAGGTTTTGACTTCTATGATAAACAGCCTGCATGTTTAGAAAGATGCTTTCAGACTGAATGTTGCTTCCACCAATTAAGGCTTTACATGTAATGCATACACCTTAATTTAGTCGTTGCGTACGAAGCTAATCTGCTCCATAGACCAGTATAATTAGTGGGTCCAATGTCAGGGAAAAGTGTTCAGGAGTATTAAAGAGCTTAACGTTTGGCTACGACAAATATAAAAGAAATTTAAAAATTATATATATATATATATTTATATATATATATATTTATATATTTACATTTGTCAATTTTTCTGTGTCTTAAAGACACTTTTGTTACGCTTACTACATGTAACGATCATTGTTATACTTAAAACCTCTGAACACTTTTCTGTTCAAATACAACTTAAGGTATTACGAGTCGAGCCGTTTCCCAAGTTGAGCAATCCTGTGCATACTGGATTTTGCACGTTTGATAGAACTGTCCTTGTTTTCATTGCACTGTATGTTTTAAAAATCATGTTTGAAGGCACTATATGTCTTACTTGTCACGGTGCTTTATAATGTATTTCTCGTACGTTTGCACTATTTTTGTATTGTTGGCAGGACTGATAGTGCAAATAGTAATCATCTATCCACCGAGGCAGCGGATAGGGGAATGGACTTTAGATTTAAAATTTAGCTGACAATATAGTAAATAAGCAGTCCCAGACAAAATATTGACCACGTACACCAGTCATGAAAAACAAGTTAGGAGCTTCTATGTACTTTGTCTGAGAAGAATTCTGAAACTGTATAATATTTACACACTACTAATAAATCACGGGCTACAATGGCTATGACATGTAGCTAGAATAAAAGATGGTCCCATTCCAAAAACATCATATACAATGAGCTAGCAGATGGCAAAAGTAATTTGGCCTTATATAAGATTTGAGAAAGAGAAAGGGACATGTTAGCTAAGAGATAATTGTAAGCACATGCGAAGATGTAATCGATGGCATGTAAACATGGAAGAGTGCCATGCGGAGTAGGAAACTGAAACAAGCTAATCAGAGTAATAGAGGGGGGTGGGACAGCTATGAAGAAAACCTAACCAGGCAACCAGCATGGTGCAGTGTTCTTCATCTGCCAAACCTGCTTGCAAGACTGCCACTTGCGGATTGACGTGCGCAGTCACCAACGCTGCAGGTATCATTATCATCTGTTGCACAGTCCATCATCTCCAATAGATAAGAGGATGCCAATAACAGTGCTCATACAGAAGCTAGGTTGATCATTTTGATAAGCTTCTCCTGCATTGGTCCTTTCTCGATAATTTAATGAAATGTCACAATACTTTAATGACACCAAATGACCCACCATGTTTTAGTATGCCAAGTTATTTGCATTGTCAGGCTTATGACGTATAGTTCACTAACTGTGTTATCATCTAGACAACTTTTTCAGCTTAGAGAAATCTAATTTGTACTACTACTGAAGCTAGAACACTGCTTCTACAAGTGCTTGCCCTACTGCCTACGTTGGCATCGTGGAAAGGGGATTTCTACTTTAAATTAACTTAAAACATCCGGCGAATAGAAGACAAACAAAGGACGACTCTTCTCTATAGCAAAAACTTTGAAGAAAGATAGTGTTTTCAACAGATGGAAAATCGCCTCTTTCTAAGAAGTATCTTTTGATGTTGGAGACACAGAAAAAGAAAGAATCGTCCTTTCGGTGTGGGTGGCAAGGCGAAATCTTTGTCAGAAAGGTTTTTGAGAAAGACCAGGAGATTAAGACTGATCAGAGTATTTACAATGGTAATAACGATAGGGCAAAGAAAAGACTAGAAATGTCTTCTTCGTAGGATAAAGTTACTCGAGAACAAAATATGTAATCTTCTATAAGGATGTAAAGGTGACTGTAAACTACGTTTTGGGTAAATCGAAGCAACGTTTTCACAGCAATTATAGCAATGGTTGTCTAGATATGTTCTACTTTAAATTAGGATTGATGTCAGTCACAGGAACCCATAGAGGCATGTGGATTCATTAAGTAGAAAGGCACTCAATTCAATAAGAAACAATATAACCACTTCAAGGTTGGAAGGAGAGACGCTTCCTTTTAGAGGTGTTAAAGTAGCAATAAAAGTATTTCGTTGTTGCTCCATATGCTACAGATCAGATGACTGAGAATCAGTATGGAACTGGCTCCTGACACCTTCACGCTGCACTTAGAGAGAGCTGTTACTTCTATGTAAATGCCACAAGATAATGTTAGAATGTGACTGAGGAATATTGTCCTTATTCAAAAGAAGAACAAAAAATAGGCCGGGAAGAGAACCCTGCAGAACACCAATTCTGATAGTTAGCCTCCTACATTCATAAAGCTATCACATAGAAAGGACTTGATGATCAAAACAACAAAGTGCAACCTATACTGTTGCCAGTATGAGTCATTTAGCTGAAGCAAACTACTGAAACGATCTTTGATACGTTGATTACTATCGCCCTGAATTACTAGTAATAACTACTACTGCAATTATAAAATTACTGTCTCATTTGATATTACAGCTGACAGCTTCGCAGTATATCTAGCACAGCATAATAGTCTTCGTCACTAAAGTGTTTCTTAGTGATAAAATAATTGGTAATATTTTTATTTATCAAGAATTCAATAACCTTTCCAAGGGCAATACGGCCAATACGGAGAGGGAGACAACCGTTAATAAATTTCTGAATACTTAAGAGACTTTATCCTTTTTTAGAGACCATAAGTTCCTAAACTTTTTTCACAGTTTGAACAAAATCAAATCGCGTCTTTATGTGATTGTTTTAAAAAACATTATCTTATTATAGGATAGTCTTGGGAAGAAATAATAACCATAAATGTTGTGCTTTAGAACATTTTTGACTTTTAAATACATAGAAAAATAGGTGGGTAGCAAGAGACATAGATAGATAGATAGATAGATAGATAGATAGATAGATAGATAGATAGATAGATAGATAGATAGATGGATGGATGGATTATTCATCATGAGACATACTCCCTGCCTATATACCCTATCTTTCCTGCCTGAGTAAATAAATTCTATATCACATAACTTCACGTCTCCTACCCCTGGGATATGAGTTTCTGAAACTCTTTATAAGTCCAGTTAAAAGTGTCTGAATTTGTCAGTCAAAATGTCGATACGATAGTCGTTTTTTAACGTCGTAACATTCCAAGTTGCAATTTTTGTATTCTTTAAATCATTGAAATTATAATGGCTTCAGGAAAAGCAGTGGCCCCAGAATCAGTGGAGGACGGGGATTAACATATCTTCTCAAATTTGCACTAAGCGCTTAAGCCGGCTTAGAACCGGACAGCAAGAAGTCCCTGGGACCTCCAGTTGAATGGAAGCTTTGTACAATCCTGTTCCCATCTTGGTCTCAATATGGTTTTCCACACTTTATCAACAAGAGTCGAAATCCTGCACAGGAATCTCAAGCCTATTACCTCCGACTGATTATGTATTCATGCCTGCAAAGATTATGCTACTTCGGGGAGGCCCAATTCATGAATTGCCAATTCATAATAGGTAACTTAGCTAGGAATAGGCTTTTAAGCTCGCCAAAACAAACCAAACCCAGAATAATTATCCATTCGTCCGAATCCAGTGCTACTGCTGTCTCGTTTACTAGGCTATAATTTCCTCCAGGGGTGCCATTCCTCATAGTCACGTCCAGCGCTGCTAACGGTCGCAGCTTTGGTTAGAAAAACTCGTGAAAGTTCCACCCTGATGCCATTATGTGGCCACGCAAGCAGAATTTCCTGTCGGGGATAGGGATGGAGAAGTGAATTCATGACGGATCAGAGACCCCAAACCATCTCACGACACCGGAACAGCTCCAATCTTTTATACCCATCCTAATCCTTGTTAGGGCATTCATAAAGATGATAGGTTGGCTGATATTGTGTTTTTTGCCCTCGGTCGAAATTAACGGTCGAATAAAAAGCCACGAACAAAATATCACGCTTTACGCCATGAAGATGATAGGCTGCCAAAAATTGTGCTTTCTAGCCATCAGACAGAATTAATGGTCGAACAGTTTATGCCATAGAAGACAAAAGCTCACGCTTTACGTCATAAAGATGATAGGTTGGCGAAAATTGTGTTTTGAACAAAGGGGCTTCGGCACAAAAATGTTTTGCATCGATAGTCCATATATCGAAATTAACATTCGAACGAGAAGCCAGACGTTCAGGAAATTTACCGTAAAATAATTTAGTCAAGTTTTTTTTTTTGCCATGGATTTTTCTGTCATTACCTAGACAGTCATGGGATTTTTCATCGGTTTTTTCTGCCTTGCTTAGCTGTGGACCTTAGTCTTAGCTCAATGGAACTGTGCTTAAAAAGGTGCTGTTGTTGTGTTTTCAAATCTCTGAGCTCTTGGGCTTTGGCCTTTGAATTCCCAAGCAAAATACCTTGTAAGCAATTTAGGTCAGTCTAAATGCTAGCAGATAATATCCTCAAGAAGAGCTTCGGCCTCACCTTATGGTTTGGCCATTGGCGCTAGAGCCTGAGTGGAATGTTTTGTAAAATGCCTAATAATCTAGCCTCTCACCCGAAGGGGAGGGGGGGGACACATGCCTACCCCCCCCCCTTTCTCTTTAAAAAAAGTCTGCTTATGAAAAAAAGAAGTGGTAAAAATGAATATTGTTGAGTGAGCACACCGTGGGATTTCTGTTTTAATTTATTGATGGATTGTATTATGGTTCTCAAAGACGGCTATTCGTTCTGTAGCCAAAATGTTCGCCTATATTTTAATTTAATCCCTAATCTATTGATGGATCCCTTGATAAATCCTTAATTTAATCTATTGATGGATTGTATTATGATTCTCAAAGACGGCTATTTATTCTGTAGCCAGAAATGTTCGTCTGTGTTTTAATTTAGTCCCTATTTTCAGGAAATTCTTCCGTAACTTCTCGATTTTCGTATGATCTTAACGTATCCGTCCTACCCCTTTTCTAGTGCATGCTTACATACGTGATATGGCAGAAAAGTAATGAGATTGACTTTTTACTTAACAAAGTTTTATTTCGTTGAAACGTTAATGTTATTCCCTTCAAAGTGTTTCTTTGGGGCAGCTACACACCGATGGAGGCGTGGTTCCCATTGTTCTTTCCAACGCTGGAAGTCTTCAACTATTATGGACTGCACCATATCTGCTGCAGTCTTTTGGGTGATTTCAAAAATCCCAAAATGACGGTTTTTGACGACGTTTTTAGTTTAAGAAAAAGGACGAAGTAACAGGGACTGAAGTCAGGGGAATAGAGAACCATAGGGATTCCTTTCGAGGAAAGAAATTTTGTTATGGGGATGACAAGATAGAGCAACCATTTCTCTGCAATGTCTGGTCTCATGGGAATAGTCCTTTTTTGAGCCTTTGAAGGATATCTTTATAAAAAAAAAATCATAAATCCGTTGGAAGTAATTGCTCACTCAACATTTTCACTGTTAAACGAAAATCTGATCTCACAGGAACTAGGACACGTTCAATGTTGTCGTCCTAAGTCGAAGTTGAAGGCCCACCTAAACGTTGTTCATATTCAACATTTTCTCCACCTTCCAAAAATATTTTATCCCAGCGGAAAACTTGAGCTTGGGAGGAAGAATGATTCCCATATGACTGTTCTAACTTTATTAACGTTACGGTTGGTGATTCTCCAGGCACAACGTTACTCCAAATTCCAATGTTCCGTTTTGCGCGACGCACCACGAAACACAACTTCGCTAATCGCAGTCTCAAAATTCACATAGTTAACAGGCGGAGTAAAAACTCGAACTAAACCATGGAAAGGTTGTGTTTCGCTTGCTCTCTGTAGGATAACAGCGCAAGGTTGCCAGATCGCTTGCAATGTCGCCAATCTCATTACTTCTCTGCCACATTTCGTATTTCTCCTCATATCTTTTTTAATTTATTTGAGGTGTTTTTACTTAATCTTTTACAATTTTCTGTTAGCATAATTTTAAACTAGAAACACGCACTATTTAAAAGTCATTTACAGTATGAGCCATCCAATGTATAAACATACGTCTAGATGTCTTATAAGGTACCCTTTCATCTTCTAAAAATATCTCAGTCTTGTAATATCATTTATCTTCTTCGTCAGAAATTTTTTGGGGAAGTTCTTATGCCTTTATAGAGTGTCGATACATGTTTTCTCGCTCAGGGGCTTTCGTTTAATTGTTATTGAGCTTTGTTTTACTAGTGAACTCTTCTTTGTTAGTCAAGGAAAGGATGTAGTCTTACTAAAACTCTTGTTACCGAAAGTTGTGCCCAAGCCATAGTCTAGTCAAAATTGTGGATAAAAACAGACTACTCCAGACCACAATGCCAATAATTATATCCTGTGCGTAGTTTGGTAAGTTGGGCTACGTTCAACTTTCAAGCACGACTGTGTGATTGACCAATCAGAGTGGAGATCAAAGGTAGATTTTTCACAATCAGAAAAGGGGGAAACTTTTTGTATGGTTAATCTACCAAAAGATATAAACACACAGTTTTTGAAGAATATACTTAAGAATAAATTAGGGTTAATATAGAATTTTCAAGCCAATTCATGCCTTTTCAGTTTTCCGCCTCTTGAACAAAAGTGTGACATTAGAATCAAGGGAGAACCCAGATCATCCACAATTTTTTTTTTTTTTTATCGGTTAGTTAACTATCGTTTGGCTTGGGCATTATAATTTTATTAGAGACATCTTTTACACATAGTGTGACAAATTTAAAAGAATCGAGATCGAACTCAGGTTATTTCTGAGTTATGATCAATATAGTACATTCTGTATTTTATTCTCCTTTTTTCTAGTTAACCATTATTTTTTTTAGAAACATACAAAAAAGAAGAAAGAAAGTGTCGTATCTCTTGTCGAGAAGAAGCAAAGAGGAAAAATGGAACATGAAAGAGGTGACCGTAAATACGATAGAAATAGCGTAAGACCCTCTAGTAGGCGAAGTCATGAAAGACAACAAGACATACCAAGCGGCATTAGTATAAAAAAAGAGCCTTTAAGTCCTGAACGTACAAAATGGGATAGTGGAAATGAAGCTCAAGAATACGAAAGAAAGAATGATAAGAAAAAAGCGGCAAAAGAAAAGGAAAAACCTAATTTTGCTCTTTCTGGTAAACTTGCAGAAGAGACGAATACCTTTCGTGGTGTAGTCATCAAATATAGTGAGCCTCCCGAAGCCCGTATTCCAAAAAAACGCTGGAGATTTTATGTGTTTAAAGATAATGAAAATATGCCAACTCTTTATATGCATAGACAAAGTGCTTATTTAATTGGCCGGGACAGAAAAGTATGTGACCTCGCAGTAGACCATCCCTCCTGTTCAAAACAGCATGCCGCCTTACAGTACCGTCTCGTCCCTTATGAAAAGGCTGATGGACGACGGGCAAGAGCCGTAAGGCCATATATTATTGATTTGGGCTCTTCCAATGAAACTTTCGTGAATAATAAGCCAATTGAACCTCAAAGATATGTTGAATTACGAGAAAAAGATGTGCTTAAATTTGGCTTTAGTTCTAGAGAATATGTTCTGCTTCATGATGAAAGCAAAGATGACATTCTTGATGATGATTACCAAGAAGACTGAGTCTTTTTAAATCAGATTTAAAAATAATTTAGTTTATATCTTGATTCTGTATATATACATTTTTATTTCTATTTTTGAAAATTGAATTACATTGTTAAGTTCTTGTTAATTTTTGTTTACTGCTTTTCAGAAACTTCGGCTTCTGATACTAAGAGGTCATTTCACTCAAGTCTTGGAATGTTTAAAATATGCTTTAGTCTGAAATCACTGTATCTTTGCCTCAGTTGATTAAATTCAAAAAAAAAAAAAATTTCAACTGAGAGGAAGCAGCAACAGTAAAACGCAAAACAAGCGAAATCGAGGAGGGGAGCTATATTTTCTTCATATTCATATTAGAAGAACTTCTGTTGGTTTCGAAATTTAATGTTGCTCCTAACCTTCAGCTGAAAATAATTTATTTTTTATTTAATTTTTGATTATTTTTCAAACAATGCAGGAAATGTGGCACACCCTCCATGAAATAAATTCCTGCTCTCACCGTAAACTCCTCTGAGAAAAGTTGGATCCACCCAAAATTTTCTTGAAAGTAAGGAATAAGATTAAACTTAAAACGAGCAGAATTATTATGACAATGAGGTGGGGAGTGATTTCGTCAAACCTAGGTCTTGATGCTATAGCAAGATTTTTGTCACAATCCTTTAAGAAGCGAATCCAGAAGCACAAACGCGAAAAAAAAACTTTGTCTTTGCCGACTAAATTTAAGATGTGCAGATGTTGCAGGAAAAATTTTCAGTGGTGTTGGGATTATAGATTTTCCTATGGGAGGGGGGAATTTCCCGCTCAGGAAATTTTCGATGGGGAAAATTTCTGTGGGAGATACTTTCCATTGGAGGTGAGGAGATTTCCAGAAAACAAATTTTACAGAGGGGGATATCTGAAATTACTTAAAAACCACTAGAAATTAATGTCTTTTTCCAATGAAAGTATACTAAAGAGAAATTGTTAGGTGGAATTGTCCGTAAGAAATTTTCATGGGAAATTTTCAGCGAGGATCGAATTGTCCAGGGAGAATTTTCCAGTGGAGAGAGGGGATTAATTTAAGTCGAACAAACTTTACTTTGATAGATTTTTTGCGTAGAAAGACATTTTAGAAGTAGGAAAGCCAGATTTTTCGGCAGTATTTGAAGAGAAAAGATTGAATTTAAAATAACACTTTTCAACTAAAAGTGAGGAACAACATTGAAACTTAAAACGAAAAAAAGTTATTTTGTATATGAGGGTGGTTAACCCCCTTTCAACACTTTGCTCTTTACGCTAAAATTTAACTCTGTGTCCCAATTATTAAAGAATTACATCTGAAACACAATGGCCGTTTTGGTGGAATATAAAACTTTTTAAAAGTTATCAAAACACTTTAGCGCGAAGAACGAGGCATTGAACAAGAGGCAAACCCCCTCATATATGGTATACTTTCTGTTTGTTTTAGGTTTTAATTTGGTTCCTTACTTTCAGTTGAAAAAATATTTTTTTATTTAATTGCTAAGAATTCTATCTCCGACCAGAGGGCGTGGTTTCTTTGTCCTTTTTTTCGACCTTTTTTAATTCTATCAAGGTCTTTTCGTCGTCATCGCTCATTCTACGTCCATAAACTATACTAGCGTGCTACACAATCATTTTGTTGTTTTTTTTTGGCCAGACTTAAAAGTAAAATTTATACCCCTATAGGAAAGCCCTACAAAAATTCACAAAAATTTATTTTGATATTTTACAGACATTTATGAATGTTTAAATTTACTAGATTTCATTTGACAAATAGAGGAGGGGTTTAAAGTAAGTATAATAACAATAACTTTTATATCTGGAAAAAACTGTTCTGGTATGTAAACAGAACTTTTTAGATTGTAGAAAAATACAATTTATTTTTGTTATTTTAGCCTGAAAAAGAACAGAAGAATATAAAAAAAACTATCCCTTAGATTTACAAAATTAAACTTTCAATGAAAAAAATGCAAGAAAAACTTCATATTCCTACATTTCCATGAGTCAATGCTTCTGATTCTGCCTCTTACAAAAATGGGGCGGGGAGGGGGCCTAGGTGCCCTTCAACTTTTTTGGCTGCTTAAAAAGGCCACTAGAACGTTTGATTTTATTTACGAGCGTTTTTATTACTAATAAATGCACGTAACTTACAAAATAACTTACGTAATAAACTTATATATTCATATATTTTATTACGTATATGAGGGGGTTCATCCCCTTGTTAAAACCTCATTCTTTATACTATTGTTTGAATTTTGTACCATTTCTTTAAGAATGGCCCGTTAATCACAAAGGCTGTTTATTTAGAATAAATAGCTCTTCTGAAATTACTAAAAATACTTTAGCGTAAAGACCAAGGTATTGAGGAGGCAATCATATACTAAATAATTTCTAATAGTTTTAAGTTTCAATGCTGCTCCTTACTTTAAGTTAAAAAAATTGTATTTTTATTTAATTTCTCGTTGTTTTTTTAAAATAAAACTGAAAAATCGAGAAAAAAAAATCAGGGAAATTCTCTTTTTCCGAAATTAATTCCTCTATGGAAAGATACTCTCAAATAACCAACAATCCCCGCCTCCTGCCACTAGAAAAATCCCCCCTGAAAACGTCAGTATACTTCTCAATAACTATTACTATCTGTAAACAATGGAGGGAATTCATGACTTGCAGCTCTTTCCTTGGAGACTATGGAGGATTAAGTCGTTCTCAAGGATATAGTTACTAGCCTTTTCGACTATGCTGAACTAAATAGCAATCTCAAAATATTGATCGGTGACTTTGGGGGAAACGAGCGTGGGAGCGGGCCTAGTTTCCCTCAATTTTTTTGGTCACTAAAAAAGAGCACCAGAATTTTAATCTCCACTAAAGTGAGCCCTCTAGTGAAATTCTAAGACCACTGGGTCGATATGATCACCCCTGGGGGAAAAAGAACAAATAAACAAATAGGCACGCACCAGTGATTTTCTTCAGGCAAAAAACACAAAATTTCATATTTTTGTAGATATGAGCTTGAAACTTCTACCATGCCTCAAAATTCTCAAAAATATACATACCGATAATCATGCCCCCATCCGTGCTTAAAACCTAGTTATTACTCGTCGCCTGTTTGCAAATGAGGGGGGAGGATAGAAATCGAATACATAAAAATATTTATTCTATTTATCCTAAATAAATAAAAAAAGCAGCAGAAAGCATTAATTAGGGGAAGTAGGGACCGTGTCCCCTTGCCCCATATCTGTCGGCCTAATTTCTTGATAGATACATTCTGGTTTTAGGTTTGAATGCCTTACCTTCATTCGTATAGACCCTTGTTATTTCTTGGGCATTAAATGTTCTTTTATTCGAAATAACCGTCACATTACTTATACCGACGAAAGAGGGGTTTAAAACCTTAACAGATGTTTCACATAGGAAACAGAACTTACAGGGGAATGAACGAGTGATGCACCAACGAGTTTTGCATTCAAATCTTATGACACAGGCATGCGCATTTGATGATTCTATTGCGTTTCCGTCAAAACTCTTTCGCAGTCACAATTGAAACAAGAGACTTTGAATGCACCTTCCAATTTGAATCTAAAGCCCAGCTTTCTTAGCGAAATGGATGATCGGGCTAAGAGTTTATCACATACATCGGTGAAGGGATTGCCCATGGAAGGTGAAAGTAATAGAGAACGGGAGACCAGTGGAGAAACTAAATATTTAAAAAACTTTTAGAAGGGCAGGTAAAGAATCTTATCGATATTTTACAAATTAAGTTTACAGTTCTTTCGAATGGATTTGTGGATGCTGGCAAGTGAATAAGTTATTTTGCTGGCCCTGTTTATTGTTCGTAAATGGAGAAAAGTGTGTGGACAACGACATCGTACCTGGTTTAAACAATTTACCCGATCAAAAATGTACGTTCTAAGGTAGTGAATATCCGCACACATTTAGAGGGTAAAGAAAGTTTGGCTTTGACGTACCTCTCTAACCCCCCCTCTACCATTAGAATGGGGTCCAATATGATCTTTATGATCTTCTGGTACAAGAGACTACTTCCGTACGTTATTGTAGTTTTTCATTGCATGTGTAGCTACTTTACTCACGGCACACCCCCGCTAAACACAAAACCTTTGTTCTTCTCTTTTAATCTTTCTTTTGTTTTTGCGTATTGAAACTGAACGCTATGTATATAATCTTACTTTATTTTTCATTGTTATTCAGTCTGAATTGGAAAGACAAACTAGAATGAAAGCAAAACTAGATAAAATTAGAAAACAACGACTTCATCAGGCTGAACTGAGTGGAAAACGAAAGGTGAGTATACAGATAATGTAACATTGAAATGAACTGCATTTCTTTCATTTGGGTAATTTATCTTAGTCTACTTCCCTTTTGTTTACAATTAACTTTGAAGCAAATTTTTAAGTTAGCGTTAAGTTCAATTACAGTAAATTCTGATATCATGGTTGTCCACCGCTTTTCATGTTATTCTACTTTGGCAAAATATTTCATTCTGGTTAGTTTCCGGAATCATCAGGACCAATCGGAATGCAGCATTGAAGTTAAGTAAGGTTTTCTTAGAATGCAAAACACGGTCTTTGTGGACTATTTTGTTTTATTTGGGAAACATTTGAGTGTTAAAACTGATTTTGTGTTTTTTTGTAATCTGATAGACTTCCCACTGAAGGTGTTGTAGGACCTTGAACACCACATTGAAGGTGACTCAATCATACAACAATATTTTTACTCTTCTGTCTTTGACAGTTATTGTGAGCACAGACCTTAGCGATGAAAAGGCAGAATATATCATTCAGTGAGTCAAAATAAATCCTTTTACCCTAACGAAAGTTATGTGCGTACAGACATACTCTTGGTATGCACGCAAGAATGCTCGTAAGGCTTGCAAGAATGAAGTTACAATAACTGTTTGTCGTTTTCTATAAATGATCGATTAGTGTTCAGTCCATGTAAACGCAAAATCTTGACTGGGAGATGTCTGAGAAGCACCTAGATCTGTTTAAAGTCCAAGTAATTCGTATAAGAATGAAATGCATTACTTTAGTCCTTGTCAACAATTCAGTCTACTGCGCGTATTATTAAAATCACAAGTGGAATTGATAACGGTACTCCCCTCCCCCCATCCTAAACCATCCATGATCACGATATGCAACAAAGTTCATGCGTTTGGATGCTGAATTAGGAGAGCATGAAGAAATTGACGTGTTAGATTAAATTACATCCTTTATTAGCTCAAACTTGTTACAGGCTGAGCCGCTGTTGTTGATAATCCATTTATTTTGTCGAGCAATTGACCTCTCCCCCACCCTTGCTCATCTTTTTTGGTTTTATTTTATTCCATTACTAAGCAGCGTCAAATCCACAGAGCGCCTAAGCCTAAATCTTTTACTACGAAATAAGCTTCTAGTGCACTTAACCATTCGTTTACAAAAAGGAATGGGGGCAGGATAACGAAGATCAATGAAAGGGTGTCTTATGATCTTTATAACAAGGTTTCGTGTAAATTATTTTCGTATTTCAGAGGAAGGAGTCACCAGAACTTTGTAAAAAAGAAGAAGAAGAGGAAGATAACGATCTTTTATTGAATGACTATCAAAGTGATGGAGAAGTAAAATCAGACATGGTGGAAACAAGGTAGATTCATTTCTTAGTAGAAGCTCTCATCAATAAACTGGCTGGTTGTTGCTTGATCATTACAAGCTATCTGGTCGGATTTGATGTTGCCGAGATGTCTGTGCTTTGCTCTCGTTGCACAATTTTACACCTGTTGTAGTCTCCAGTCTTTACTTTTGTTCCCATTGTCAACTAATTAGTTCTGTAGCCTGGCTTATGAGATACATAAACAAAGGCTCTTGATTAGGTCTTTTTATTTTGACTTAGTTCACATTTAGTATTTACAGAAATGCCCTTTGATACACTCTTCAAAGCCTACCAAAGAAATATATGGGCCATGACTTTGGACCGTTGGGGATATCGGTGACTAAACTCATTTCACTCTGAGGAATTACTAAATACCGACGGCTTGAAGACTCCCCGTTTACGCTGTCTTCTACCCTTGCAGACCTTTGTAGAGAAAATGAGAAATGGACAATTGTGATTCAGACAGCTTGCGAGGTCTGGAGAGGTGGCGTGTGTTTTGAAAAGGACACTTGTGCCTCTATTGACGGTCCATAAGATCTGTGGTGACAACAAAGTCGGGTAGTAATAATCGCACAGTTGAACAAGTGTTTGTGGACATTGCACCTAATCAAACTTAAAAACCAAAACATGGAATTTTCTGTCGACTATAGCTGGGACTTTTGACATTGTTGCTTGCTGCTCGTGACCTGGCCCGATAAAATAATACCTCTCTTCGTGATAATATGAAGGTATGTCACCTGATGACTAAAGATATCCTTCCACTATCCACTTGTCTGAAAGAATCTCTGAGGATTCGTGAATTTCTGATCACAGTTCGATTAATAAAACCCGCGTTACTTCACGAGTGTACACTTAAAGCATTGTACTTGTTGCGTGAGGCGGGATCAGTAACTTGCCGTACGTGAAGCTCGTAGGTTATTAGAAGACCGGTACCAAGCCATGCGAGACAACGTCATTTATTGCGAGTAGGAGTTTGTCGTAGATTAGTACAAGCTATCGTGAGATCAAATCCCTTTCAAAAAGATGAGCATGTGATATTAAGCATGTTTTTCACTCTTGGCGTCTTGCTTCTATGGGCTTGAATCTGCACGGAAGATCTGATATCTAATTAGTACCGAATAGATAGGCATTTTTTTTACTGGAAGTGGTCTTAGAGAAAACCAATGGCATACATTACTTTTTCATAGTACTTATTTGGTATTCTGAAGATATTACTCTTTTATCTTGCACAATTTCTTTAATAGTGTTATGACCGAAAGGAGGTTGTCTTTGGACTTCTCCTCGCTAATGTTACGCAGTTTTACAATTTCAAGGAGTGCAGTTCCTACAACATATACTTTCTTTCTTCATTAAATGAATAATCTAGATTATCGATGCTTGATACAAATGATATGGGGAGAAAGTGACCATGATGGAAATTAAAAGTTATTAGCGTGTGTACTTCGATATTCACCTATCATAAATGTCAATCAATTGCTTGGTTTGAACCAATCGCTAGACTTGAAATAAGCCAGATACTTGTAAACAGCAGTTACAGGGAATAGTACTGTAAAACGTAGGGTAGACCAAGATCAGTCGATTTTTTAAACACGTGGCTACAGTGTCACCTATACAACCAAATGCTGCCTTCGTAGCCGTACTACTGAGTGGAGGAGAACCCGTGAAAGATTGACTATGAAATTCTTCAACTTAGCTTTTGGACCTGATTGTCCAATCTCTCATTGGTCAATCTTGTCATGTTTTCTCCTCCAATCCGTGAGTAAGGGGAAATTACTTAATTATAATTGTTTAGTGCGTTCCGGCTTTGAGCCTCCGTCAAAATTTGTCACCTTAGTTATTGGACTTGATAGTCCAATGGTTAAGGTTTGGGATTTTAAATCAATGGGTCGAATGTTCGAATCCCTTCAGCTACCTCGATGAAAAAATCAAGCTATTGTGGTAATGCTCCACTTATGAGAAACATATGCAATATACCTGTAGCACGTAATACAAAAGGGCTGGGCATCACTAGTTGCACAGAATAAAAGCAATACCAAAATATACGCGCATTGACTAGAAAACTTGAATAATGGCACGCCTAACTAACACATCCAGCTGCCTAGCAAAAGTCCCCGACATTAATTCGCCTCATATAAGCTATAAATAGATTTCACATGGGCTCAATATATAAAACACTATTGACCTTAAATAGAGGAGGTTCTTGTTAATCGCATATCGTCACTCATGAAAGGGAACTTCGCTGTATGCGATCGTCCCATGTGCTTTCTACAATCAGAAGACTGACACAGAAACGGTTCTTGTGAGAGAATGTGTTTTACTTGAAATGTAAGAGGGGGGGTGGGCGAAAACCACATTCTCACATGAATGTGACAATGAGACTTAAAACCACATAGAGCGAGCAAAGCAGGAAAAACAACACTTTTGTAAGGACACACCTCAAGTCACTTAACTGGTTTGCTTCCACACTTCACTCCCACATCTGGTGATATTATGGATCCACCAGGAATAAGGGAAGATAGTATGAATTGGTTTGCCACAATTAGTCGCTAAAATAGACTGTCAACATCGCAAAAGTTGTTATAAATGGATCCAACAGTGGACAGCATTATTTATACATGTATTATTTATATATTTGTTTAGTTAATTTCAAACATGATAGAGTCTTGTAGATAAAAACACAAAGGACCTTTACGTAAAGCATAAAAATAGATCCGTATTTACCCACAATTTCTCTCACGTGTCCTGAACGTCAATGATGTGATAAACCTTTTGCCAAATACTTTTTAATTTCAAATGCAATAGTTTGGGCCGGAGTACTGAAACGGTGAATTTGCTAGCTACCTTTTAGCCAAGCTCGGATTTTCCACCCCGGGAATTGCTGTAGAAGATCACCACATTTGTAAAAATAATTCATTCTTCTTTCATGCGAATTTTAAGTCAATATGAAGTGATCAAAGTTTGTCAGTGTTGTCAAAGAAAACAATAAAAATGTCAAAAGCATCAATTCTATTTGACCAGAATCTTGACATGGCTAGAAAAGTTGAAAGCCCTACTGATTTACTACAGTGAACATATTGCTATAATTCCTGTGCTTGAATTTTTTATTTATTTAGCTCTGAGAGTGAAGAGGAAGAAGAGACAGACCATGTAACCAAGGTAACCCTACTCTTGTCTTCTTGTACCTCCCCCTCCCCTTTCCTCCCACCTACCATACCTCCCCCTCCCCTCTCACCTACCATATCTCCTCCTCAACCATCTCTTCCTACTAACCCTATTCTATTATGTTCTTACCTTTTCAGCGATACCTCGTTGCCTCCGTCTTCGTATTTACTTTGTTCTCCATTGTTGTTTGATGCCCTCCCGACCCTTCTCTTGCACATTTTCTGACCCCTGCTCAATATCATTCTTGTTGATGGTACAATTAAAATGCCTGTCTGTGGACTGTTTTCCCTTCTAGATCTATTATTGCAGCAGAACTCATTCGCAGTTAACTCAATTTGTACATGAAGTGAAAAAGAGTCCTTACGGTGATAAAACCAAATTGATTGCACTTGGATCCAGGCAGGTAAAGTCTGTACCTTAATTAGATTATTCAATGATATCATGGTAGATGTGCGTTTAAGGTATAGATAATGTACACTAATGGACTTTTACAAGTTATGTACATGGTACTCAATTATATCATTGTGTCACTGCTAAACGCTAGTTTAACAACACAATTCCTTACTCTGTCTATAGAGCCAGGGAAAACAGCAAACTAATTAAGAACTGTTAGGGCGTAATTGGCCCCTATTTAGGAATCGAGATCAAATGAAATCCAGATATCACAAATGCCTCCAAGCCGCTGGCGATACCCATAAAACAATTTCATACCACCATCTCTGTTAGTATCAATCTGATGGCTGCCAGACCCTTAAACGTTATTCCCAGTGTCTTCAATGGTCTTCCGAGAAGCATTCATGTGTATGTTATTTTATCTGTTATACACATCTACAATATGAAAAATTATTAAAACAGCGCCTGTGTCTTGTAGTAGCCTTTTAGCTGGAAGACCACTGTCTGAAATCGGATATGTATCAGGCATATTAGCAACTGATTATCAATTTCATTTGTAATATTGTGTGAGACATTGAATTATGTACAAATTCAAAATTTTCTTAAATATTCCAATAAGTGTGAAGTGCTTTAAACATGTCAAATCAACATAGTTGTTTATAATATTGATTATAGGTAAATCATGACAAGACAGTCTTACTATGGGTTACGTCAGCCTATTTTTAAATTATCTTGTTGAGGACAGAGTAACTGCTTTTTGCAATAAACATCTTGTTAAACCAGTTTTAGTTTATTAATCGATTTCAAGTAATTAGTACCAGATCCAACTTTAGTTATCATGTAGTGTTACAGGACTGAAATGTAGCATTCTGCATTCTAAGTTAAACATGCAAACAAGATTACAGCGACTTACTACAACTACGTTGCTCCCGCCGTGATCCTTTTTTGAATATTACGTATACGAAAATGACACGAAGCAAAAATTTCATCTTCCGGTTTGGCGGAGAATGTATCATATTAGTAAATGCCGTTGAAGCCTTGAAGGTACCCCGTATGCACTTTGGTAAATTTTTAACTCAAGAAAGGCGCGAGAAAACGAGAGAAACTATGTGAGAAAATAGTTGAAACTCTATTGTTGAAACCGTGCCCCTCAATGACTAACGGCAGTGATTGAGCGGCGGTTTTCTACGACTGCTCATTACATCTGGTCATTCCGTTTGGTTTACAAGAACTGCCTTTGTAACTAGGCCTTCGTGCTGTGCTCTGGTAAGCTCAGGCTACAACAATCACTTGATATAGTCTGGAACTGACAAAAAGGTATTTGCCAAAGCTATGTACTCTTGATAGAATATCTGCTTTTAAGCAGTGGATAGGAGTTTTCTTTTCTTTTAAACCATGAACAACATTCATGTAATCTATGGCTGTTGCAACTGGATTTGTTTATAGGAAACTCCGGGATGCTTGCATTTCATATGGACGGTCAATCCTTGTTGATTTTTAAAGGTCGAGCTGCATTTCACACATGACAACTTTGGTTCTTCAGGTGGCGTACTAGGAATAGCAATCGTTTTCTCTTCTCTGTGACAAACTTTCTTTGTAAAACCAAAAGCTCCAAGAGTGACCTGCTTGCACCTTTCCATGTGTCAAACTGAATTTCCTTTCGCAGTCAAAGCAATCAAGAGACATATCAATGTGATTTGAAATCTACTTATTTCCTTTGCTGAAAATAAAACTTCATGTATAACATCCTATGCAACAAGTGCAACGGCCGATATTAAACGTGAACAGGGGCTTAAGTTATGTCTTGACACTACTATGCTCAGGAAATTCGAAAACGAAAATAAGAAACAGAATAAAAAAAACCTTAGGCTGAAAATATGGTGACAATAAGGATTCGAATTGACTACAGAACATTTAATGTTTGTTATCATAACTTTCCGTGGTTATGGAAGGAAACCAAAGATATTGACCCTGGGTTTTATGTTTCGTGTGATGTAACGTCCCAAGCATGTATGGTAATCTTTGTGTGAAACTAAGACTAAATTCTCACGGTTTCTTTTCATTTCTGCTCCAATTGTTTGTGTTATGTCAGTACTAAAGTTCCTACGTTAGTTAATTATCACAATGTTTGTTCTCTTTTTCTAGCATGATTTAGATACATTGAACGGTCTTATAAGCAAGTGGCAAGTTGCATCTCAGGAGATACTCGAAGAAATACTTCAAACCTTACCAGAACCCAGACCATCATTAACAGAACTGATCTCGGGTTCGGGGATCGATCCAAAGCTTGTCAAATATGACGTAGAAGAAGAATGTTTTTATTAAAATTGTACTTACTCTTCGTCACGTAACAGAGGGGCTTGACCGAATCCCTGGCAGAAAGCACGACATCCTTACTTAGTTAACACCCAATATAGGATTTTGTAAATATCGCGTAATATATTGTCTGTTCCTGTTTTAGTGATTAATTGGAGAAATTACAACACTCGGGAAAGAAAGTCTGTGAATCAAATGTTAATTCTATATTCTGGCAATAATCCAGTGCGCTAATAGAAAAAATGAAATTGACCCACTAGTATTTCCGTGTATATCAAATACCCCTAAATACGCATGAATGTTCAACCCCGGAAGGCGTTTTTTTGCAGCACGTTATAAATGGAAACACTGCTTCAACGTCCATTGAGTATAATTGACCCTCAAAGCTAAGGTTTGCTTTTAAGAACTACACTGCTTCAACGTCCATTGAGTATAATTGACCCTCGAAGCTAAGGTTTGCTTTAAGAACTACACTGCTTCAACGTCCATTGAGTATAATTGACCCTCGAAGCTAAGGTTTGCTTTTAAGAACTACACTGCTTCAATGTCCATTGAGTATAATTGACCCTCGAAGCTAAGGTTTGCTTTTAAGAACTACACCTGCTGTAGGGCCCCAAATCTAACAAGTTGACCTTATTTCTCCCCACAAATCTCCGTATTACATAGGGAACGAAGAGTGTATGATTTTATTGCAATCCGTGTAAATTTTAAAATTTTAGAGATAATGTTATGTGGCGTTAAACCGTCCCTTGATACAACTTATAATATACCAACATTTGTAAATTTGAAGTTAACTTTAAAAATAGTGGGGCAGCACAATAAAAGCTCTAATTGATTCGTACTCGCCACTCTCGCTATTTTAGTTTTTGACTTAAGTGGGAAAGCCAGTTACTTCCATGGCTGATCGCCCAGAACGACAAGCTCATTTATCTTTCAGGTTCACATGGCAAAGCACTCCAATTTATTTGAATTTGAAGTTGTAAGGCCAAAACGTAGTTATTTCCGTGCATGCGAAATAATCAGGACAAAGTTACTGTGTATCCAGAAGCAAGTAACATCAGGAAACTGCATTGTCTTTACCATTTGTCAATAACAGCTAAAGGAGAGGCAGGCATTGACACATGACGCAATGCAGTGAAAAGGCTTTCTTGTGGATCAAACTGAACAAAACTTGCAATCAGCTGCTCTATGCTATGACTCTCTGAAAAAGACTTTTCTTTTAGCGTAAAACGTCTAGCCAAACATTTTTAAGGTCACTCACTGGCCTTACGATAGTTGAGATATGATAATATTTCTTGAAATGATTACCGGGAGCTAGATCAACGACAAAAGTGGTTGATATTGTAGATTTTGACACTTGGAAGGCTATAGCTTGATAAATGTGTATTCCAATAAATACCTATGTTTCTCAGGAAGATCAGTCATCAAATATCAATCCCGACAATAGCATGAAAATTATTCGATGGAATAGTTATTTTTGGCCATTATTAGAATAATAAAGCTGTTTTGAGGCAACTGTTGATAATGAATACTTTGCTATTCTGAATACCTGAGAAACTCAAGTATTCGTGACAAAGGTCAGAACCAATAATGAAGATGAGTAGACAGAAAGTTAGAAAAGTCACAGAGTTTCAGCAACTAAGAAGAAAGAATTGAAAAGTTATTATGCAATATTCATAGCCGCTGGCCTACTGCCCCCCCCCCCCCCCCGTACTAGGTAGGGTTAAGCAATGTAGGGACCAGGATCTCTGGGCCATATGATCTGACCAAGAAAGGACCGTTATTCTGTCTAACTCCCATTGAAAGTTGGTGGTGCCACATTTTCTATTGTTCTTGTATTACATTAAAACTTTTAATTTACAACCTTTCGTCTTGACGGACTAAATTGTTATCGAAATAAAAGACTCTAAATCCTACTCTAGACTTATGGATTAAAGAAGAAAAAATTGTAGCATAAAGAGTAAATTATAAGGAACAATAGAGACTGAATGGTTTTCGACTAGCAACAATCTGACTCGCACAATAGCTCACGCACATATAAAACTAGCCCAAAATCAGCACATTCATCACTCTGGGAAAATGCCATACCCCGAGCATTGTATAAATTTTCTTTTGCAATCAAATCGCTTTACAATTGGATGAAATATCACTGAAAAAGTCTGACGATGATGTGTGGATGGCACTATATTGAGGGTATTGTAAAATTTATCTCATTGCATCGTTCGGAGCTTTGTTTAATGAAACCCCGAGGAATTTTTCTACAGATACACTGAAATTCTATAAAAGAACAATGCAAGAGTAAAATTTAGAATCTAAAAAATACTTTTATATATATTAGGATTCAATAAAATCAATAAAAGTCTATGATTATGCTTAGGAAAACTGAAATTCAGTTGTTTGCTCCATTTTTTGAGAAAATTTGTACAATTTCCATTGTCATTTTATGCACTGCGTTAGTATCCCATACCTTGAATGCCTTGGAGTTTCCTTGGTGATTCTTGCTTGATTGGTGATATTGTATTGATTACACCTTATTACCTCTTTATTTCATGATGTCAGTAGAAATTACAGAAACAATGGCGACCGGGATCAATCCAAAAATGTCTATAATGATAAAGAAACAGTGCGGGACTTAGAAGATTTATTCAGAGTTTTTTATATTAGTTTCCAAATAGTCATGTTGGATAGCGGATAATGGGGCAACGGGCTGTACATCTGGTTTTGCTCGTGTTCTACCATCAATTCATTCAAACATGATTGATGTTAGAACACGAGACTAGGGTTATGACGGGGAGCGTTAAAATGGTTTTTGCAGTAATTTTAACAATTCTAATCCGGCATCGCTGAAAAAAAGCCCCAGACAATCTGAGAACCCCTCCCCCACTCTTCCGGCGTTACTGGAGTTCATTTACCTGGACTCGTTATCGAAATGACGAAAGTGAGGTCCGCGTGGAAAGCAACACAGGGAAACACCATGTGTATGTATTTGTTTAGATTCAACTGATTGTGGACTACGTCGTGATGAAGTAGGCTTCAAGAATCTCAGAAGGAATATATCGATGATAAAACCAGAATAAAACATGTCTGCTGTCGAAAACCAAGGCAGTACAACACAAAAAGCACCGAAATCAAAGTTATTTAATGGAAACTCTTTAACTCCAAGGGACGAGTTAGATGAGGTAAGACTTAGATCGTAGAATGTTATAATCCAGAATGATGAGGTATGATGTTATGGGCACCGATTTGTAGGGTGACATGACTCTGTATATCTGAATAGTATTGGCCATCATGATGTTGATTATCTTGCTCCATACTTATAAAGCTGAAAAAAGCAAGAACGATGCCGCGTTGCAGTTGAATTTTAACGACTATTTCTTTTCAATGCCACTGTACAGACATCGCAGTGACATTAGTTTTGATCTTGTTCTATGCTGTAGACCACATAAATATTATTAGTTGCAAGTAGCTACCCCCTCCCAACTTTCCCTCCGCTGTACGTGAGGGAGGCCATCGTCCCATTGCCCCCTCCCCCCCATTAGCAAGCTTGACCTTTAACGAACGTTTTGAGCAAATACGGATCATTGTGATGTAAAAAGGCCTCGTACCTTAAACTGCACCTCAAGGAAATACATATGTATATATTCATATTATAAAGAAAACCCTCCAAGACTCAGCGTAGCCCCCAAACTATTCATAACTTCCCTCCAAATTTCTAACTGTTGCAACGTGCCCAGCAATTGCAAGTCAACAAGAGAACATAGTAACGTACCTGGAATTGCTTGCCTCAGTCTTTTGCTCTCTCTGTTTACTAGAAATACGTGATCAGAGGCTCATCAGTTGTCATTCCTCTCATTTGCATTGACAAGTGCCATGCGGCAATGTTGTTTACTAGCCGCACCATGTGCTACCATATTATTGCAACCACTTCCAAAATCATTGACAACATGACCGTGTTGAAATAAAATCAATAATGCAAGCAATTTATTCTATCGACAGCTCATTGAAACCTGATTACTTTCAAAACCAACTACAGTGCCTTGTATATGTAACTCCTTTGTTGCAATAATTGAAGTATAAGGACAAGAGTTGTCATGTTTATTTGATAATTATCTTCTATCTGGCAGGGGATGATGGTATGTTCTGGGACAGTGAATAGACCAATCTAGACGACCAACGTAATTGAAGAGTATGCAATTAAGAGTGTGTTTAAGGCTGATTTGTGTGTGAATAGTAGGTTGCAACAAGCATAATTTTAAGGCAGTCTTTTTAGTACTAAAAAATAGAAAATGCATGTATTCTAATTAGCTTTCATTGGGTTGTTGATAGAATGAATTACTACTTGTAATAGTTTTATTTCAATACTGATAAATTATCAATGTCTTTTAAAGGAGTTGACAGGTAGGAAGGTAGTGATATGAAAGCTAGCCATCAGATTCACCATTGCTCGATGGGACACCTTTGGCGAGTTAGTCTCATTACGAAATTTATAAATACCACTTGAAAAAGTTGTATTTAAGGCATATTTCAAAAGGTAGAGCATTAACAATGAAAATGTGGAAGTAATGCATACCAATTGGCTACTAACTACTGACTAAAAGACTGGTGCGACTGTTTATCATTAAAGCAAATTGCTTTGAATATACAAAGTGTGCTTAATTGGGCACTTGTATACATAGAATTTTTGATATGCTACTGTAGAATATTTACATACTGTTAGTAACAATGAGATAACTATATTCTGTAAACAGTTTGCATTCAATGAAGATAACCCTTAACAAATGACATGCCCCTGTGAAATGTGCTATTGGCAATTAATGCACCATCAATAGAAAACCACAGCAATGAAAAATACCACTAATCATGTATCTGTACAAAAAGTTGGAAAAGTTTCCTGGCCAAAGCAGTCCCAAACCAAAGTTTTATAACTATCATGCACAAGTTATAAAAATAGAATAACAATATATTTTTCTGTTTTGAAATGATACTGGAGAAGAAGACAAGATGTCACCACTGGGAATCAAACCCATGACCCATGTATTTTCAATTTTTTAATATATATTTGTTCAAAACTGGCATTTCAAATCCTCTCTACTTAATAATAGTTTCTAACTTGCAATGGGCTTTAGACAAATAGATTGGCCATGTGACAGTCCTCTCGTGGTCTAGTCACATGGTGAAGGAAGGCTGGTGTCTAATTCAATAGGAGCTGGATGCCAGTGTCCACAGGTCAACGACTAAGAGTTAATGTATTGATTAGAGAAATAAAGTATGCTCAAGGTTATGAGACCTAACCATATTAGGTATACTCACAACAGCTAATTATTACTCACTTTTTGAAACTATTATTTTGAAAAGAGCTGGAAAATTAATTAAAAAATGTAAGCAGTCTAGGTGATAAGTGTGCCCTAAAGCTACCATACCCATACTGGCTTTTGTCTGTTACTACCATAACAAAGGGAATAAATAACATTTATATATGTGTGTAAGAATTAACCAATGTTACGGGGTAATTTTTACACAGTAAAGGAAACTTATTATGCACACATGTATATATGTAAGTTGTAAATAAAGTCAGAGGTAACTTTAAAAGATATATATTGTTGATATTGTGTAATCACAGTGGAGGATAAAACCTGTGCCATAAGATTGTAAATGACAGTAAATATTCTTCGGAGAATAAAAACATTTTGTGATATATATTAACTGTCTGCATATTTATTAAAAATAAGATATGTTTGTTTTGATGAAAAACTGCAAATGGGCCAGAGAGGCCAAGAAAAACCCCACAAAACTGGTAAATCACTGCCAAATGATGTTTTCTTGCTGCATCACTATTCTATTGTAGTAGATTCTACCATGGCTGTGTCTGACCTGTCTGACTAAATCCATCAAAGAAAGAGTCCACTTTAGAATGCCTTTATCCACTTGAACAAAGACCATCTCCTTAGTGACTCTCTAATGATGACTCTCTAATGACATTAGATGCTCAATGAATCACATTTCGAATGTCACACACCTTGCACAAGGCCAAGAAGTTATTTTCTTGCACACAAATTAATAGGAAATGCAAGTGAATGCTAAATCACTAGTTTCTCTGGAAAGTCATGTGAAATGTCAATAGACATTGTGGATATTATGATTGTTCTTCTGCTTAGGCTTCATAAATTTTACAGTATATAATTCTTGGGGACATATAATGTAATGAATTGATTCGAATTAAATCACAAGTTTCTCAGCAAACAATAATCATTCTGCAGCTTTCTCTCAACTTTGAAGTTATCCATTATTACACAACTCATCTTTGAACTTTATTGTACATACCACCTGTTACTTGTTATGAATTAGAATAATATTTTTTGTGAGTATATTAACAATAACCATTTAATAGCTGCTCAGAATTTTCAACATTATATAATTAGCAACATTTAGCCTGTAAACATGGTACGTCAAAGGTCTTTACGTTATCTGAGGAGTGTGTCAAAGTTTCCCAACTGGTTTCAGGCTGTTGGGTACTTATTACTCAGGGCTTCAGAAGGAAGCAAGGCCAAGGTCATCCTTACAGTGACTGCAGACCTTAACTATTATGTAATTGGCATTATACTGAGGAAAGTCGATGTATGGATTGCCTGGAATTGACAGCATGTGCTCAAGACCATGTAATTTTTTAGCATAATTAGCATAATTAAGCGTAAATTTTGGATTGGGAGGGCATAGCATATGAAATTCATAAGCTTTAGATGTTAGCAGGGGCAAACAAAACGTGATTTAACCGGCTTGAAAAATGTGGTACGAAGTAAAATCTATCTTTTAGTACAGTATAGAAGACGTTTAATGCCTCTAATTTGCAAGATGGATGAAAGCAGTATATATAGAAATTTGCTAGTAGGTTATGGGACATCACTTTATTGTTCCCGTAACTTTGCATATAGCCTGCAAGTGATCGTCCCTATTTCTCAAAACATGCCCTTTGCATTTTACGTTTTCTTGTGGTCTATGTCTTTAGCTATCAATTATTTTGTAGTGATTTGGGTCACGTCGAAGCTTTTCAAATTAAAAACGTAAACTGTGCAGCAATTATACAAACGACAATTATAGAGTAAAAATGAAAGTCCTTTTGTATAACTGCCGAAAATTACTTTGAATGCTATCCAATTATCCAATAACAAATCCAATATTGTAACAAGTGAAATGCCATGCAAAGAACGTACTCAGCTTATAAAAATGACAGCCGGGCTAAGGACCTCTAAAGAGATTTTTTCTTCTTTTAAACCAAACTAAGGTGTCGTCAATCTAAACTGTAAACATCTTCAGAGTAATAAGTAACATAAACTGGATACTACTGAGTGGAAGAATAATCTATCAAGACGAAGAGAAAACTTATCTAAAGAAGAAAAAATATATCATTACGTCTCTTTTTTTAAAGATCCTCAGCCTGGCTGTAATTTTTATGAGCAGACTATATTTCCAGTACTTGTTCATGTATGATACTCAGTCAATGAATTTAAAGTAGTTGAATTAGTAGTAATTTAATAAAAATTGTTTTTATCGAAACGGTAAATACTTTTACCTATAAGCTCAGCTCTTGATAGCATCAAGTACAAGATATAACCGATAAATAAGCATATTATTATGGTTTTTATTTAATCTTGTGCTCACCTTGGACCATAAATTAGTGTATAGGTTGGAATGTACAATATATTATCTGTTAACTGATATATTGTATATGCATAACGCTAAATTTGGGGAGACAGCAATCTGTAATTATCTTATATGATTCCTTCCAAACCTTGCTTGTAAAAAATCACAAACGCGAAAATAACAATTTATGTTTCCGTGGAATAGCAGGTGTTTTACTGCTTATTCAGTATTCGTAGGTATGAAGTAAACTTCTTTCTGAAAACTCCTGTGACAACGTCAATGATAGGCATGTGACTTCATTTGCGTGTGAAAACGGAGCTGTATCGACCATTGCATGAGACCATGGTAAACTTCTGTGAGCGTTGATGCTAACAAAAGCAATGACATCAAGGCCAATGGAGTAACGAATGGCAGCAAGTTGGTAGGTGCTGTGGCAGGCGATTGATAAGTTGTCTTTAACTGTTGACTCAGCAGCAGCAGCTAGGCGAAAGACCCACAAGAGGGGCACGTGTGGGGTGTATCTTCTCAAGTAGAGATACACAGCGGCGATGAAAAGAACCTTGAAGGCACTACGATCACCATCACTCCCCCAGACTACACATATAAATGATGCATCACGAAATTGATATATAAAAATTGCTGTTATGAAGTGAAAACCCTGGGGTGGGTTACTTGGAGTGGTTAAGTGTTACTGGAGAAGCAATAAACATACCTGTCAAAAGGCAGCCAGGCAAACTTATCAGATTCAATATGCCATAGATTCTCAAAATTAAATAGCAGTAATATATAGAATTGAGGCGCATCTAGCTAGGAACTGTTCTTGTGACCTCTATCAAAGTACATAATACCACCAAAACGTTCTCTGCAAAATTTGTAACGGAAGTTGAAGATGCTTGGCGAAATGGAAGGTACATTGCAAAGATCTGTGCAAATGCAACCTGCTTTCACAGAACATTTAAATTGATTTTAAAGAGAACCCCGGGACATGGAACTACTTCCTTTGCAATGTGAGGTAAGATACGCTGTCTAGAACGTTATAATGTAAATCTAA
>JAAAKM020006971.1:75714147-75729424 GCA_010016025.2 Alatinidae sp. Z8VKAUB7J3 | reverse complement strand
GCAGCTGACCCAAACCCATATATATCATATCTATATCACAGCAGCTGACTTGAAACTTTTTACTGAAAGTAAAATGCAGACACGCCATCAGTTTGGATGAAATTACAACCATTCGTAAAAATTAAAGACACTCGTATCATATCCTTAATAAATAATTACATAACGAAAACTGTAATATTGCCTGACATCTACGATTGCCAGTTTCTACTGCGCATGTGCCATATTGTAAAGACAGTGAAAAGGAACAACAGATATTCAAATATTTATAACGATTTATTGAACCCGAAATATTCAAAATATAAAATTGGTCATATATATTTCTTGTGATATATATTCGAAGTCCTCGTCGCAGTATCACCTTCAGAAATCTCAGTTTCGTATTTATTAAAACTCAGCTATTCTCTTTGATAAATACAAATGCTTTCCAAATGTAGTAGCATCTAAAATCCAGTTCAGGAGCCATAAGCTGTCCCTAAATAAAGAAAGAGATATTTATTAAAATGAAGTCTTGTCAACACAACCTACTGCTTCTATAACGCGCGCATGAAACATAAGCCAAACACTCATAAATAGTGGGCATGTCCGACAAATAGATAAAACAATTATTCAAGTTTACCAAATGTTAGAGGAAAAGTTTATATAAGAAAGGAAGAATAGAGGGAGGAATGTAGATGATAGGAATGAAAACGATCATAAGAAGAACAGAAGGAAGACTGGATGAGCCAAAACAAATCGTAGCCAAGAAAAGGAAGGGAAAAAAAATAGGAATGAAGATGTGACGAAAAGATAGTAAGACATGGAGGGAAGAGGTATAGAACAAATCAGTTGTCTGCAATATACCCTTCCTATGCAGTTACTTCCTGTACTTTCAAGTCTGTAACGCGAGCTGTTACTCAACGAAAAGGCAATAAATATTATCATATACTTACAATGACGTTTCCCTGTAGTACATGTCACAAACAGTTGACGGCAAATTAAAAAATTACCTCGTATGAGTGAACTATAGCTCTGTCTTTTGACATTAAACTAATGACATAACGACAACATATAAAAGCCTTATCAAAAGGGCGGTAGAGAATTGTTTCAAAGTTGTGACTTCGTGTGGTTTATACCATTACAAAAGCATTGTTACTTTATCACAAGTATTGCGAGTCTCCTCACACATTTAAGCTCAGTTCTTATTACGAGACTAGTCATATCACTTGAGAACAGCTAGCAAAATTTAGCAGTATGTTCTACTTTGCGTTTGTCAACCACTGGCTCCCCCAAATTAGCAGAGGCTTGCCTTTCAGAAGCAGTGTGACCTTTCAGTGAAGCAGCACTTCCTTGAGCATCCAGATCATGCTAAAATGTAAACGGGTTGCCTCAATATATTGGCGGTCGTTGATCCTTGTTCTGTTGTGCTGTCTTGAGAACCAGTTCAGATCCAAGTAACTGCTGCAACATAGGCACTGATGCCAGACTAGAAAACTACAATAAGTACGGTATTTAGAGCAGTAAAAGAATTTTGAAGGTAATATCAGTGACAAAAGTCCTGCCATTAAGCCTCTTTGGGTTTGTTAAATGGCTCTAACGGATGCTAATTGGTTTAAAAAACACAACGTCATTGGTCCACTTTATAGTCCAATTGGCTCCTTCCACATAAAGAAAAAAATACACTATCGTTACCACTTGATTCTGGCAGTATGCCCAAATTATACTTACCGTCATGCTAACTCTGCAAATATTTCGTCATCGTCATCCAAATCGCATAGAACATTATCGTCGATGTCATCTGTAAAAATAAGAGATTCAGACCGGAAGTCCTGATAATGAACTAGCATTCCGTAAACAATTTGCCTATCGTATTTCCTCCTTCTAAATTTTTTATAAGTATCTACCTCACGTTAATAATGTGTATATAGTTATTGATTGGCTCATTGTTCTGTTATAATAAACACCACAATCGGGGCAACAGCATTTATTAGGTCCCTCGGGAAGGGTTTGTCAAGGTTTCAAACTATTAAGTTCAACGTATCTTCAAACACGGTGTTAAAAGGTCGAAATATGGCATAGTAATACAAATGAGTACAGAAAGAACATATATTCGGAAAAAACCCATAAGCAGACGTTTCATATAAAACAGATGCTATTACCAACATGCTTTTTGTCTTCCACGTGCTACGTTTTAACACCTATCAACGAATACCCCATAACTAATCTCTGACATGGTAAACTCTGAAAATTACACAAAACCCTTTAATACCTCCGTACAACAAATAAAAACGCTAACATGAATCAAATATCCACCCAAATAAAACAAAATCTTAATTAAGACTATCCTAAAGAAACGTCCTTAGAAACGTCAACAATAAAGGCTTTCCATTTGGACGTTACTAACATGGTCGGCATGTTGAATTCCATACTTTCTGACTAGCAGCAGGATAAGAGGGAGGCGACATTATTGCTAATAATGTCTGCTTACCTTATTACGTGTAATGATAGGCCTTTAATTATTCACCATCTCTTTTTGTTCTATTTTTGTACATGGAGATAATTATCTTGCTGTTCCAGCATTCTGGCACAAGTCGATGCTTTGGTTTTCAACGTTTGTAATGATTTTATAGATCATTCCATATGATTTTCGAATAAACTAAAATATGTTTCTATTATTTTAAAATACAAAATTCTATACAAGCAAACCGAAATAGTTAAAACTTGACCTCGAAAAAGGTTTCATATCAAATATACACTTTAGCTCGTTATGCAATCTGCAATATCTTGAACAGTTTTTCCCCTAAAAGTGTTACAACTTCATTGCTATTGTTATTAAGGTATGGAAAGACCTCACGTCCAAATTGTCAGGCTATGAAAATTTAAACCGATTTTTTTGATTTGTCCCTTTCTCGAATAAACACGTTCTACTTTATTCTTGTGAACACTGATCCTGTGGAGTAATACTGGTATAAAAAACCGTATAAAGACCAGTACATGAATTTAGAAGGCAATATCAACAACACAAGTAAAGTAGTGCTGATTCCATGATAAATACAAAGCACAGTGGAGCAAAACTTTAACTTTTAAAATGTTGGTTGACTTTCAACATAACCGGCTGAACTAAATCTTTTTAAGGTACTAGGCTTAACAGATTGACTTAAAATAGTTACAACGAATAAAAAATGAGCTTAAAAGGCAAGATACCACAAAAAACGGGATACCAATATGAATCTGTAGCACTGTCAACAATTTAAGACGCCGGATTTTAGTCTGGACGCGTTAGCACCTGTTATCACCCTTTCTTCACTTCTCGTGATCGTTACTGTAAGTCATTAAAATGATACTTCATTATGTAAATAAATACCATGATAAACATTCATTAAACTGTTGTTTCCATTCCTGCGTGAGAAAGTTCGTATGGTCATCAACATTTGAACATCTATAAATGCAATGATTAGTCTTGTATCATTGAAAGCATACTCTGTAAAAGATATGACATCAAACTAACTACTCGGGACTATAGTCAGTCATAACATGAGAATGATGAGTAAGCTTCTGAAATCTCAGAAGATTGCCCTGGGCACAAATAATTTGCTTCAAGACGAAAGCAATGCGGCTTCCAATATTACTTAAGCTCTCCCTAATTTCCAAAAACTCGATCTCAAAATTTCAAAATGTTTTGTCACTTGTAGTATCTGCTATACTCTGAAGTGCCGAATAAACGGGGGGGTCTGAATAAACGGCGGGTCATCATTACGGTTTAAAGTTAATAAACCATAGCGTCCTCCCCCCCCAGGAAGTTGGGGGGAATAAAATTCTCAGCTCAGGGGGGACCGCAAATTTGGAGCCGAAATGGTGGGGGAATGGCAGATGGTGGGGGAATGCATTTGTTCAACAGATTGGGGGAATTACATTTTCTGGCCATCTAGAATTGCAATTTTTTAAATTTTTCCCTTCGGCACCGTAAACATGTCTTTATAGTAAGTATTGTCTCTTGGTGGCTGGGATGTAGCAATTTGGGATTGAGTGAATAGCATATTGTTCAACATTGAAAAAAGGGTGTCGGTTAGTCCGTAATCATTTAGAAGGTTCAGGGGTTTGGGGGGTTTGTGGAAGTGTACTGTCTTGGACGGTTGATAATTGGACTGTAATATTTGTAAGTAGTGTATTATATGAGTAATTGATCATTTTAGTAGTAAATTTGAACGGCCTACAGCATTGGGAATTACTTGACTTGTCAATTTGTTGTTAGTGTGGGAGAAGTACTTAAACTACCAAGACGATGCCAAATTGTAAGAAACGGTGCGAAGTCTGACACTGGCATTTTCATAACTGACGTAATAGTTGCGTATAACCAATGGCAATAGAAGTACTTAGGAAAACTCTGTTAATTTCCGACCCATGTCTGTAATTCCAACTTGCTGGAGTAAACCTTTTTTGCAATGAATTAAGACCTTGATGGAAACCGTTTTGTCAAATGAAAATTAGAGCATATGCTGCGCCTTGTCCAAAAGCTGTTTAAGCTATGAGTTGATTCTAGAGGCATGAATGATGATCGTTTGCCGATGAGCTTAAAGTTGTTAATTTCAGCTTAAAGGCAAAGTATATTTCCGCGTCCCATTTGTGTCGATTTTATCGAAGTTGAAATTTATGTAGAAAATGTGGACTATTATATACAGATTCGAAGGTTATTTAATTGAGCGTTTGACGCAGTTATCCCTTCCATTGGCGTCCACCGTTCTGAATTTCGGAAATGTTGAATAAAGCCAGTTGTTACCAGATTTCGCACCGACGTTTTGCACTTTCTTGTCATGACGCTGAACTTGTAAACCTATTATGGGAAGGTTAGCAGAACTTTAAGTATCGATTCTACGTAAATGTTTGTTACATCAATCGAAATCTGGATCAGTGTTTCATTAAGAAATTACTTTCTGATTAATTTTGTATTGTTTGACTGCTGTCTTCTGTGTTGTCGACTGAATTTCACACGCACATTAACAAAGCGCAGAAACTATTGCAGTGTTTACTGATGTAGATCGCGCCTCGTATTCGTAGGCACCTAATAGCAGGGGGTGTGAAGAAGCAGGGTTATGACCCATTTTGCAAAATTTAGTAAGTGTGTGTGGGGGGTAGGGTGGGTGGAGGCGGTTAGAAGGCGCTGAAGATCGGAAAGAATTTAAAATAATTATCGCATAACTAACAACCACTTTACGTTTTTGAGTGTAACAAACATGTGTTTGTGCTCAATTTTCGCTGCAATATTTCTTATTTGAATTGATCAGAGCGCTCCTTACTCAACCGCAGCCACAATGTCAAATGGCAAAATTTTACTACACGGGAGGGCAGCTGGAATAACAGCGGGAGATGAAATTTTGGGAAAATTAACTAGTAGAGGGACGGCAGTTGACAACCCATCGTAATTAGACGACGGCGAGAAGCAAGAGCGGTAGAGCGCATATCCCATTCCTATATTGATTTCTAAAATCAAGGAGCGATATAGTATTTATACTTTTTCCCCTTATATTTTTACTGATTGCTGTCAAAAATGAACTTAAAATGCTGTCCGAATCTGAGCACAGGAGGACCCTGTCTCTGCAACATGTTTTGGGTAGGGACCAAAATTACGAGTTCCCCCGTTCACGTTTTCAACGGCTAAGCCATTAAGGTCTATTACGCCTTCTTCAAACATATGATCTCATCTTTATCTGGAGAATCTGGAGAACTACATTACTAGCCAATTACAATTTGATTGGGATGTAAGCACGATGTACTATGAACATGTTTTAACGTCAGAAAGGCGGACTAGCTTAAAATTGAACTTTCGTCTTTGCGAAGTTTTCAGGACTATTCCTTAACAAAAATGACATGTTACTTAAAGTGGCCCTTTTCTCCAAAGCAGATACAGGGCCAAGCAATACAAAACTGACTTCGATTTTGTCGTAAGGAACGCAACATTTTGGGAGGCTAGGTAAAAGAACGCCAACTACATAAGTTCCATAGCCACAAAGTGTACCAACACCAGTTAATGCCAATACGTCACCAGATGATTCTTGACAAGATTTTGAGTACAGTTTTAGTTCCTCCAACATAAAGAAATCCTTTTCCGTCTAAATTTCTGTTCTTTCCGAGGCTGTGTGTAACACTTTGTATTTATCATGCTTTGCTTAAATATCGGAGTTAATTCAAATATTTAAAGTAAATCTATGGAGCTAATAATACATCGCCTACCAATATTAATAATTACAGTAATTCAGACTTCACTTCCGTTTGTTGCTCTATGACTTCTATAGTCAAATGAGCCGTAAAACGCGTAATAGAGTACTAAAGTGTGACGTCACGATTTAATGAATATCAGAAATTTGATACCTTTAGGGACGCATTGCTTTCTTCTTGTTGGAATAGACAACCTGTCCAAATCTGAGAACTATACCATGGGCGATCGATGAGATACGCCCTTTTAAACTTACAACCATGCCTATCAAAACCTTGTCAAATGAACCCAGTTCATAATTTTATGAACTGAGCAAAATTAACAGTGTTGCCTTAAGGCCTTCTCCAAATTCAAACAGCCGTTTTTCGCAGCTGATATGAGATTTGAAGGCGATATTTTATATACGGGCATTCTGTGGCGGGGTTAACACTGTGATCTAGTTAATATTGCGATTCATCGAAAAAGGTTTTTATGACGTCATCACTTGAGTACTCTATGTCCTTACTGTTTTTACCGAATTGATTTACCTTGTGTCAAACCTTTACTCTTCAACTCAAATTTAAACAAAATACTAGAACCTATTCCGCTACCGGTTTTTACATCTTTGTACGTTATACTTTAAAACCTTATCTGTCTGCGGCATTTTGAATAAGCTGGCTGCAAATCGTTGTATGCACTAGTTTGGCACATGTAGAAGTATCTTGTCCGACTATATTTACTCCGACAATGGCAAGGTTACCATGATGGCATCATTTGTGGTATAGTACGTCACGGCACCTCATGCTACAGCAGTTGATAAATAGCTTCTTGTAATACTGACCGCCTCTCCTGATGCTCTGAGTCAGCGGTCCACACTTGAGCGGGCGAGGGCGTGCTTCTATTTTTAGAAAATGAATCCTTGTAAGTATGCCAGCAAGCAAACCAATTTCAGCAACATTATATTGCTGCTTTTTATAGAAATGATGCTCCTACTCTTGGGTGCCTAATAGACGTCCCTCACCCCCTGCTAATTAATTTTCAAGAATTTTCCACCAGGGCATTCTCATTCCAACCCCGCCACCTATTAATTTTTATGAAATCTCCCATCCATGACAATTTTTTGAGGGGGTTCTTTGGCGGGCAAGTAGAAAATATCTTTATTAAAATATGAAAAATAAACATTAAAAAGATGGAGGTGGCATTTTACAAGGCTCGAAGAAGTGTAAAACCGCACATTGCAGATGTTAGCAATGACACTGCCATTGAGCCGGAGGATGAGGCAAACATTTTTAAAATCTTGGAAGGCATGTAGGAGGCTATCGTGATTTTGAATAACTGACTGTTGTTTTTGTTGTATTACCCTACGTTTAGGAAGTTGCAGTTGATTCTAAACCTTGATTCTTGACTTCATGTTTTACACTTTTTGTCCAGGCCCCACGTCTATTACATCTTTGGTCATTTTCCAGTCTTCCCGTCTAGTCCATCCCCCGTTTATTAAATGTTTGGTCATTTGCACCCCCGCCCCCCGTATATTCCAACCCCACTTCTATTAGGCACCCAAGAGTACTTAGATAATGTTGTGTGTATAACGACGGTTGTGAGAAGGGTCGAAATGCGTCTTCTCTCCTTCCCCAGTAATTTATCCGACATTGCCTCGAGGATTTCAAGTGCGTCCTCAGTGCGTCCTATGTTAAACCCAATAGTTCCCGTTTAGGACCACTGATTCAATCTGTCTACCAAAACAAAATGGGAACTCGGCGTGGTACCATGTGCTTCTAAAAGCCTTGTTCATTGATTTTTAAATCTCTCTTGCCTTAGAAAATGGCGGAGATGTAGATACCTAATAAATGTAAACTGACATGAAACGCATGCTCAATGCAGCAATGACAAGCGGTGCCGATGGTGTTTGTGGTATCTGTGTTTTATAAGTGAACGTGACAAGGATGATGATGGTGATTATGAGAAGGAGGACGATGATAATGATGATGATGATGATGATGATGATGATGATGAGGGTGAGGGTGAGGGTGAGGAAGAAGATGACGATGATGATGACGATGAGTATGGTGAGGGTGAGGAGGAGGATGTAGTTAATGATGATGTTCCTTAAAATCTTGTTGGTTTTTGTGATGACGGTGATGATGGTCGTGATTATGGTCATGATGATAGTGGTTGTGATGCTTATGATCACGATGACAGTGACAATAATGATTAAGGTGATGATGATAATGGAGATGACAATAACGATCTGCGAAGTGTTAAATAATAAACTGAGATAGCCAAACATTAAGGAAAAAATCCTTATTTTACTTTTTCCCCTTAGTTCTTGTTATTTTTTTTTACAAAATTTTATTACTATTAACATAAATATTTGTAAACTATCCATACCTGTAAGATTCCTATAATTTAAAGTGTTATACATGTATCCCTTAATCTGATAAACAGAATTGCCTAAGAAGTCAATAACTCACAAAGCAGTATTTTAAAACTTTTAATCTATAAGAGCAAGATATCAATCCTCATTAAAGCGGATGTTTATAATGGCTACTTTTACTTTCTTCCGTATAATAAATTAAACACCCATAAATGAGAACTTAAATTTATCAAATACGTAATAGACTTTAGTGCTAACTACGGAAAACTCTTAAAAGCTATCTAATAAACCAGAGAAATTCAACCTCAGTCTAAGATCCCTGAATAAACAGATAAATGGTGCACAAGGATAGGAAGACTTCAACTAAAATACTAAACCTCTTAGTAGCGTTTATCAATACTTCGGCTTTTGATGGTGACAACGATCAATTCGTTACGTTTGCAGAACCGGTAAAATGTTTGTGACTGTAGTGGCTTATCATAGTGCCAAATCAGTGCTACGATAGTCTTCAAATATTAATAAACAAGTAATATTCGACTGGCTCGTAAAGTAATCTGTTACAGGCACCTAAGTTGCATTCTCCAAAAGCTTGCTAAAGTAAGATAAAACAAAGTGAAGTCAGTAAATAAATTAAAGTGAGGTTAGTGTCGACTCCTTTTTAAACAAAAAAATCAAAGCTTCTAGCTATGTCAAAATTCTTCGTTAGTTGTATTAGAAATGTGTAATATACAAAGCATGAAGTTAGTCAGTAGAGAATCTAACATCAGTTTGTTAACTTAGTTAATCATATACTAAAATATATGTTCCAAAATTTTGGGGGACCAAGCCTCCCGGCCCCTTCGTCTATTACGACTCTGCAATTTTTATCTTATACTTGGAAATCAAGTGCTCATACCCCAGTTCCCTCCCCCAATTAATGGTTAAACTTTGTATAAAGTCATTTTGTCTTGGCTTTTATCAAAAGCAAATCATTTTTTAAATTGTGATGAAATTGGTAGTGGCAATTACGAGCAAAAACATTCCAGGGGCGACATGTTTGAAGATCGGAAACCCTCTCAGAAAAAAATATGGATAACAAAATATCAAAAATTAATTAATAAATAACTCCCTCTTTTGGACACCCCTTGAATAAAACCCCCACTTTCCGCGATAATTCAATAAATATCCAGTATGTTTTTAGAAGCATAACAGTTATTAGATATTAATATTACACAAGGTTGCATTTGATTTATATTTTTGCTTAACGATTATATTTGATGAAAAGTAAACGCCGACTACAAAAACGTCGCCTCGATGGCTAATCTGTAGAATCTTGTGTTCTGTCAGTTTTGCTGTTGTTCTACATTATTGCAAATAAATTTTCGATTGCCATGACATATACATGTATTTTATTTGTATGGCATGCATAATTTATTACTGTCCATTATTTCCACCAAGTCGCTTACATACTTCATCGTATGTTAATTTTCCTTCCCTTGTGAGATTTAGAACCTTTAACATTATCTGCAACTCTTCTTGCGTAGACGGCAGACAGTACTGTAGACACGACATTGCTGTGCTCGTACCAAGTAGATTCGTATTGGTCATCGACAAAAATTGTAGTAATAACGATAAAGAGTTACAAAAGGGCAGCATTGCGTTTATATTTTGCATATTAAAAGGGGCAACAGACGAATTCATGGAATTTTCCACCTTTGAAACGTCAGACACATATTCCTGGCGAGGCGACACTTCTTCGATACTAGGTATTTCGTTGGGCAGACATGTGAATAGGTTCTCCGGTTCTGACGCTCCCGTTGCGGTATCGGCCAATAATTGCAGATGATTTGACACTTTATCTTGAGTACTTAACTCAGTAGTTGTAGTGTTTGGAAACCCGGATTCGGATTCGTCGTGAGTGGAAAGGCTACGATTTGATAGTTTCCTGGAAACGTGTAGCGGACTGGGCGAGGGCTGGTTGTCTGATTGATTGCTTTTGCGTCGTTTTCCACTTCTATTTGTACTGTTTTCGGACTTTCTTTTCATTTCTTCTTTCCTTTGAGCTTTTTCATTTTTGTTGGCATTTCTAAGAAATAGATCGATCTATGGTAAAAAGAAAAGATTTCAAAGGAGTCAGCTGACCTTATTCACATCGAAATTATAGCACTTATACGTTGACATCTACGCTAAATATGTGGAACGTGTTCCTGCTCGCACTTGGGAAACTGCTATCATATTTAACTTACTTACAAGTTCTTAAAAAAGGATAGTTTTCACATTTATGGACTGATTTTCAACATGCCAAGGCTTGTCCCCATAAATGTAATGAGGTACAAGCAACTCTAAAATGGAAAAAACTCTATCTTATTTAAATTCTTATTTAAATTCTTACTGCTAGGGGTGTTTCTACTTCCAACAATGATCATTTCTGCCCTTTATAGTGGAAGGAAACAAAACCTTAAAAAAAAAAAAATTTCAATATTCGATCAGCATGTGTATATTTTGGCTCCCATACCATTAAGTTGATATGTATTTATATATATATATATTGATAGTTTTTATGCACCCAACTGATAAGAGTGCAACAAAATGTATTTTAAATGAGATAAGCAAACGTGTATCCTTAGGTCCCGTAAAAATTTTGTAACATTAATCATATTTTCAAACGTAATAATAATTATAATGATAATAATATATATATATATACATATATAAACATATAGATACTCCTATATATATAGTATATATATATGAGTCCAATTAAGTTTCAATGTTTTTATATCTATTTTTAATTTAGGGCTTTTTATGAAGTCTGTCATAGTTTTGTGTGTATATACACACATAGATATGCACATATATATAGATTTACGACAAAATTTAACCTTTTACACTACAGATATATATATATATATATATATATATATATATAAAATTTTCAAAGAGTGGAGTATTACCACAATAGCTTGCAAATTGATGGCTCAATGGTTAAGGCGTTGGTTTAGTAATCATGAGGTCGTGGTTCGAATCCGGTCAGCGCCGTGATAAAAACATCCGTCTCTCAGCCAGACGTAGTCCAAGCTCAAAGGCTGGACATGCAATTTGCGTTCAAAATATAGATGACGAGGCATTTGGCTATTAAATATATGTATTTGGTTTCCCCATCTTTGGGTGGAGGATCTGCCCTTACAAAAACGATGAGGTGCCCAAAAAATGGACACCTCATTAAACATAATTAAATAAACACTGAATAAGACTCTTCCTGCCACTTCTACAAAATCTTCTCTTGCTCTGTAGAAATTCTTCGGGTACTCGGCAATACAATTGGCTAGGGTATCAGGATGGCTATGCTGCTTCACGTGGCTTCGATCTCAAGGACTTGGTCGCTGATTCTCGGCAACTGGTGAACACAGGTTGACTTGTGGGACATCTACATGGGGTATTGGGGTAATCAGGTTCTCAGCTACTTACAAGGGGCATTGGGAACATCAAATTATATCCGCTATAAGGGGATAGGGTGCAGCTATTTCAATGCTTGTGGAAACATCTCCACAAACTTACTGGGGGCAAATTGTTGCACTGGGTTACGGGAAATACATCTTCTTTGGCTACTCTGATAGGTGATGTGGTACATAACTTCGGTGGTGGGGAATACCTCTTTGGTGGTGAGGGGGATGTGTTGCTACGCCGGTTGGTGGGGATAAGTTGGGTCAGGAACATGGGGTATTCGTTTAAGGGTGGCTCTTCGGACCGTAGAGTTCCAGGCCCACCAAATGGTTACGTCTTCGTATAGAACGACTCTGAATAAGAACCCAATCTGACGAGGGTTAAAGTATGCTCCCAATGCCTTATAGCACTTTGGAATTATCTGACCCCGTCTGGTGAAGGTTATAGCTTCACACTTGATTGTTTTTAGGCCGTGGATTGATTTGATTGTTTCGATTAGCCCAGGGGCTATTCTGTACTTCTCCACTTTTTCTTCGTGAAGCCTATCCAGGTCGTATCCCTCGGCTCTAACCTGGGCGTCAAATATAACCCCATCCTCACCTTTAATTGCAAAGATATCAGGTCTCCAACGTCCCATGGCTCTCATGGTACCGTGGGTAAGGGTGGTGAAGCATGGTTCCTTTATCACTCTGTACCCGTCATATTCTATCCATTTTGTGGTTATGTCTCTAACCCGGTCATGCTGTTTTATACGATTAGGGTGTGTTCTCACGCAACCCATCGAGACGTGATTCGCTGTCTCGGGTGCGAGGCAGCCGGCTCTACAATTTCTCAGCAAGTCTTGGCCCCTTGCCGTTCGGCTTCAGGTTGGGATGGCATTGATTCGGTGGTGGATCATTCTTTTATACCTCCTGCTATCTAAGTCGGCAGGGGGCTTATCCACCCAATTTTGGGATAGAGGAAAAGACCCAAGACCCTTCAGGGCCGCTCCATCACGGGATTTGTAGAGTTGGTTGGAGTGGTATTTATCGTAGCGTGTTTTGGACATGGCGTAGGTCTCGCCAACTTTCAGCAGTTTACGTAGGTAGTTACGGTGATTATCCATTTCGTTTGTTCTGCATATAGCTAGGAAAGAGTGGGGAGGCTCATAACAGGAAACCTTTTGAATTGTCTAGGCGCTTCGGCTGGCTCTAATTCGAGGGATCGAGAGCCTGAGCTCCTGGATGCCAAGGCCACCGTCTGATACTCTAGCGTGCAGGTAAGCGTTGATCACATCATGCGGGAGGTCAAGGAACGCTCTCACAGGTGATCTCACGGACCTATCCAACGAGGCTAGTGACCCTGATGAAAAAGGGCTTAAAATTAGCTGATGTACAAACTTATGGATGAAGAATTACTTCAAACAGAACAGACGTTGATGGGGGGTTAAGGGGGCCTTCTGAATCTTAGTAAGTAGAGTATTAATATCATTAAGAGTCGCCGGGTTTTTAACCCCATAGGGGGCCATATCCACACCTAGGTACGAAACCTTTTGGTCTGCTCTGAGAGTTTTCGCTAGGGTATTGTCGACTGACACGAAAGGTACTGTGATGAACTTAGTCTTTTTGGATTTAGGGTTGGCATCAATGCCGACTGATATGCTTTTTGCTCCGTTAATATGTAGTCCCCGTTTCTTTAATACTTTAACAATGATATCTACGGACTTTTGTAACCCGACTTTGGTGGAGGGCGCGATGACCAAGTCATCCACGTAGGCAATAGCTGGGATCAGGGTGTCATTGATTGTAAAGCCCACCTCGTGGGGAATAGCTCCCTGAGCTTCATCCACCACAAGGTTGAAAAGAACGGGACTTAAAGGATCGCCTTGCTCAACGCCTCTACTTAGTTTGGCAAGCGTCTCTCCCCTGCCGTTCGGGAACTCAAAAATTGAAGTTGTTTCGCGTTAGATTGACTCAATATAGTCAAGGAAGGAAGGTGGAAGGCCTTGTGCTCTACACGCACGGAGAATTAAATGGTGGCTTACTGAGTCGAAAGCCTTTCGGACGTCTAAACTCAGTAAATACACCGACTTATAAGATGTTTTGGCCTTTTTTGGAATGCTGTTGATGATTAGTGCATTCACTAGTGAACCATCAACTTGTGAGAAAGCAGTTTGAGCAGGGGAGATATCGACTACTTTGGCAAGACGGGTTGCGATGACTCTATGGAGCCATCATTGGAGCAAAGAGGATATAGAGACTGGTCTAAAGTCAGCGGGGTCTGTAGCCCCATCAGACTTAGGGAGTAAAACGGTACGCGACTTCAAGAAAGGCTTAGGGGTTACTCTGAAGAAATAAATAGCGGTGAATAGCACTGCAAGAACCTCGTACCCAAATTGTGTGCAGTCGACAATTCGTAGGCCGTCTGGTCCAGGAGATTGGTCTCCAGACGGCTTAAGTTTAGCTATTTCGGGTACTTCTATCGGGCGCCATAACGTAGAAACATCATTTTGGTTCCCAACTGGAGGTAAAGGTTCTATATCTAGGGGTGAGAGTCTTCCGAAAATACCAGTCCAGAACTGTTTGAACGCTGAGATGTCAACCGGACCTGGTTTTTTGGACATATCAAGAATAGCGTAAGCTGCGATGGAAGGGTTTTTCTTCAATAGTCTTTGGATTCGGTCATACTGTTGGCACCTATAGACACGCTTGACCTTTCTGCTACGGAACCCGTCATGCCTCATTGGGCCCTCGGACCGACTGGCCCCTTTAGGCTTGGTGGGCTTATAGAAATAATCTTCCAGAATTTCGTTAATTATGGAGATACCCTCGCTGGGTCTGTCAGCCAGACAAAGGTTGACTAGACTATGCAGTTTCGCGTCTAGCGCCGCATTCTTAGATAAGGATCTTGAATTAGCTGATTTGAAGAAATCTTTAAACAAGTCAACTGGGGAGCTAACAAGGATAGGGGGTACAGGATAAGGCGAAACTGGTGATTCATGCTGTTGTGGATGAGAGGGGATGAACTCCGGGGCATCTGGATTAAATAGGAGGTTGGGCTCTTCTCGCTTAGTCTTCTCAGGGGTTTCTACTATAGTGGGGAGTTATACGGTTGTACGCTCACTTAGCTTCCGTCTTTCGGCCTTTTTCAACCTTGGCTTTTCTGCCTCTAAGGTAGGGCCCATGGGTCTATCAGATAGACTTGATGATGGGTTCGATGTACTTGAAATGGTACTATCCTGCCGGGAAAGGCTTCTAGTTATCCTCCTATTTTCGGGGATGGGTCGTCTACTAGTTCCGGGTTTGGGTATAGGGAAATCATCTATCTTGGGAGTA
>JAAAKM020006971.1:75685054-75705113 GCA_010016025.2 Alatinidae sp. Z8VKAUB7J3 | reverse complement strand
ATCTTTTCTTTCCTGTCTGGTGCTTATCTAAGATGATACTTTGAAGCAAATCCTTAATCTTTGACATGGGGTTTCTTAACGCTTTGAAGATGCAGGTGTCACGTTTAAAGCGTTCTTCCGATTTCAAAATACGCGATCACCGAAGTAGCTACTGATGCCTCTTCTTAAAGCAGGTTTTTAGATTATGTGTACGACCAAAGCTTTCGAGGCAGACGCCGCTTAATACATTTTTTAAAAATTTGAATTTTTTATATAAAATTCAATCTTTCGGCCTCAAAGTTTCAGTTTCATAACACATGTTTGTGGATGTTCTGAATCAGGCAAACTATTTGATATGTCATACAACTTTTATAAACAGGGTCCTTTAAAATTGGAAGTGTACCTTATTTCAGCTTATACGGCTAAGTTCAAATTGCCTTAAGGGTTTAGTTTTTTGGGTCTATTTTTACCCTAAAATTGAAAATAAAATAATATTGAGAAACTTTCTAAACTTTTAAAGCACACTAAAAATGGACAAATTTTTATGTTTCGAGCACAGCTTGTGGTGAATAAGGGCATAGAAATGCTCGCGGGGACATTAAAATAGCCATTATCAGACTTTTAAGTTTATATGTGTTTCCCTTTAAATATACGGTAATGAATTGTAAATATATAAAGAGCCAGATGATATGAGGTCTAGAGCCATTGATACTACTAAGAAGTATGGCATTGTGGACGATGACATAATTTGTATCATAGCGTGGGTCATGGGTATGTTTATCGGTAGTGACATGTTGTCTATTTCTCTAGTGTATATTCTAAACTAAGGTATATCTAAATTAAAGTCAAAGGCTTCCCTTCTTGCTGTGTTGGAGCAAATACATTGACTCGTCATGTGTGAATTCGAGACCATGAAAATAGAAACGAAAACGGAAAAACCTAGAAAATAGAAAAATGGATCTAATTTGACTTGTTTCGTACATAAAAGTCTATCGCGTTAATTAAATAATGAGTTGAATCATCTCATACTCATTTGACACGACAACCATAATATAAAGATGCCTCGATTCAAACCGCAGATGCTGTAAGTATGTATCCTGAGGCAAATATGAAATATTCATTAACTTGCTGCTTTTTACGTCTCTGGGTTTGGCTTCACTTTTTTGAATTTTCAGATGTTAAATATGACAAAATAAACTAAAACAAATAGAAAATGTCATCTACGTCGGTTGTTTATTGGGCCGTATGTAGAGGAGATATAAGTGCCCTTTTCAATCTCCTCCCAAAATAGCATACTAGGCATTCGATCCGCTGTATGTATCATGGGCAGCCGAGCAGCATTATTCTTAGAGGACATTCAAAGTTCTTTACAGGAAATCGGATTAGATGGTTAGAATTTAGTCTGATAGATACCATTTGACCGAATTTCAAGGAAACAACCAAACTAAATTTTGCCTTTCTGAGTTTCAATGTAGCCTGCACAAAGTTTCTACTCGTTAACAAAAATCAACTTAATTTCACTAAATATTCCTGTTTTGTTATCTAAGTAGAAAACAGTGGTATTGAATCGGAGCCCATTACATAAAATAAAAATTATTCGTATTTTTTTATTCAAAATATTTTCTGTATTTAATATAAATTAGCAAATGGCTGTTGAATTGCTAGTTTTGGTTGACTTTAGCAATTCTATTAAATACTTTTTAATGTCGTCCGTGGTTGAAATTTAAAAATGCTACAATCACTACCCTCAGCTTGGAAGTACTTCATCATTACATATGATACCACATTTTCTTTAACGCTTAGTGGAACTTTGTACATGAAAAATGCAAAAGCAAACTCAGACATATATGTTAAAGAGTTCTGCTCATAGAAACGTACCAACCCAATTTACTTGTGAAAACGGGGTTAAAAGAGAATCAGAGAGAGAGATATATATCAACAGTAGCGTTGATGCATTTGCAGATTTTGCTCTTTAAACAAATGAAAATGTCAGTTTTGAAAAGAACACGTCAGCCAGAAAATGTCAATCTAAAGAGTGATGTTAGCTATCAACAGCCTTTTTTGTCAATATTCGGTTTACGCAGCAGTGAGATGACATTTGCATTTTAATAGGGCTAGATTAACTTATTAAAATAATTGTGTAACTATAAAAAACTGATAGATGGCAAATTGCAAAACACATCATAGTAGATAAATAATTCCTTAAAACTTATATATTCTCAGAAAAGTGGAATAAGGCTTCAAAGCTAAATGTTTAAGCGCTTAATTAAGGTTGAAAAAACGAACTTAAGTAGTAATGAGTTGTTGCTGATTAGAAAACTCTTGAAAAATCACAAAATCTACTTGTACAGTAGTCTTTAATGCGAAATACATGTATAAATTTGTATTTTTCGTCAAAATCGTTTAAGTGAAGATTACTTTGAAAATACTGCTTCATGTTACTTAAACTTTCAAATTTGTACACTATGATCAGCAACCATTCCAATTTTTAAATGAGCACAAAGTCAAGTCTTTAAAAGGTCCTTGTTCTTTCTTGGAACTCAGCAAATCACAACTTTTGAACAAGCATATTTTGATTTGATTATGATTGCATCACTGCATTTTTTGAATGCTGATATAATCAACAGATTCAAGTAGCTCAGGATTATAAAATCTTCAAGACTGGACAAGTGTTTATCTAGAGAGTCAAGAAAGGGTACCTCCTTGGTGGATTATTCAAACCCAATTGTACTGAAATACACAAATTATGGTTCTTATGCCATGAAATCCACCACTTGGCAACAGAATCTAGTAGAGAAGGAATGCCACATTATATACAAAGCAATTTAAATATTATCTGGACAATTCATCATTCATCATCAAACATCAATCCAGCATTGCTATATGCCATTCTAAATTACATTGACCTGGCTCACTCTGAGGTTAGCACTTTTCTATTTTTCTATCAGTCAAAAAACTATAGCTTTTCTGCATTTATAGTATTTGATGGAATTCTATCTTTTGTATTACTCCACATGCTACAAATTTACTTATTCTATGACCATGGGTGTCTCAGGTCTAAAAAATATGGCATTTATCCAGTAGACTTGATACAGTTGAAAATTTGGGGGTTGTTATTGAAATTATATCTTCTGTAACCATTAACACAAGTTTCCTTACCATTTCCAAAGTATTATCTTTTGGATAAAACAGGAACTGATACTTCCTGATGAGAGCAGCATTTGGATCATACCAATCAGCAATAAAGACGTATCTTTCATCATAGTTTGCCTAATGAAAAGTATAACAAATATACAAATGTAATTAAGAGAAAATATGTAAAAATTGATATTACCTGTTATATCCTGGATAAATGCTTATACACAGCGCAATGAAGTCCAGTTACGAATATCAATGACACAGCACTTGCTCTCATTTTTCTGACTAAGGAATCAAGTTCAAACCTCAGGTATTTATATTATTTACAAGTTACTAATAAAGCAGATTACAACATTACAATAATGCTGACATAGGAAAACTAGCAGTACATCAGTGGCATCTGGAACTTTCCAGAATGCTGGCTCACTACATTACATTACCAAGATCAAAAACTATATGTAGAGTAATGCATTGATGGTATAGTACATAGTATAGCTGCTCATTTATCCCCTCCCCAAATAAAATAAAGAAAATCCAAAAAATGCTACTTTGAACAAATAAATGAAACAAACATTTAAAACACTAAAAAGCTGGTAAAAGGAAGAAGACCTACCAAAAAGAATTGAAGAAAGAAAGCATGGCCAATGGTTAGTATCTCTTTTATATAAGACAATGAGAGATAGTTGGAATATCTGGTTTTTACCTAGTATGGATACTAGGGCATCATTGGCACCCATATATATCTATATAATGAAATGATTAAAAGATGTATTCAAAACTCAAGAAGAAATATTGCTACATATTGTATGGTATTTAAATCCTTTTCTTCTAAACAGATATTTTGTTCAGGATCAATACTAACACATTATAAAAACTTTGTCATCAAATTACAAAATTACAGGCAGTAAGTACTCTGTCTTTAAAAAGTAGTTGCTCTAAGTAAGTTAATGCTACAAAACCACTTGTTAAAATGTTTTTCTCATGTAACAAAAGTAGAAATAACAAGTTTGATGTATAATGACACACCAAATGCCTTCCCTGTATAAGTAGCACCAGTATTTGTTTACTAAAGTTGTAACAGTTTCCGATAATTTCTTTACAAATCACCATAATCAATGTGTGGACATTCTAAATTTTATGTAAATTAATTAAATTTTAAAATCAATGAATGGTTGCCAATGGGATATTCAATGTCGTCTTCTGTATCAGTTCAAGGATTACACCTCCTCTCCACCGTTTATATTTTAATTCTTTATTCTTTCTTATTTTACTATATAACATTAATCTTAATAATTTTGGGGGTTTCCTAACTAACAGTCAATCAGGGGATTAATCTTAATTGTTCATAGAACAAAACGTTTGGTCAACCTATAAAGATAGTGGCAGCCACAATAATGTATAATGTATGACACCGTTTAGTATGTTTTGATATTCCAACATATTTCAATTCTCGGTCAGAGAATATAGTAATTTCACTCCTCAAAATGATAAGGGAAGTTGTTGGAATGGGGCTATTCAATGGACAGCATAATTATAGGCTATGTTAGTAATTGTTACCTATGTTAAGATTCCCTGCATTTGTCATACCACTTATGACCGACTTACGCTTACACATCGAGTTCAAAGATACGTAAGTCTCAATAAACTATTATAAAGCAGACACCAGTCATCAATCCATAATCGGGCTCTGCTTTATACTAGTTACAAACACGGACATTCGTGGTACTTCTCCCTGTATTTCGCCTATTTTGTACACTTCCAGTCGCAACTACTCGCCCTTGTGTGAGGGGTTGGGGAGTGCGGAGGCAGTTGCAACTAAAATGACAATTTTCAAACAAATGTTTCCTGTTGTAACAAATAATATCTCCAATATACACCTTACCTCCCAACCTATTTAAGTATCACTATCCTATTGAAGCCGAATTTAAACACTTCAATCACAATGGCATAGTCCCTTGCTAATCTTCTGATTGTCCTGTAAATAATCTTGCACTCCTTAAATTGGCCATAACCATTAATCGCAATTTAACTATCGCAACGCATTTCAAAGAATATGGGGTAATTTATACATATTCTTGGTCCAAATAAACTATATTTAAACAACAAGTCTGTGGTGACCCAGGTACGATAATTTGTAAAATGCAGGTACTTTTCCAGATGTTTATGTATAGACCCTGCAAAGTACGAACTTGCTTCCATTACGAACTTACGACTTACTGTACACCAATCTTTGCATAGGAAATAGCAGAAGACCTTTCACACAGAGTATCTTCCACCGGTTTGAAAATAATGTACCTGCAGTAAGGCAATCAATCAGATCGTACTTACCATTGTCGTCTAGATGTTGCACAATAATCTTTTAAGTCCAGTACAAGTAGCGTCTACGCCTTGATCACCGATGTTGATCGACCGCACATCAGGTGATAAGTTCGCTACAATAACAACTAGTTAAAGCCGGTTGTGAGAATTTAAAAGGTCCTCGAAGAACAGTACAAAACAGTCAACGCCCTTGAACAAATTTTGATCCAAGAAATGGCACCTTCTTAGTTTTATTACAAAACCGACTGCGAATATGTTTCCCTGCCAGTTAAGAAAATCCTGCAATTTGTTAGAATCTGTCTGGGAAAGTACATCTTTTGGCGCGATGCTTGTATTTCTACGCAGATGTTGTCATGGATTTCTGAGTGCTTGTAGCCTTGACACTAACGATAGAACAATAGCGAGCACAGGGACACGACAGCTTTCTCACCAACCATCGAAATATTCTGCACTGACTTTCCTCAGATTTCCATATCAGAAATCTACTATTACCTACTTAATTTAGGAGGGTTTCGGTTAGCTAAAGATGTGCTTTTACCTGTGAGATTTAAAAGATTGGGGTGTACACTAGTTTTGAAGGGTTGCGATATCTTTCCATATCCTCAGATTGCGGTGGAGGTGGGGTAAAGCTAGGTTTTGAAGTACACAAAAAAAGTCAAAGTCCGTGGGGCGTCACTACAGGAGAAAGCAAATGATGGTGACAAAAAATCTTTGAAATGTTTAGTAAGACTTTTTTACATTGTTAGAAGACGATATTGTTGTAGAAGGAGCATATAAGTATCCTCTCCTTAGATTATTAATTGTTTTCTCATATTCCTTGTTTCTTTGCATATCTGGTGGGGTGTCGATAGGGGTTTAGATATTTTAAGAGAAATTTGTTGATTTGGGGGTAGTAATGTCAAGGAGGGAATCATCCTACTATGATAAGAAAAGGAAATTGTTTTCTAATGTAAGAGAAGGTAAGCCTATTCATTTTAAGGACTTTTTACCTCTTTCGATTTTTGGCAACATTAAGACGTTCCGGTCTTTACTTCAAGTGCAACAAGATATAATTTACTCTAGTGCGCGCACATAATAAACATTTGGACATTGAACGAGGGCATTCATTCAATATGAATCAATAACAATATTTTGTGAAAGGGTTAGGGAACCCTTGATCTCTGAGCATTACCGTTGGACTCAATATTAAGGCAGAGAAGCTAGATAAGTTAAGGTCTGCTGATGACATGATAATATTTGTTGTCAAAAGCAAATCAAAAGCTTCCCAATTAATAACAATCAAAAGGAGGGAAAGATAGATGACACAAAACTCAACAAGAAGTAAACAAACGTCATTTGTCACGAGTTTGGAAAAGACAGCAAAGAAACTTAACAGTGATTGATAGTAATAAACTGGAAGAAGTGAATAAATACAACTATTTTGGAAGAATGCCAAAACCTGGTAATGAGACAAGCAACGAGGCTGACCAGAGGATTACAGGGAAATGGAAGCGGTTTGAGGAAAACAGTATCTTTTTGAAGAAACAGAACTTACAGGGATGTTTAATAGGAAAGACCGTGAACGATGTCATTCTATTAGCTACGACATATAGTGCGAAAACTAAAAAATTGCCAAAAGAAGAAGCCAGTAGCGGCCCGATGAAACATGAAAAGATCTATCCTCAGTATCGCCAGAAGGGACAAGATCAGGCATGAGATCGTCACAAATAAGGCATAAGTAATGAACATTACTCAGAAAATGAAATGCATGGAACAGAGTGGGCAGGATATTTCCTCAGAATGAACTATATTTAATCAGTTAAAGAACTACATATTTAAACCTAGAAAAGAAACAAAAATCAAAGGGAGGCTAAAACGTGGGTGAACAGACCAGAAGACGAGAAGGTCTGAGGCAATTGGCGCAAGTGGCTCATGATTGTAAGCATAGAAACAGATGTGGCAGCACTAGTATAGCGAATTATGATAATGATACTGATGATTATGATGATAATGACGATGATGATTGAGTTTCCTGCTATTATGATAATCCTCTATTTCTTTCTTGAAAGAAGGGCTGGTCATTGGATTGGGAACATATTTAATTACTTTAGGTTCAAAATGGGTTACTGGAAGGGGTGCAATGTATTAGTGATCGGCAGTTCATACAGTTCCAACTATCTCCTCCTAACCAATTTCTATGAGTTATTTTTTAAATTTGTGTATAGCAAAGAAGGTAGTTACTAATAGCCTGTTCAGAGATTTCTCAGTCTTTTCTTACCATTAGATAGTAGGATCATACGTCTTTACTTAGAACATAACATGGTACCAGTGGCAACGTAACTCAAACTCACAACCGTTAAGGTACGAGTCAAACAACCCAGCAGAGATTCTTTCCAATGGGTCCAGGGTACGACTCTTTAACTACTCGACCATTGGTACTTTCATTATTGTAGGTCAAAGGGCAATAAGGAAGCAACTATTAAGACAACGTTTCTTCTCATTGTAAGACATCCGCAAAATTGCGTAAAATTGTTAGCAAAGTACTGATCTACTGTTTTTCTAATAAGCACCTGTCTTCTATCTTTATCGTTGTTGCAGAAAAAGTCAGCCCGTTTAGATTACTTACTTTGACTGTCTTTTGACAAACTTGATAGTGATATGGGGCACCGTTTAAAACAGTGAAAGGCCTTCACATAAAACAAGAAGTAGCTAAAGATATCTGGCTTAATACATTATATGGGCGTCTGCATCACGTTACTTTCGAACGGGAGAGGGGGTTGGGGACAAAACAGCTATGAATGGTTAAAGTATCTGTTTTTCAACAATATGTTCAGCCAACTCAAGATGGAGAGCTAGTGCTTTCTTTCAAACCCTCTACAAACGTCCGTGCACATTACGGATCTTGATTTAGCTAATAATCTTACTCTTCCTCGAAATGCCACTAAAAATGTATGATAGCTCCTACATACCTTTTAAGAGGCAGCTCTCTTAGGACTGTACTGTAGCGACACCAAAACTCAATGTACCTTCACTCAATCCCACGAAAAACGAATTACAACTAAATATTTAAAGATCTTAAATTGAATTTATCTTCTAATTATTGTTCTAAAAAGTAGCAAACTATCAAATGGCAATCTCAATTAAGACTCAAATATGTTTGCAGCAATCTACTCTTCATTCAGTACATAACTCAAACGACGCTCCTTCCGCTTCATCGGACACTGCTTTAGACCCAAAGATGAAATTGTCTCAAATTGTTTTTTGAGAAAAGAATCCAATTCAAGAAATTAAGACAAGTTGAAATGATCACCGTGACACTGGTGTAATTTGAAGACCTGCAAACTATGACGGTGAAGACGTATCGCTGGGATAAAGATGTGCTAGAAGTTTCACTTGCAAACTCACCTGTAGACGGTTTGTTCTAGTAGTAGTTATGTTGTTTTAGTATTTGAAGGAACTTCAGCTTTTAAACGATAATGCGTGCTGTACAACACCAAAACATTAATTGTTGTTGCGTGACACATGATTTTCTCCATTGTGACACATTATTGCAACTTTCGCGCCTTGTTGATAGTCTGGTGTAGCTGGTGTAGAAATATTTCTATGCTCTTATGGAAATGTCAGTTGCTAAATGTATCAAGCGATTAATATACCTAATCATTAGGAGGGGTGCCTCCAACTTGTCAAATTGGCTAGTTACTCTCTTAACAAAAAGGAGGACTTTTAACTTATTCTCCCGCGGAGAGTAGATCTATTATCCCTCCTTGATGGCAAACCGAAGAAATGATACTTGCAGAGAAGTATAGAAAGTGTAGAAAACACTGCAAGTAATCAACTTACCACCAAACCCTCACGAAGAAACATCTCCACCATTAGTAATCTCAAAAATATTAGGTACCCCGGGCATCCCTACATTCTTTCCTTATTCACACTTCTCTCTAGATTTCTCTACATCGTTGTGTGTTCAAAGGGTCATTTCGTACATAATGGCTGATTAGTATAACATTGTTGACAGTGCTCCGTTGGAAACAGTAACTGGCAAACATGGTTGAACCATACTGAAATTCATATTACGAACGTCCTAATTCACTTGCTATACAGTATCACAGCCCAGAATCACACTCTCAATCACCGCATGATCTTTTGCTCTTTGTATAATCTAGCAAAACCATCAGAAGGCAGTTTTCTGACAGCATTAACAAGTCTTTTGGGCAAAATATAGGCGTTTTGTAATACATCACAATAGACGTTTGCAAAAATTATAGTGCCATGTCATTTCAAACTTTGAATAATTTCATTATTAACTAGAAAAGGGCTGGAAGCAGAGAGTAGGGAACTAAGTCTACAGTGCTTTGAAATATTAATTTTAAATTATGCAGCAAAACTCTTAGAAGGTAATTCAAGGAAACTGGCAAATTCTAATTGTGGAATCACTGTGAATAAAGATCTAATAGACATCACACAAAACGTCATTGCATTTCTAAACTAAAATGTTGTAATCTAGAAATTTGGGGTATGATCGTAGCATAAGATTTTGATAATTCTTGTCCTGATCTATAAAGAGTACAAGACATAGAGTTTGCCTCCTTTCTAACATCACTGTGATTAGGCCATGTACATATAGTGATATATTTCCTATTCTTTTAGTCTTTTTCTTACAGGACGTGAGAGTCGGGGATATAAAAGACCAACGTTGGTTAAGTTCTTGAGTTCTATAAGATACCCTTGTTGTCGAACCACACTGTCGAACATAAATTTTGGCGCCCAACGGGCTCCGTATAAGATCGATCCAACACTGCATTTTCAAAACAATGGGGTCAAACCAATGGTAAGACAACTTATGAAGGGCCTTCTCAATAATTACCCTTGAACATTACGCTTGTTTATAAGGTGGGGAGTAAGGAGCAAGTAGGAAATAGGTAGAGAGTGATCATATAATTGCCATAAGCTCCCTTCATATGCGAATTGAAGTGAGATGTCACCATTGAATGATGTAATGTATATGAATGAGTTTCTCAACAGATGACGGCGGGCACAGTTTCTTTATGTCTAAGACCCAATAAACTTAAATAGTCCCTTTTTAAATTCTTTTTACTGATATGTTTCTACCTTCCTATTTATAGTTCGCCGCTAAGAGCTCAGGATACAGCCTTGCTTGGAGCAGTGTTTGCGTCTCACATCTGATTTGCCATCTTGTTTTGTGTCTTCTTGGCACTCATATGTCACAATGAACTTGCCTCCGCGCTTAGATGTACATTGAATGTGGTTTTGAAATTTAAAGAGTTCCAATTTTTCTATTTTCTAGCAAGTTTAATCTACCTCTACATGTGGAATCCGTTTTATTCCTTTATACTTTCATTCAAGATGTATGCAATTAGGGGAGCAAAAGCAGCAAGTGATAATGTGAGGAGATTGAAATTCAAACATGACAAGAGGGCAGCAGAGCTTCATCTTTGTGGGAACATAACCTGGCAGATGAATCTAGATCGTGGCTTTTTTACTTCTTTGGCGTCCTAAACCATCAATAGGGCTGGGAATCGATCACGCATCTACTTGCAAGATTGCTTTACTTGCATATGTACCGTACTAGTGGAAGCTTGTGATGAAATTCAAAGTGGTATCCGTAAGCGAGGAGAACTTTCTGACATTCCTCAATGCATCATGCGTTGTTGATATGCTCTCTCGGTACTTTACTTACAATTGCAGTAATATTGCACAGATATATACTCAAATATTTTTTCTTAAGTAGGTGAGTAGACGAGAGTGAAAATATTTGCTATGTTTTGAAGTAGGCCGATCTGAATGAACTTCTTTTTAATAGAACCATTTGTTACTTTGTGTCTTCTCTAGGTGTGATACTTTTGAATATTTGTTTTTCTTAAACGAAAGAGGAATTTAATCACATTAAGACATGGTCAAAGGGGCTTCAGACTTTCACAAAATAATTTCACCAATTATTCTTTAATGTTGTTACTGTTCTTGCTAGTGATAATGTGCATCAGCCCCCAAATAATAACGTTGCGGTCCCTATAAACCTCCCAATAAAGGGCACATGGATGTGAAGGGCTATGCAATTCTCTTCTCTTTTTGTAATTTCATGTTTCGTCTTGCATATTTTAAAACTGTGTTTTCTATTAAGACTTATATTTGTATAAGAATGGTTCGACAGAATGTGTATTTTTAGTCCGCTTCCTCGAAGGTTTCCGCAATTCTTGGCCCTTTCTCAGAAGTAACTCTACGGGGATTTTCTCTTGAGACTTGTCGTTCCAATTAAGTATCCGCTTCAAACAACTGCCCCCTACCATGTCAGCTGTTCCAAGGCTTAACTGTATAGGAGGCTAAGCAGGGCAGCCACAAGCAATCAGTAGCAATGTTCTTCTTTCCAAACATCAGTTTAATGCTGTTGGAGGTGCTGAGGCCCTGGTTGCCTTAAAAAATTTTTGAGTCGCTGAGCCATACATTATGTTGTTTGCAGTTGTTTTGCATGTTCTTGTTTTGGACAAAATATGTGGGCTGTCATCTTCAAAATACGATATCAACATTCAAAGACTACGTAAATGACGTCAAAGGTACCACGCCCTTGTAGTCTTGCGTAGGAGGGATGTTCCTAATAAAACATTATCGTCCAGCCTTGCAGCCTCAAAATGTTTCTAGTTTCTTTTTCGTTGTTTTATTATGCTTTTGAGACTAATACTCACTTTCTTTTCACTTTAAAGGGAACTAGTAGAATTATTTAAATGTTCTAAAAATTACTATGGCTGGTAGAGTCTGTCTTATTGTGAGTCGTCTTTTTATGAGTCACTTTTTAAAACATACTTCGCCCATCACCAGGCTGAAGATTGGAGAAGTATCTCTTGAAACGTACCTCAGAGAAGACTCTGGCTCAAAACATAATAGAAACTATTAATAAGATCTATTTACGTTTGTCAAAATGTTTCCGTCGGCTCTCCTCCATTTCCGTTTTCTTACGAAGCACCTGTCGTATGTGACGTTATAGCGTAAGAATGATCATGGAGAATGGAGAAAAAAGAAAGCTGAATCGCCCTACCATCAGAATCTCAGATTCATTGTATATATGGACTTGCTTACATTTTGAAAAAACTTTCAAACTATCTGACATCAAAGATTATATTTATTAAAGGGAAAGAAACGTCTGGAATCATTGTTAAAATGTATCTTTCGAAAGACTTTTCAAAGTTAAGATTAGAAATCTAATGAAATGCTACTTGAAGCGTTTTTTCTGTCTTATATTGTATGATCTCTGCTATAAATGCAAACAAGGAGGGCTAGAAGATATGTTAAAATGTATTATTATACCTCGCTTAGGATGACGCAAAGAGATATTGCGGGAAATTATGGAAATAGAGATAACTGAAGCTGCGAGGGATGAGAAAAAAGCAAAGAAAAACAACATATGACGTAGGAATCAATTTCATGTTTGTGTCATGTGCCCTTAAGAATAGGAAGGCAGAGCTTTGAAAATAAATGCGGAAGAAAACAAGGTTTTACTCTCTGTTGCATCTGTGGAGACCTTAATCTAGCTTGACATTAAAATAATAACAGGTCGTATTTCAGTGATACAAGGAGTAAACTTGGTAAATATTGGAATAATCTGTTTGCTTCCAGCAATGTTTCACGCCGACAATTCACCTTTAACGTTAAACAATGATTTTGCTGATACCCGAGTAACCACGACCATAGTCACCCATTGTAACAACACAGGGAGTAAAACTAACAGAAAAAGATTTATTGATGGTATCCCTAGACATTTTCTTATTGTTATTTTTATTGAAGGGTATATTTCCAGTATTTTATGTAGCGCAAGTTAAAAGGTTCGAATGGCGTACTAATCTTAGCCTGAAGCCTTCAATTGATAGGAAGTAAAACATTTCAGGCAGAACTTTTCTTTCCTTTGTTTGATGTTATATATATTCTACCGGAGTACTCAATTTTATATAAGGAACGTGATCTCTATGGCGATGCTTGTTAAATACTTCTTAGATGGCATTTCCATGAATAGAGAAATATTTCAGAGGCCCCTAACCTGTTAAGGGTCAGAATCAAATACGTGAACATTTATGTGCCGTTACGGTATTATCTCCAAAGTACAAAACAACAAAAGCAATAGACGTGATATTCCTATCGATGTGATTCCCAACCGAACCCTTAAAATGGATATCCTTTATACATGCACATCTTTGTATAATGTTTCAATTCGCTAAAGGATTCGCAAATATTATTCCTGGCATAGCACGGACTCTACGGAAAAGAAAAGCTTGCAAAGCACTGGCCTAGAGAATAAACTTGGTGCTGTCTACACTTGTGTGTTCCGAACAGCCCCAATTATCTCATAGAAGCAGAATCTAGCGGAGAGGAAGGTTTCGGCGGTCCGATTACTACCTATAAGTACTACTACTACTTTAATGTGTTAATGGGACGGAACCATGTTTCTAAGTTTTGCCCCACGTGCGCTTGTTGTTTCGAGTGGTATTTTTTTCTTTAAAAGAGTACATTATGACACATATCATTGCTTAACTTTCCATTTTAAAATAACTCCTTCAATTCGTAACATGTGGAATCCATGTGTTATAGCATCAATGTAGAAAAGATTCATTACAGAATAATGAAGTTCAATTGATGAGCCGCTATTTTGGTTTGAATATGCTATTTAAATACATTAAGTAAAACGTACTTTATTGTGTCCATAACCGCACTTATGATTTCTCGCCTTTTCAAAGAATGGAAACTCAGCTCCTGCCCTCTTCATTATTCCTTGGCCTTGTTTGGCAATGAAAATCACTTAGTGTCATATAATTTACCTAGAATTTCTATAACCGCAGAACTGGTCATAATCCAATGTCATAATTTATGTAAGCCATTTTCGCAAATATGGCTTAGATATGATAGCCATCATTAGTTGTCATAGTTACCTGTAGCAGGAGTGGCGAGGTCTTTCCCAGATCCCAGACGTCTGCTCTCTAAAGGTAAAATTCATTTCTCAGATCCAGTTTGGTAAACCTTTGCGATTATTGGTTTGAAACTAACAGAAACAGTATTTAACTCTGTCGTAGACGATCTTAGGTATCGTAACCTTGTCGTGCATAGTATTGTACCTGAGCAAAACTAAATAATATCTGAAACGTAATAGAGAAACAACAGAAAAAATTGAAAAAGCATACAGCAGTGACACTTTATTCTAGCCTATCTTATAAAGAAATGGTCTGTGCTGGTTTTAGTAGCCTCGCTTTTATAGCCTCGCTTTTACAGCCTCGCTTTTGATCTGCTCCTACTGATTATGAAGCAGTCCTGCCTCTAGTGTTTACAGTTCTCTTTGTCACTTTCACTCAGTCATGGTTTTATCTTAGTTTAGATTAGTGTTACATATAATATATCTCCACAATTTTATGTCTAATTGAAACCTTGACTCCTGTCGTCTGATAACATGCTGTGCCAAGATGTGAACTCTACTGTTCTTCACTGTAATAAGCTTTAAAATGGAGATATGGTAATGATAACAGAAACATATAAGCCATATAAGCATTATACTGATGTTTGCACTATCATGGAACACTTAACAGTTAGAGTAAATGGAAGTTGTAAAGTGCCTGAGCTTAAATAGGATGTGATATCATAAATTTAAATTACTTTACTCTGAGAAAACCCATGCTGTCAAGGAGACAAAATGGTCTCGTACTGAACCAGCTCTGTGAACTCTCAACGCTTTGGGTCAGCCTCTATGTTTATTCAGTCACATCCCTTGAGTTTTCATAACTGTGATCCAAGGATCTCTGCCAATAAAGTGTATTGAGAGTCTTACCTTTGCTATGCATGCATGTCCTATGTAAGTGACGAACCCACTCTTGACGTCATTCCCAATAATTCTACAACAGTAATCGGCATCGTTTTCTCTTATTATTTGCTTCTTGTACAATGTAAGACATTTCATTTCGAATTTACAGGATTTGGGATACACGAATTTTTTTATCAGCAATCTCTTTATAAGTAGCTAAACTCAAAGTTAGGGAAAGACAAACAAAGAATGCGCTTATGAACCTTGTGGGAAAAAATTTAAATAAATAAGCCAAGCTTTCGACGTAAAAGAAATCATCACATCATCTACAAGGTGTTACGAACCTGAAAGTAGCTCCGCTATTGAAGGAACGAGAGTGGCCTAACTAAACAAGACTACGGAATAACATAGAACAAATAAATCAGCCTCAAAGGAGGAATAAGAAATAGTGAGAGGGGTATGGGGCCTATTCTTGCATTCAAAATCTGTCGGAGTTTGCCAAGAAGAAGTCTGTCTTTGTGAAGGAGAGTAAAGTCAGAGGAGGCAGATAATGAAACGTAAAACCAGTTTCAGAGAAGGGTTCGAATGTTGAACAGAGTGAGAGCACGTGGTAGAATATGGTGGGGTGGAGAGAAGTTTCCTAGTAATAACCGAGGTCGCCAATTGATCGGCAAGGCTTCTTAAAATTTGTCGAAATGTTTTGCCTAAATATGTTGTGCTGTAGCAATGATACTGAAATTTATAAACGGCGCCAGATAGCATTAACTTAGGAATCCTGTCTCTTTCTTGGAAAAATATCAAGAGGCGACGAGAGGGCGTGAGAATAAACTATAACGAATTGTAGTTTTGAAAAGAACACTAGAGAAATAGAAAATATGTCACCACTGAGGATCGCACCCGTGACCCACGCTTTCGCGGCCTGCGCTCTACCAACTGACTTAGGTGACCTCCGATGTTAACATACTCTTATTTCTCTAGTCGCCACATTAGTTCCCAGTCATTCACATCAACATCCAGCTCTACGCAACTGGAGAATAAACGATGGTGAATACATTAAAAGCGTAGTCAATTTGATATCCCATATTTGATGTTATTTTGAATATGCTACATATACACATTATTTGCTTAACTTTGCTGTTTATAACAAGCTTAAGATTACCAACTTGGTAAATCAACTTTATACATAAAAGTTAGAGAAATTTTAGGCAACTCCAAAACTAAGGTTTTTGCTTCGCAAGAAATTTGAACATTTTAATTGTGAAGGCCGTAAGCAACTACAATACCGTTTCCAACATGGAGATAAAGAAACGAAAGATCTGACCCAAACTCCCAAAGTTGTTTACAACAGAAGTCGTAGAACGAGGTCTCATAAAGGAGTCTGGTGACTGGTAAGTCCCAAGATTTCAAATAAGTCTGTTGCTATGTTACCAGAAGAACCAGCATTTATCGCAGCAACAGAGGTACGACTCGGCATGCTGTTTACAACAATGCTTTCAGTCTTCTATGATACTTAATGGTATGTATAAGAGCTGACTTCACAAAGACATAACACAAGCGGATGCCATTGATCTTTCCACGTCATTGCACTTTCTCTATGGACTCAAAGAGGACGTACATTCTTCGGAAGACAATTATTTTGCGAGTGTCGTTATTAAACGAACTATTATAATGGAGGTGTCTTCTAAACCGAACAGACAGGAACAAACGTCATGTTGTAGTTTCTACTGCTCTGATTATACCTTTCAAAGAAATCTGACTCTGAGTTCAAATGTACCATCTGAAGAATAAGAGTAAGAATAAATGTACCATCTGAAGAATAAGAGTAAGAATAAATGTACCATCTGAAGAGTAAGAGTAAGAATAAATGTACCATCTGAAGAGTAAGAATAAAGCAAAGACGTCTACAACAATTTGGGCATTTGAAGAGGGAGACGCTTTGAAGATGTAAGAAAAAATAGATATATCAGGAAGAAGACCAGTTCGGAGACAAATGTAAAGTTGCAACTGATATTCTGAGTGAAAATTGAATACAAAGTAGAAATATCAAACCCACGACATAACACGTAATTTGAGAAACATTTGGTTTATCAATTTATCTTAAGATAAATATTAAAACCCAGCATATAGACGGCAAAAAAATCATGATGCTAACGCAATAAAGTACAAACAAATAATTAGATCTTGAGCTTTCGATGTTTCCTCACATCATTTTCAAAGGTGAAATTCCAACGTGAAAATACGAGTTAATAAAGTAAAACTAAAACAATACTAAATATAACAAACAATAGTAAAGTACTAATTGCCCCTAAGGAGGAAAATAAGTGATAAGGGGAGAAGCAAGGGGGAAAATGAAGCGTTAGAAGAGAGAAAGGTTTATAGAAGAAGACGTTAAGTTGAGGCTTGGCTTAGTTTAGACAAAAGGAGGCTTTCTTTAAGAAGGAGACCGAATTCAATAGAGGCTGAAGCGAGAAAGGTAAAGTTTGAAATGCAAAAGTGTGTTTTACAGTCAGCGCAACGAGAACGAAAACTATACCTCTGTTTTTAGTTGTACATATATATATATATATAGAGAGAGAGAGACTATCAATAAATAAACACTAGCATGATAATCATCATAATCATAGCTTATCATGCTAGTGTTATTTATTGATAGTCTATATAATTTTAATAAACATGATTTAGGGAGCTCTTGATAGTGGACCAATGGATCTATCACAAAGATAATTATAACATAAAAGAATATTATTGGTTTACAAGAATCAAGGAGTGGCTAGACTTAGTGTTTTAGTAGTTCATTGGTTGTTAGTAAGAGGACATAAGTGGATAAAGGTTAGTAATAACAAGAAGAGGAAATCGCATTGTTAATTCATAAATACTCTTTCATGACACTTACATGCAATCTACCAAGGCAAAACCAGCACAAGAATTAATACGTTGGTTGAAGATACCGAGCAATGTTTCCGTTTTCTAGACACTTTCTTTCAATACCCATTTACCTTCGATTAATTTTACGTATGTCAGTGGTTTGCTGCAACTGGCCTATTCTCCCTTGTTTACACCCGCGCCTCTCTCTGTAATTAGCAATCCACCTCTGTGAAGATTAGGATATCCACTTCAACAACAATGTCGTTGGTTCTCACGTTCGGGTTGGTCATGGACAAATTGTAAAAACTGCATAACATTCTACCGTATTGCTGTAAGTATAAATCCGGTGAGATTTACAGGTTTTAGGTACACCTTTATATTTTTTGTTTATAAAAGAATGAGATGCGTTGTTATTGTACTATTTAGTTCTTAAAAATGACTAGAAGAATGGGACAAATACATTTATTGAAGGCTTGTTGAATACCATTACTTATATAGATGAAATAGATTTAGTTAGGGAGTAGAAATCAGAGTGATACATGTTACTTTGAGGTTAATAATGCACTTCATGGTTTAAAAGGCTAGAGTTACATTATAGCACATATGAAAAATCAGTATGGAAATAAAAGAGTGTAATTTATAAAAACTTTTAATCCCCCATAAGTGATCGACAGCATGGTTTCAACAGATACCCCGATGGCCCAAAAGACTACCAGTTCCTTCCTTGGAGCAAGTCAGTGTTTTGTATATAAGTGTGTCAAAATGGCTCAGTTTTGGCTTTTAAAAGAGCTACTTGCACGTAATGGGCTTCCAAGGATAAATTGATTAGCACTAAATTCAGCAGAGCGATAAAGCAAACCAGCCAGCTACATCCCTTTTATAGCGATCTTATCTGCTACTGATTGTTATACTCCATGAAGGTCTGCAATGGACGTATGCAACCGCTGACCTCAGTTGTCCAATGCATCCCTCTCTCCTATTAGGATCCCTTGTTTATCTTCATTTATGAATTATAAGTTTCTGCTTTGACATCGACAGACATATACCAAAGCAGGTACGTTTAAACTAAGCAAACATCGCAGCTGTGTATCACAACATTTTGAGATTAGTAACACCTTGGGATATCTTAGCCACAAGTGATAATCTCTATATTTCAACTGTTACAAAACTCTGTCGCTACGGTATATTATAACGTCCTTAGTTTTAATTCTTAAGGAGAAATCCGGTCACCCGGTTTATCACAAATCCGCATTATGATGACAGTTGGTTTTCTTAGCGTCTGGATTTATGTATCACCTTTCTTCCTAGTCTTGGTTTTAGAAATTAAATATACATTGAAAGAGGGTATATTAATTTAAAATGTGTAGGGCCCAGTAAATACCGATTTTATTAAGGTGGCAAATCTACATTATTTGAACTGATTTTTTTTGCGTCAAAATCTTCTTCTTTCCTGAGTATTTCTTGCAGAAACTTGCAAAATCGACTTGCCTGGGAAATGTACAGAAGGATGCAGGAGGGATGTAGAAGGAATGTAGGAGGGATGTAGGAGAGATGTAGAAAGGATGTAGGAGGGATGTAGAAGGGATGTAGAAGGGATGTAGGAGGGATGTAGAAGGGATGTAGAAGGGATGTAGAAGGGATGTAGAAGGGATGTAGAAGGGATGTAGAAGGGATGTAGAAGGGATGTAGGAGGGATGTACAGAAGGAGGATGTAGGAGGGATGTACAGAAGGAGGATGTAGGAGGGATGTACAGAAGGAGGATGTAGGAGGGATGTACAGAAGGATGAGGGAGGGAGGAAATAAATGTTTCTAGAAATCTGTGCAATTTCAGTATAATGGATAATCTGAGAGAGGAAGTTTTTAGGGTGATATTTAGACAATCAAAAATTTCTATGTTAGGGAAAGCAATCTAAAATCAGTTTTACACGGAAGTATTAAATAGTGTAGCATCAGATTCTGATAAGAAAATGGCCCTAAATTACTATCTC
>JAAAKM020006971.1:75639588-75678397 GCA_010016025.2 Alatinidae sp. Z8VKAUB7J3 | reverse complement strand
TAGTGAGTTGAAATTAGCAAACATCAATTAGAAGTGTCAGATAAGATTTGTATTTTTAAACCCATTATCGTTCACTATAGCTATAAAAATTAAGGAAGGACACCTAATCAAAACACTAATTATCATTCATAAATCTCTTCTTTCCCCTCCCTCTCTTTTCTGATTCTTAAAGAATTAAGAAAAAGAGTTGGTATCAGAGGCAAGAAAGATTTTCAAAACACAATTGGTTTTACTGTTGGGTTTGTTGTACGTTATATACCATGGAATCTCCATTATCTATTAGACGTCCTCTCACTTTCTAATTTATTCAAATGGTACGTATTGCTGTCAATATGTTTACTACGATGCTTCGCTTGTTATAGTTTGTCAATCTGACTAATTCTCTTTGCTCTAAAACACAAACTCGACTTAAAACCAAATTAGTTTAAATGATGGAATTCAAACATTAGCACATGACATTCGCAGGATTTTACTTCTTTCATGTTTCACAATGATAGAGGTTTGATCTGTCCAACAACTTGATAAAGAATTTCAAATATGAGATACAATCTGATGGTCAAGATGTGCTATTATATAAGTACAATACAGCATATTTTAAACACATACAAACCCTTACCTTTGCAGCAAGAAGATCTTCGCATTTGTAGCCTGTGATCAAATTCTTTACATATGCTTTAACACTCTCTATGACTTCTGGTACTTTAGTGATACCACGCTTAACAGTTTCTCTGACGGCCTCATCGATAACGGAGGCACTAAGTTTCAGGCTAACAGCGATATCTCTCCACTTTTGGCATAACTGAAATATAAAAGCAAACTATTTAATAATTTATGTCTTATGGTAAGAAATATATTTCATTGACCCAAGTATGAACATTTTACCTGATTATTTGATTTACTAAAGTGAGATTCCTCTCTTCACTAAAATCTATCCTGGGTTACAAACATAACCTGGACGCAAACTGAATGACCTTTCACAATGAAATGAAAATGGCAGCTTTGCTTTGTAAATTCTTGTTAGATTTCAGTATTCGTAAACATATCATCAAGAGAGTGTTAAATAATTTAATGCTATATTTCATAACAAATAATATGCTGTATGTATTATATGTTGATATTATATGCATTACCATTATTTGTTGATTTATGATTTCTTTTTTTTCTGATTTTAATATAACTTAAATTTAGGTAAGAAATAGAAGTTTGTAATATATTATTCATGCAGTGATTTAAAATTATGGATATACGTTTAATAAGGATAAGTAGATATGCAAAATAGAGGAAGTAAGGAGAAATTCGGAACTAGTTAAATATATTCAATGAACTAATAATAGCAAGAAGGAACTTTTAATTTTAAACCAAAAATGCAAGAGTCCTAACTAAACCCTCCTTTTTATCATTCAGGTACAATTTTCTATCTGCATTTGCTTTGGTGTAATTTAAGTCGGTGAAGGATTGATAATAATGCCGAGTAATTCAGTGACTACGAAAAATTTAGATTAGACAAAAGTTTGGATTATCACGTTCTCTGATTGCTTCTGAACATGGTGTTATCAGCGCAGTAATTACCAAAACTTTCATCAATTGAGACAACCATGTTCTGGTGAACAAGCAACTGTAACTGGCTCTTTGGCACTATTCAATTGGTTTACAGCTTGAGTGATACTTTCTAACAAGCTCGGTGGTGCACATATCACAAGAAATCCAAAGTCGTAAAGTGTTTTGTTGCTTTCCGGGACCACATATGTATATTTTAATTTTCAATTCTGATTCTTTAAAATACCTTGTTTACATCCAAATTGCCGTATCATTTATTATAGCATTGTATAAAGCATCTACTTACGTCATGGCTTAGGACTGATTCGCAGGTGACAACTCCTCTCTTTTCAAGAGCATATCTTGTTTCTGCTTGTGCACCCAAGAGGGCGATGCCAAGAACCAGAAAGAGTATTGCACGAATGTAAGCCATTTTCCTACAACGAAATTATAATGAAAATCAATGAAGCAACATCATTAACTGTCAATTTTGCATGCATCTACGACGGCGATTGTAAGAAACAAAATAAAGAGTTTGACATGAATCATTTTTTACAATACAATAATTAAAAAGTAGAGCAATAGCAGCAATGATATGAATTAAATGCACTGAAATCTTCTCTTAAATATATAATAAGGAACGAAAAAAGGCAACACGCCTTCTATTGAAAGATTCTGACCTTAGCTTCCTCGAGATTTGCTGTCTTCAGGAATACTTTCCAAAATGCAGGGATCTTCTTATATTTCATATTCAAGTTTGCCATCGGTAGGCGGAGAGAGGAAGGTGACAAGGTGCACATAAAGCTGTAGCAACATCATTGATAAAGTTAATTTCCAGTTTTAATTGCTTCACAGGTATGAGATATAAGGGCATGCATTCCATAAGATGTATTTAAGCAGCTTTCTCTTTTCCCCGTTTATGTCCAATAAAGAAAAACTTGTGCATTAGTCAATATTTTATTGCAGAGAGGATCTTTGCACCTTTCAAGTACATAATACAATGGAAATAGATATATCACGAATATCAGTCGATAAAAAGGGTAAAGGTCACTTTTGCAAGAAACCGTCAAAGTTACTCGGGGTAACCCATATTTCAAGTTCTAAGTTACGTCCAAAGGTCAAATCACCGTTTTTGCAAGGGCAAATGATTGGCTCTTTCCCAAGTGATTGAAGTTTGCAACTTTCTACTGAATGGGACTAAGAATACAGAATTTGTATCTTTTCCATTCGTGTTTCTCCTGCACTGCAAGTTTCATGAATTTTATCCCCTTGGCTTTCCTCTCTAGAAAGTTTATTAACCAACTAATGGGTAACTTCTCTTTAACTATAAAATGGCCTCGTCTATTTCGTCTATAATCTGGTTTTCTAGTTTTCTCATGGTTTAGAATGAATAAATGTAATTGTGGAGACCTGACATTTACGAATTCATAATTATTATTTTAATAAATTGTTGTTTCGATTCCAGTTAGTAGCTTATCAGACATCTTTAAGTTCCCAGGTTTGAAATAGAAGGTTAACTTAGGAATTGGGGGATCTTAAGGTTGTTGGAAGGTGTTGCAAAAATTATTTAGAATATTTCTTTTCTTCTACTGAATGCATTAATCAAAATCATTGAGCCTATTTGCTCTCGTATTCAGTTTATAATTTACTTTCAAAAAAATTTGGAAAAGAAGTTTAAATTTTTACAGCACTTCCTTCTTTGACAAAGCATATGTGTTCAATCAAATTATACATTCTATCGTTAATCTTATTTCAATCCAGATACTAAAACCACTTTACCCCAGAAAACTTTAATTAAACTTATTATCCTGATATCACTTACCCTCTGCAAAGCTAAGTGTATTTACTTTATTAATGCTTAAATCATGATATGCCTTTGCACTTAAAATATAATAATTTTATAATTTACTTGTTAATAGACTTTACTTTGCTGAAGCAGTCTTTGTATCCAATTGAAATATAAAAAACATCTGACCTTTGGCGATTCTCAACTTATCGTAATAATACCAAAAACTCTAACACTCGATAATGAAATCTATTGCTAAAACCAACCAAAATTTATAAAGAAGTCCCTAGAGAAAACTTTAGTTGCCATGAAGGAACAGAAAGCAGTATCTAAAGCATTAAACATGAGATAAACCCGGCAGCTAAAAAAGAAATGTGTAAATATTACCCAATGTTTTTTAACACAAAATTTTACTATCTTGAAAAGAACACTAGAGAAATATAAAATATGCCCCCTACTGGGATCTAGTATATTATGGGTCCAAATTGTGCCTTGATGAAGTGATCAATGCCTACTTTACACGAGAAATATAGATACCTCCTTGGTTATTACACATTCTTTATCATTCCTCTGCTAAAGATTTTGCTGATATGTGACTGCATAAAAGAGAACAGGTTAGTTGAATCTCATTGGGATAGATTTTCATTGGTGAACCAGGCCTGTGGACCTTTGGAAGACCATAACGTACACTAGAGAAATAGAAAATATGCCATCAACGGGTATCGAAACCGCAACCTACGTACTTACGGCGCCCCCATCCCCCCAACTGAGCTTGGCGACCCCCAATGTTCACATACTCTATTTCTCTAGGCGCCACATTAGCTCCCAATCATCAACTGGTGGGCTGGTGGGCATCGACATCCAGCTCAACGCAATTGGAGACCGATGATGAAGATGTTCCATTGAAAGGGTGTGGATCGGTCAAGAATATTTCAGTGGTTTACAATTACAATGAAGACCTGCAAGGTCGGTTTTTAAAATGAGCAAAAGTCAGTATTGTTGTATGATAAGAACTGTACTGCCCCTCCCCTAACAAATTTACGTCAAAGCTCTCATGTTGAGCAAACTCATTATGCTTAATATCCGACAAAGGCGCATAAAGATGCTCAGCAAAGATGACAAATATTTGCTCACCTTTGGAAGGTGCTGACATTCTACCATTAACATTACAAGATCATATTTGTCGTTGTGGTTAATTAAAAAATATATCATGGTCTTTTCTTTTCCATTATTTCAGTCATTCATTTCTATGATTGTTGTTACATGGTATGACTATTTGCCAGATGTATCTAGATGATTTCTGTTTATCAAAAATATTGTAGTTCTTAGTGAGAAGGTTCTACAGGCACTGTCATTCTCAATGCTCACTTTAGTAATGTCATGTTCTGGGCTTTTTCAAAGTTTCCATTATGATGTTCAAACTCAACATGGCTTTCATGCAAACACAAACTTTGTGACTGTTAGGAAAGTAAATCTTAAAAAGCTCTTTATACTCTTTATCTTGTTGTAAGGCTTAACGTTGTCAATAAGTTATGTGTTTAGATTTTGATTTTCTTCGGCTGCTCTGTCTGATTCCTTTCTTGACACAAAAAAGCATCACATCTCTCTTTTTCTCGGCGGGTTCCATATTGCTTTTCTGTTATCTATGTCTTCTAGCTATCATGCAGTTTAGCAATATTTACAGAAGTATTGTGTTCAAATGACCCCTTACAGTTTGCTCCAATTCACTCATTATAGAACCTTCATTTCTATAGATAGCATTTGACCGTCATTTCTAGAGGAAAGTGACTATTCTGGAGTGCATCGTTTGCAATTGTTGCTATTTTATCTATTTCAAGTCATACAAGGTTTTCGTAAGCACTTTGTTCCATTCAGCCTGATGATCGCCTAAGATAAATTTTAAGCATTGTACCCGGACTTCATCTGTAATCATGAGGATACTTTTTATGTGTTTACATATACATCGATCGTTTAATTTCTGTAATTGTTTGTTAGTGGTACAAAACAAGAATATTGCACGAAATAGCGTAAAAGTATTGTACTGAAAAGCTTTTCAGTACAATATGTTTACGCTATTTCGTGCAATATTCTTGTAATTGTTTATTTCACATTGTTTGTCTTTCACAGGACCAAAGCATATAAATAGATCAAGCAAAGCGGCCTTAGTCACTTTAAAGTGATGGTGAAAGCTTCTCATTTATTAAGCAAATTATTTCCATTCCGGAGGTCAGTAAATCCTTAGTTTAATACTTTGCTTCACTAAATTTCTGCAGCTTTACGGTTTGGAGCAGTCACTACAGAAGTATATCACCAAGGGGACTCGAATGCGCGACCCACACACTGACGGCATGTGTTGACGGCATTGACGTATGTATGATTATTGGTGCTCCAACCTAAATGAAAGTTCTTAGAGGGTTAAAACTGTTGCTTTAAAGGAGCCATGTTGAAATGTTTCTTACCCTCCCAAGAAGAATAAGAGTTGCATTCTTAGACACTGTTAAGCACTTTGACTTTGACAATTCTATCGCAAGGCTTGAATATGGCTTTTACGTAATCATGTGTTCTTAATCTATTTCTTCTACTTGCCAGAATAATCAACTTCACTAAAATGGTATGCTCTGCAACATTAAGGCAACCAAAGTCTAATTACTTTTAGTTTTGACTGCTGGTTGCCCTTAAGACACAATCTACAGAAACAAAAAAACGTAAAGGGATTTGTAGAATACCGAACTAGTGATTTCATGAACGACAACGATGGCTACACTTGCAATGAGTGCCTCATAGACCTGGTTGTGCCTCTTCATCAAAGCATTCCAGTCAATTGACTGCATCCATCTAATGTTTGGGATTTTAAGCATTCTACTTCTTGTATAATTGGGAAGCAGTTGATTGTCCTTACAAAACTTGTTGTAATCAATGTCACAGATACATTTTGTGAGACTGTTTCTCTGTTTTCAAGGAAAGTTGTCTCGAAGGTTAAGTAAATGAGCGAGGTATATACTTGCTTATATTTTTCCTACTTCGTTTCTGTCTTTGCTACCTTTTCGTAACCAAAACTGTTTCAAAGCTCTAACAGCGTTATTTGACTCAGACATTTGATGGCAATTGCATCAAAACGTATGATTGTAGGTCACTTGTTTTGTTAAGGCAGAAAGATGACGGGTCGGAAAACTGAGACTAATTACAAAAGTGGAGCAGCAAATCATGTTTATCAATAGCTTTCTTCATGAAGTCCTGACTATGAGCAACTACCAGCCAAGTATCAAACTGAGCTATTAAATAATACATTAGCCAAAGTAAAGTAGCTAAGCTAATAAACCAGTAAAAAGTAATTATCAATGTATATAAGGTTGTTAACGTGACAGCTGTTCAGTCAAATAGATATAATGTGGAAGACGATGTTAATAAACTAGTTTATGGAAAACGCGATCACATAACTACTGGGAATACACTCATAACCCAAATCAAAAAAATTTATTGGGCTTCGGAACTAAATCTTTAACTTGGTCATTTTTGTGCCAAGCGTATGTGACGTCATTATGTTGAAGGGTAGATAGGCGCAATTTCAGATATTCAATATTTTCTTAATGGGAAGTTTTTGTTGTTTACCCAGTTTTGTAGTCAATGATTAATATATTTTATGACTAAATAGAGTGCAGACATTCAGGTGATGTCATCAGAATATTGTTATGAGGTAATATTGATATCACGATGGCATCATCGTCCGTCTCGTTAAGTTTAATGATCTAGACTCTCATTCTTTGTACTGCACTTTTCAAATGTCTGCCTGGAGTGATTATTTTATGAACAGTTGAGAGAAGCGTCAACTTTTTTGGTGTTGAAAACATTGTTGCGTAGTTATGCCAGGTCAAAGCCAATCACGAGGAAGTGTCGAAATCTGATCGCAATCATGCCACCATGCCGAAAATCTAGGACCCTTTAATTCTCTTTTTAAAACTTTAACCTTATCTGGTCGGAATTTCTTTAAATCAAAGCTGTTCATTGACTTCTATTAATATGGTAACTACCTGTATGATAGCATCTTATTACTGTTACTTTCAAGGAATTTGATAAGTAGATTAATATCATCCACTCGTACTCTGTACACAAGGATAAAACCTGTAAACTGATCCGTAACCCTTAACTACTGAATTAAAAACACGATTTCTAACTCATCCTTTAGAAGTGGAGATGATAAAGTAATTATTGACCGCCGACTAGTCGCTAACCGTCGACCTGCGCCGACCATGACTAGTCCACCAGTCGAAAAGTGTCTAACAGTCGCTAACCGTCGACTAGTTTTGGAGAGCCCTATCTAGAATACCCTTGTTTCTTTTGTGCAGATACTCTTTGTTTCCTCGACAGCTTTCAATGGTTACAAAAGTACTAATGAATTGGTTTTCAACGAATTTCCCTTGTGACTACCAGTTATTACATCGTCATTGCTGTTTGTAAAAGTGACATCGTATATGAGCATTAAAGGAGATAAATTACCTAGACTACAATTAAGCTAATTTTGCTCACCATAACACTATAAAATTGAAATATGAATGGGCCTCAATAATGTCTCTCCGACAATTGTCAATTGTAGCAGTGATCAATGATGCCACTGGTCAATTATAGCAGGGTACATAATGTCATCGGTCATTTATAGCAGGGGTACATGATGCCATTGGTCATTTAAAGCAGGGCAACATGATCTCATTGGTTGATTATAGCAGGGGCACATGATGTTATTGGTCAATTATAGCAGGGGAACATGATGCCATTGGTTAATTATAGCAGGGGTATATAATGTCATTGGTCAGTTCTAGCAGGGGTACATGATGTCATTGGTCAATTATAGCAGGGTACATAATGTCATTGGTCAGTTATAGCAGGGTCCATGATGTCATTGGTCAAAGGAAAGACTGTGTTGCCGTAACAATGTATCGTGTTTAAATAATCGGTCGGGTGAAGGGGATGGCGGGTTCAACCCAACCCCTGCTCTATACTCTAAATGATTTGTCAACAATTAGTTTTGCGAAGGGAGCTGATACTAAGCTTTTATAAATAGTCCCTTACTATTCTTCTACTTATGTCTAAGATCTGACCTTGAAATTTCTATTGTTACTAACAATGTTGTTTTCGGTTGAAGATCGGTTGTTGAGCTTCCTTAGGTCTTCTTACTGGGTGCCTATTTCATGTCATCATTTGGTGATGCACCAGCACGAACAGCTACAGGGGCACAAGAATGTTTTCTTATCTGCCGGATAATGACAGTTCTCATTGGAGATCCTTGCAATCCTTAATTTGTTTCTTTTTATGAAGTCTACCGTTCCCTGGCGCTTCTAATTACTATTTTCAATCGCCAAAATATTTAATAGTCCGCATTGATCTAATTACAATCTTTGTTAGCACTGTTATAAGTGTTTCCCTTCGGAGACATGAAGAACTGACCATGTACATGCCAACAATTTTCCAAAATGCTGCTAGTTTACAACAAAAGCTTTCACACCCTACCTACTTAGGTACCCAAAGATATTTGTACGTTAAACCGACAACGAGAGGTTTTATTATAATCTATGAACCAGGTGATGTTCCTTGATTCGAATCCTGCTAAACTTGTTTTTAATAGTGTTTAATTTTTTTCAAATGAAAATAATAACCTGAATGTATAATTTAAATTATCACTTCTATTATAATCCTAACGTTTTTCATTCAGGATCTGTTGGAAATATCATATTCAGAGGATCCAGAGAAAATATCATTTTGGCACCTCTGAAGATTCCTCAAATGATGGACTCCAGTCACCAATTGTTAATTTATTTCCAATTTGCCCTGGGAAATGGCAGCAAGAATAATGTCTTTTTCTCATTAAGTGAGGAAACAGCTTGCCATCGTTTTCATGTGACGTATTATAGCTCTGGAAGAGAAATGTCACTAAACTACCTTGGCAAAAATGCTTTCACTACGGTAGCCCCACAAGTTTGGAATACACTTTGCATCCGAGTACCAGGACAAATTACGACGGCAGTGGCACAAGTTTGGTGGAATGGTATTAAACTTGAAGCCCCATCTCTTCATCTCAATTTCCCGTCTGAGAATTTAACTCTGTCAATAGGTAAGGCTCTCTACATCTTTGTAACACTGTACGTCTGCAGCATAGGAGCCTGGGGGATTGCTCTCTTTATATTTTTTAAGAAGTGAAGCTAAAATTTAAAGGCCGTATTTTACATCTCATCAGAAGTACCAGCCATTTAATTAAGGCTGCCGCTACACGTTTTGTCCACTTTCGAGTCTTGGTTTTAAGGGAATATTTGGAGTTATAATACTTTGGAAAAATGATTTGCAGCCTCCCTGACAATTTATTATAACCTTCGAAACATTTAATATACTTTTGCCGCCAGTAGTCAGAGACAGCATTTCTAACTAACGACACTCTTACTAACATGCAAAATGAAGAAAACTTTTGATGCTTTTTGCACATTTTCGAAAGAAGTGACACCTTATAATAACTAACAAGATCACCCTTACCAGCTGCAAAACGCAAATACTTTAAATTTGTTTTGAGTTACAGCAAAGACATTTACGAGCTGCTGTTAATCACCCTCCAGCAGTTATGGACTGTTACAGATCTGTTTACTACAATGCCTTTGCTTCCATAACTCAAATTTTGTTATTTTTCGAGTGAAGAATGGTCCAACATTTTGTTTCAATAAAAGATTATATTTGAAGTAGTTAGATAAAGAAATAATTAAGCCATCAGTTTAAAGTACGTCCGCTGTTAAGAGTTTTTATTGTAGGTCAGATCACAGATTGCTGTACGTATTTTAGAAGCAAGAAAATTTGGTTGTGAATATTGAAGTATGCTCTTTGCTATAGTGAGGAGGACTAAGGCTGCGTTCACACTGCAAGCGTACAGACGTAGGGCACAAAATGGATTCTCACACAGGAAACATTGTTAGTGTTCACATGACACTCTTTTAGAGGTGCACAGAGGCGTAGCGTACAGAAGCGTAGCGAAATAGCCCACGGTCCATTTTCCCGCTTCTGTATGCTCCAAATAAATTATTTAAGTTTGTTCAAGGAGTATTTCTGCTTTAAGAGAAAGAAACAACACCCTGATATGCGAAGAACGTAGAGCCGTTACTCCCTTAGTTCATGCCTAAACAACAACCCAGCAATTTTTAAGGAGCTTGATTGACTCGAAAGCCGACAGCTATCAAAGGGGCAATGGAAATAACAGCCATATTAAAGCTGTTTGGAGAAAAATTTATTAAACGCAATTAGGATGTCTATTTGTCTTTCATAGATTATCATAAGGCATTCGACCAAGTACAACAAAGGAAATTGTATGGAGTTTTAGAAATGAACTGTAAAGTACTAAAAAGTTATCGATTGCTAACATTGAAGATTAATTCGAAATATATATATATATATAACTGAGGAGGCAACAGTCAGACTTGCAGGAGGTAAATCAAATCCAGAGAAGATTGGAAGAGGAGTTAGAAAAGAGCGCCTAGTATCGCTAGTCTTGTCAAACATTATCATTGTAGTATTAATGAAGGATGCATGTGAAGAATGTGAAAGAAAATGTGAAGACTAGAAAAACAGTTTTGTAGGTCAGGAAATGGTCGATAGTGCTGAAGAAGAGCTCCAGCAAATAATGAATAGACTTACTAAAAGTTTCCGTATGGTGTGGAATGAAATATAATAAAGACAAAAGTTAATAAAAGCCGGTATTACTAAAGAAGGGTGTAAGGTCAATGTCATAGTAATAAGACGTGAACAGGTTAAACAATGATGACAGAAGACGGTACAATAGTTATGTACGAAAGAGAGTGGGCACTAATATTGATAAAATAATAGAAGTGGTGACGAAATCAATCTTGAATCAAAGGAATGGACTACTGACAAAAGGCTTCAGTGTGGCACCAAAGAAACATATTGTGACGACAAATGTAAGAAGGGTACTGCTATATGCAGTTAGGACGAAAGAAAGCAGATGAGAAAGCTGGCGAAATATGGTTGTGGCCAAGATATACGTAATGTGCGTATAGAAATGTTTGAGAGGACATAAGTCATTTGGATCATAAAAAATGAAATTTTACAGAAGGTAGACAATGGCAGATAGATATTAGCAGCCATACAAAACCAAAATGTAGGCAGGTTGCACACAACCAGGATCAGGCTTGACATTTCGCTGAAACTGATAGTAGAATGGAGATTTAAAGAAATGGAACCCAGAAGAAGATAAAGACTAGAATGACAGTGTTCAGTCACGAGTGGATCGTTAGCCAATTGCAAGAACACGCAGAATGGAAACAGAGAGGATTAATTATATGTGTCTAAATTGTTGGTGAACCCTCCAAAAGTTTTACCACTCCTACGTCTCTTTATCTGTATAGTTACATATTTGAATAACAAACCTAGTATAAATATCTCATTTAGCACCTGATGCTTTGTGAAAGGTAACCTCACGTCTCCTAGCAACATTGCTGATTGTTATATTGGTCAACAGATACTATTGCTTTAAAAACCAAGAAGTCTAGGTTCTAGTCCCGTTTAAATTCTTGTTCTTGTCCTATGTCATGTGATTTCTGTACGTTCTATCTACGTATTATTTTGACCTTAAATCAACTTTTGTTGATTTATAGGAGGAGTTTCAGATTGTAAAATCAATAATGGTAATGAATTTGTTGGAAATATTTCAAACCTCTACATAGCAGCTGAAGATTTACAAACACAGAAAGGATTGGGGTTTCAGGCTCTAATGTTACTACATGAAAAGTTCGAAGACGATTTAATGGAAGTGACAACAATTTTTAACTTAGCTAAAGATGTAAATGCCTTGCATCTCAGTGACCCGACTAGATACATGACCAAACCTGAAGGCATGCCAAGTAAGTAATGCTTTGTGGCATTCAAGCCTTTTGTCACTTTTTAATTCCATTCTTAAATCACAGGGGAATGGGGAAACATATCTCAGCAATCCCTATGTCCAAAGTCTGGTGATTCAAAATATATAATCGTCTTTAGTTCTTTATGAAGCTTATCTGCCATGCAGTTTATACAATTGTCTACCCCGGCTATGAATACATTATGTCGTATTAAAGGTGTGTGTGACCAAATTTAAAGAGATCTCCGGCGCTGGACGATGTTCTTACCACTTGAGATGCCTTGCAAAGGATTCTGGTTGCAAAGGCTCCTTTAACTTCTAAACTCTGCAGCGTGGCGAGTATTTCAATAACAAACGAAAAGAAATTGTGATCCTTCTCCTCCTCTACTCGACTCAAACCTTCTCATATTGCTGGTTCCGATTTTGTTGCGGCTGTTTTAGACTTGAGATACTTGAAGTGGTTTAGTAGATACTGGGTGGTCTGACGGACATAGCACCTTCCGCAGTGTTGGTAGTTATATCATTTATGCCTCTGTGTTCTCCTCATTTGAAAGGTTGTAATTTCTGGTGTATCACATTCTCTAAAAATCAAAACTATAAAAGCACTACGCACTGTCAAAATGTCCGAAGCTCGAGAAATCTTAGTGCGAAGAGATCTTTCAAGCATTTCATTGTAATCAATTATTAGTAATTGTATTGAATGTTCCCTTAATTATTTCCTCTAGTATCTGAATATGGATTTTTATGTTAATACTGAACATAAATAATGAACTGTACATAATATATCAATTAAACATAGTCCTTGTAGGAATCATTTACACGGATAACGTACCGCTATTTGCAGCCAATTGAAGTATTGCATAAAAGGTGCGACAAAATGTTAGATGGAGAGTTCGGTACGCAATACACTGTTTTTTATTAGAATACAATTCGAATACTGGAATATAGTTAAATCCAAACGGAGGAAAATGGCGTGCTATAATAAATTTTATTTTATCACATTTTTAGTCGGGCAGAAGTTTTACGTTTCTGTGGACGAGAACAAAATATTAACATCATCATTGAAGAGGAGCATGGCAAACATACATGTTGCTTTTTACATGAAAACTAATGGTGTCTCATGCAATGAGTCCGCTGAACCAATTGTTAGGTTGGTGGTTACTCTAGAAGATGGAACGAGTACCTCTGCCCCAATTGTAATAGCTCTATATGACAGCGGGCGTATAATCAATGTACATTTGCCGGAAGAGGTAGCAAAACCTAGAAGACTTCAATTTCCTGTTCCCTCTACTTTGTGTAATGGAACATGGCACCATGTTCAGATCCTATTACGTATTTCAACCAAAGCTGTATTGGCTATCATAGATACAAAAGAGGTATTTAGCACAAAGAATCCAGTCTTTGAAAATATAGACACGTTAATTTTGCAGCAGATTGAAATAGGCCACATGAAAGGATCTTACTATACGGATATTGCTGACGGTACCTATTTTCGAGGGGATTTAACAATGTTACAACTTACAGATAATCCAAACAAGGATATTTTTAAGGGATGCGGTGATCGCTTGTATACTGATTATATGAATTTTGATTGGACAATTTTCAGCTTTGATAATCTAGCTGAAGAAGACATAAATCCAATTGGAAACATTTCCTACATTGAAACTTGTGCATACTTGTAGGGCCACTACGATATCAACGCCGACGGCGCGGGCGCAAGCTTCGCCACCCACATCGTCGACGCGGAAGTGGATCCGGAGACCGGCCGGGTGGAGATCCTGCGCTATACCGTGATCCAGGACGCCGGCAAGGCGATCCATCCGAGCTACGTCGAGGGTCAGTACCAGGGCGGCGCGGTCCAGGGCATCGGCTGGGCCCTCAACGAGGAGTACATCTACGGCAGCGACGGCAAGCTGCAGAACCCGGGCTTCCTGGACTACCGGGTGCCGGTCGCCTCGGACCTGCCGATGATCGACACGGTGATCGTCGAGGTGCCCAACCCGGGCCACCCCTATGGGGTGCGCGGGGTCGGCGAGACCTCGATCGTGCCGCCCATGGCGGCCATCGCCAACGCGGTCTCGGCCGCCGCCAAGGTGCGCCTGACCGCGCTGCCCATGTCGCCGCCTCGGGTGCTGAAGGCCATGTCCGAGGCCGCGGAGGCCGGGTGATGGTCCAGGTCGTGCTTTGGGGGTCGCTGAAGTCGGCCGCCGGCGGCACGACCGAGCTCGAGGTGGAGGCCGAAAACATCAAGGAGCTCCTCAGCCGTATCGAGGAGGCCTATCCCGGCCTGCGGCCGATCCTGGAGGAGGGCGTCTCGGTCTCAATCGACGGCCGGATCTACCGAGACGCCTGGTTCCAGCCGATCCGCCCCGAAAGCGAAGTCTATCTGCTGCCGCCCATGGCCGGCGGATAGGGCGCCGAAAGAACGCTAGGAGAGACCGACAAAGGCGCAGAGGCCCTCCATCGCTCCGCAAGGGCAGTTGCAATTCCAGGATTTTCCCGCAGAATCCGGCCGTCGATACAAAGTCGTCACAAGAAAAAAAAGAAGGACGCAGAGCGTGGACGTCGCAGCATGGTTGCAAAGTCTTGGGCTCGAACAGTACGCACGGGCTTTTGCCGATAACGACATCGACGGCAACACCCTTGCCAGCCTGAACAACGATGATCTCAAGGACATCGGGATCAGCTCGCTGGGGCACCGCAAGCGATTGCTCGGCGCGATCGCAGAACTCGGGCCTTCGGGTGCTGGCGAACTCGATCCAAGCGGCGGCTCAATCGGGCAGTCAACGGCCTCCGCGGGACCGGCCAGCTACACCCCGAGCCATTTGGCCGACCGGATCCTCAGGACCAGAGAATCGCTCGAAGGCGAGCGCAAGCAGGTCACCATTCTCTTCGCCGATATCAAGGGCTCGACCGCGATGATCGAGGGACTGGACCCGGAGCTGGCCGACCGGCAGCTCGAGCCGGTGGTCCGCTTCATGGTCGACGCGGTCCACCGCTATGAGGGGACGGTCAACAAGATCCAGGGCGACGGCATCATGGCCCTGTTCGGCGCGCCCCTAGCCCACGAGGACCACGCGGTCCGCGCCTGTCACGCCGCCTTCGCCATGCAGGCCAGCATGAAGAGCGCCGACACACCGCTACAGATCCGCGTCGGCCTCAACTCCGGCGAGGTCCTGGTGCGCTCGATCGGCAACGATCTCTCCATGGACTACGACGCCATCGGACACACCGTGCATCTGGCGGGCCGCATGGAACAGCTCGCCAAACCGGGATCGGTGCTGCTGACCGCAGAAACCAACAAGGCCGCCGAGGGACACATAGAGACCCGTGCTTTCGGCCCGACCGAGGTCAAGGGGGTCAGCGTCCCCATCGAGCTGTTCGAGCTGATCGGCGAAGCCGCGGCCCGGTCGCGTTGGGAAGCCCGTGCCTCGCGCGGCCTGACACGGTTCGTCGGGCGTGAGAGCGAGATGGCGTCCCTCGAACGGCTGGTTTCGCGGGTCAGCCAGACGCAAGGCTGGGTGGTCGCCGTGATCGGAGAAGCGGGGTTGGGCAAGTCGCGGCTGCTACACGAGTTCCTGGCGTCGCCCAAGCTGGAGGGCTGGACCGTGCACCGGGCCGGGGCCGTGACCCACGGCCGGACCATCACCTACTATCCGATCTATGTGCTCCTGACCTCGATCTTCGGGATCAACGAGCGCGACAGCCACGAAGCGGTTGCCGAGAAGGTAACCGCCGGTGTGGAGGCGCTCGATCCTTTGCTCCTGCCGATCCTGCCCGCGCTCTTCTCGGTACTCGAGATCCCGGTCCAGGATCCCGACTGGCGCCAGCTGGACCCGCCGCAGCGCCGTCAGCGCATCGCCGAGGCGGTGAAGGCGCTGGTGCTGCGGATCGCGGATAACGGCCCCCTGCTCCTGGTCTTCGAGGACCTGCACTGGGTCGATGGCTGCACCCAGGTGGTGCTGGACCGGCTGGTCGACGCGGTCGGCTCATCGCAGCTCATGCTCTTGACCACCTACCGGCCGGAGTACCAAGCCAACCTTGCCGCCCAGGGCTACCAGTCGAACTGGGGGGCCAAAAGCTACTACTCGCGGATCAGCCTGACCCCGCTGGAGTTCGAGACCGCCGACCGCATGCTGGACTCCCTGCTAGGCCGAGACGAGAGCCTGGAGCGCGCCAAGCGGGTCCTGTTCTGGCGCACCGAGGGACGCCCCCTGTTCCTCGAGGAAACAGTCAGGATGCTGGTGGAGATCGGCGCCCTGGAAGGCGACAACGGCAGCTTCCGACTGGTGATGGAGGTGGACCAGTTCCAGATCCCGGCCACCGTCAAGGCCGTGATCGCCGCGCGCATCGACTGCCTGCCGGCCGAGCACAAGAACCTTCTGCAGATCGCCTCGGTGTTTCAGCGCGATGTCTCTTTCGGCCTGCTGAAGACGATCTCGAACCTGCCGGAGGTGGAGCTGCTGCAGCGGCTGGGCGACCTGCAGGCCTATGAGTACATCTACGAGCGCCAGCAGTTTCCGGAGCGCGAGTACACCTTCAAGCATGTGCTGACCCGGGAGGTGGCCTACGAGGGGATCCTGCTGGAGCGGCGGGTCGCCCTGCATCGCCTGCTCTTCGGCCTGCTCGAGGCCCAGAGCCCCGACCGGCTCGACGAGTATGCCGAGCGCCTGGCCCATCATGCCAACCTGGGCGAGGTCTGGGACAAGGCCGTGGTCTACTTGCAGAAGACCGGACTGAAGACACTCGACCGCTCGAACCACAGGGACGCGGTCGAGTCTTTCGAGGATGCCCTCAAGGCGCTCGCGAAGCTGCCCGAGAGCGAGGCCACCATCGAACGGGGCATCGACCTTCGCCTCGACCTGGTGACGGCGCTGGGGCCGAGCGACGAGCTCGGACGCATGGTCGAAACCCTGCGCCAGGCCCTGGCGCTGGCCGACGGCCTGGGCGACCAGCGCCGGATCGCGGCGGTCAACATCTCGCTGGCCAACATTCTCAACGTCCAGGGCGGTTTCGAGCACTCGATCCTGTCCGGCAAGCGGGCGCTGGAGATCGCCGATCAGCTGGGCGATAGTGCGCTTCAGATCGGCGCCGCCTTCGTCCTGGGACAGGCCAACATGTACCATGGCGAGTTCCGTCTCGCCGACCGCTACCTGAGCCGGCACCTGGAGGGCTTGTGCGGCAAATGGCGCCACGAACGCTTCGGCACCACGCCCGCGACCTCGGTGGATTGCCTGACCAACCTGGCGATCGCCTTGGCGCAGCTCGGCGAATTCGAACGGGCGCGCGCGGAAGCCGAAGAAGCCTGCCGGATCGGTCAGGAGACCAAGTCCGCCTGGGACCTGGCCCTGGGCCACAGCGAACTGGGCTCGGTCGAGCTGTGGCAGGGCAACCTGGATCCCGCGATCGATCTGCTGGAGCGCGCCGTCGACTACTGCAAGAGCCGGGACATTCGCCAGGTGCTGCCCAACCTGCTGGCCCAGCTGGGGCACGCCTACAGCCTGCGCGGCGCGCAGGAGCACGCGCTGAAACTGCTGGGCGAGGCGGTTGAGCAGGGCACCGCCATGCAGCTGCCGTTCTTCGAGACCTGGGCGCGGGTCTACCTGGGGCTGGCCCAGCTCGTCCAGGGCGATCACGACGCGGCGAGACAGACCGGCGAAGGGGCGCTGATGCTGGCGCGCACCCATAACTACCGCTGGCACGAGACCACGGCGTTGCGCCTGATCGGCAGCGCGCTGGGGTCCGGCGACACGCCCGACCTGGGCCAGGCGGTCGAGCACCTGCACGAGGCGATCAGCCTGGCCACGGCCCTGGAGATGAAACCGGAGCTGGCCCACTGCAAGCTGGCCCTCGGCCAGGCCCACCTGATAGCCGGCGAGGCCGGGACGGCGGCGGCGGCCCTCTCCGAGGCAAGCGAGCTCTACCAAGCCATGGGCATGGATCACTGGCTCCAGCAGGTGCCGCAAACCCACGCGAGCAAGGTGGAGCGGGCCTCGTCTTGAGCTTGCCGCCTTCGGTCTCGGAACCGACTTTGGGCCTTGTGATTTCCCGTGAAGGACCTAGCATCGGCGCCTTGGCCGTGGTCGAGGGCGACCGGCCGGGCCACAAGAACGCAAAAAATGGGAGGGACAAAACGCCATGATGAGGAAACAGCAATCAACCCTGGGACTGGCCGCGGGGGCGGCTCTGCTTCTGTCGAGCGCCGCGGGCGCCGAGATGGTCACCGAGATCGGGCCCGGCGAGGGCGTGGTCGACATCGTGGCCTGGCCCGGCTACATCGAGCGCGGGGCGACCGACCCGGCCTTCGACTGGGTAACCGGCTTCGAGGAGAAGACCGGCTGCAAGGTGCAGATCAAGACGGCGGGCACCTCCGACGAGATGGTCGCCCTGATGAACGAGGGCGGCTTCGACCTGGTGACCGCCTCGGGCGACGCAAGCCTGCGCCTGATCGCCGGCAAGCGGGTCCAGGAAGTGAACGTGGACCTGGTCCCGAGCTGGAGCACGGTCGATCCGCGGCTGCAGAACGCGCCCTGGCACACGGTGGACGGCAAGCACTACGGCGTGCCCTACCAATGGGGCTCCAACGTCCTGATGTACAACAGCGAGACCTTCAAGGAGCCGCCGACCAGCTGGAACGTGGTCTTCGAAGAGACCACGCTGCCCGACGGCAAGTCCAACAAGGGACGGGTGCAGGCCTTCGACGGGCCGATCTACATCGCCGACGCGGCGCTCTATCTGATGCATCACCAGCCGGAGCTGGGCATCAAGGACCCCTACGAGCTGAACCAGGACCAGTACCAGGCAGCGCTCAACCTGCTGCGCCAGCAGCGCGAGCTGGTCAACCGCTATTGGCACGACCCCTTCATCCAGATCGACGACTTCACCAACGAAGGCGTCGTGGCTTCCTCCGCCTGGCCGTTCCAGGTCAACCTGCTGCGCGGCAAGGATCAGCCCATCTCCAGCGTGGTCCCGGAGGAGGGCGCCACAGGCTGGGCCGACACCACCATGATGCATGCCGATTCGGCGCATCCCAATTGCGCCTATATGTGGCTTGAGCACTCCATCAATCCCAAGCTCCAGGGCGACCTGGCCGCCTGGTTCGGCTCGGTCCCGGTGGCCCTGTCGGCCTGCAAGGGCAACGCCCTGCTGGGCGACCAGGGCTGCCAGGTCAACGGCCTGGACAACTTCGAGAAAATCAGCTTCTGGCGCACGCCGGTCACCAAGTGCGCGAGTCAGGAGCAATGCGTGCCCTACTACAAATGGGTCACCGACTATATCGCGGTGCTCGGCGGACGCTGAGCGCGCAGCCGTGAAGGGGGCCGGCGACCTCGTTGCCGGCCTCCGAACTTCGCGTCCCAGAGGCCCCACCCAGGTCATGGTAGCAGCCGTCCGCTTCGAAGGCGTCAGCCGGCACTTCGGCGAGGTGCGCGCCGTCGACCAGGTCAGCCTGGAAATCGCCGACGGCGAGTTCTTTTCCATGCTGGGCCCCTCGGGCTCGGGCAAGACCACCTGCCTGCGCCTGATCGCCGGCTTCGAGCAGCCGGACCGAGGTCACATCGAGATCCATGGCGTCACGGCCGAGGGCGTGCCGCCCTACGAGCGGGACGTGAACACGGTGTTCCAGGACTACGCCCTGTTCCCGCACATGAGCGTGCTCGACAACGTGGCCTACGGCTTGATGGTCAAGGGGGCCGCCAAGGACGAGCGGCGGCGGCGGGCCGAGGAGATGCTGGCCCTGGTGAAGCTGGACGCCATGGCGGCGCGCAAGCCGGCGCAGCTGTCCGGCGGCCAGCGTCAGCGGGTGGCACTGGCCCGTGCCCTGATCAACCACCCCCGGGTGCTGCTGCTCGACGAGCCCTTGGGGGCGCTGGACCTCAAGCTGCGCGAGGAGATGCAGGTGGAGCTCAAGGCGCTGCAGCGCCAGATCGGCATCACCTTCGTCTACGTCACCCACGACCAGGAAGAGGCGCTTTCCATGAGCGACCGCCTGGCCGTGTTCAACGAGGGGCGCATCGAGCAGGTCGGCCGCCCGCAGCAGGTTTACGAGCATCCAGAGACGGGCTTCGTCGCCGGCTTCGTGGGAGTCTCCAACATCATCGAGGGCGCAACGGCCGCGCAGTTGGCCGGCACCGCCGGGCGCTACTCGGTCCGCCCGGAGAAGATCAGCTTCGTCGGGGACGGCGATCTCCTGGAGGAAACGCACTGCCGCGCCCGGGGTCGGATCGTCGATGCCCAGTACCATGGAGCGAACACGCGCTACCGGGTCGAGCTGGAGGGCGGCGGCAGCTTGGTGGTGTTCCGGCAGAACGCCGAGAGCGGTAGCGTCATGAAACAGGTCGATGGCGGCGTTCATGTCGCCTGGCGCCGCGGCGACATGCAGCGGCTATGACTAACCAACTTCCCCTCACCCCGGCCCTCTCCCACAGGGGGAGAGGGGGCGATGTGTCGAGGCTCAGCCCACTCTTGCAGCGGGTTACGTGCCTAGATGCAGGGGCCCCCTCTCCCCTTGTGGGAGAGGGACCGGGGTGAGGGGTCTAACGCATGCGGCAACCATGACCGCTGTCGCCTTGGACCCACCTTCACCCCTCCGACGCGTCTCCACCTATCTCTTCGGGCATCCGGCCCTGTTCCTGCTGCTGCTGCTGGCGCCGCCCCTGCTGTGGCTCGGGGTGATCTACCTCGGCTCACTCTTCGCCCTGCTGCTGCAGAGCTTCTTCGCCATCGACGAGTTCACCGGCCTGGTGAAGCGGGAGTTCACCCTGCGCACCTACGGCGAGCTCTTCACACCGGCCAACCTGGACATCATCCTGCGGACCGCCACCATGGCGGCCGCGGTGACCATCGCCGCCGGCGTGATCGCCTTTCCGATCGCCTACTACATGGCCCGCTACGCCCGCGGCCGGGTCAAGGCGCTCTTCTACCTCGCGGTCATGCTGCCGCTCTGGTCGAGCTATCTGGTGCGGGTCTACGCCTGGAAGCTGATCCTCGCCAAGGAGGGCATCCTCAATTGGATCTTCGCGCAGCTTCACCTGACTTGGCTGCTGGAGGGCCTGCTGGCCCTGCCGGTGATCGGCGGGGCGTCGCTCTCGGTCAGCTACACCGGGATGTTCCTGGTTTTCCTCTACATCTGGCTGCCGTTCATGATCCTGCCGCTGCAGGCCGCGTTGGAGCGGGTGCCGCCGTCCCTTTTCGACGCCTCCTCCGACCTGGGCGCGCGGCCGGGGCAGACCTTTCGCCACGTGATCCTGCCGCTCGCGGTGCCGGGGCTGGTGGCCGGCTCGATCTTCACCTTCTCCCTGACTCTGTAATAGTACCAATATTTGACACTGGTAATTTTATGCAGCCTTGGCAGAGACTGCGCCGGGCAAGGAAGCGAAACAGGTTAGATATAGAAGAATTGAGTGTTATGACCGGTATCGACAAGCGCCGATTATGGCGACTCGAAAAAGGCACTCAACCAAAAATGTCGGAGATTCCGAAGCTGTGCGACGCCTTAAATATGTCGTCGGATTGGTGGTTTAGAGGTGATATTGCGGCACCAGAAATGATCATTCGAAAACTTTTCGAAATGGACTACCAAGAGCGGGCCGAATTCATGGATATGTACGACGACTTCAAACGGAGTAAGTAGGGAGGCTAAACATGCTAGTAATCACAAGGACCGTGGATACCGCCCTAGTCATAGGCGATGAACTCGATGAGGTGTATATCGATATCCTGGAGGTTGACGGGGATACAGTGGTATTTCAGGTGGATGTGCCGGAGGGGGTTGAGATTTTGAAAGCAAAAATGATTGGAAAGGATTAAATAATGAGTATGTTTGAAAATTGTAATTTCCAGGAGGAATATGATTACTTTCTGTATGTGGGTCCAGTACAAAGATCTGGCTATGAACGACTTACGGACATGTTAGAAAGAAACAGTCAAAAAGACTCCAAAAGCAAAGTTTACTTTATACTCGTGACAACTGGCGGAGACGCAAACGCGGGATTTAGGATCGCAAGAGCGCTAGGACATCACTATACCAAAGATATAAAGGTTTTCATTCCGGATATCTGTAAGAGCGCTGGAACCCTTATTACCATAGGGGCTAAAGAGGTTATTATATCCGACCGCGGGGAGCTCGGCCCGCTGGATGTGCAGTTTAGAAATAAAGAAGTACTCTTTGAAATGTCATCTGGCTTGGATATTATCAAGTCATTGCAGGTTTTAAAAGAAGAGGTTGCAGCGGCATTTACTAATTACCTCTTGGACCTTAGGCGCTGGGGCATAGGCACCAAAATGGCGACCAAGCTAGCGTCAGATATGGCATCAAACCTAATTAGTCCAATCGCGAGCCAAATTGACCCTATAAAGCTTGGAGAGCACCAAAGGGCTTTATCAATTGCTATGGCCTATGGCAAACAGTTAAGGGCCAAGTTCGAGAACATTAACCTAGAATCCATTGAAAAACTGACTTTTGGATACCCTTCGCACGGATTTGTTATAGATAGAAACGAGGCAAGTACTTTATTTAAGAGAGTAAACCCACCAAACGCTGACGAATCTGTGCTAGAGTTAACATTAAGGGACACCGGCATTTTCCTTAGTCATAGCGATGAACAACCGTCTGTTTTTGATCTTAAGGAAGAAGCAATTAAAGAGGAAGCGAAAGATGAACATGAAGATGTTGATGGGAAGGACGTTCAAGTACAAGAGTCAGAGCCAGCAGCAATCACAGAATCAGCTGACGCGTGATTCTGCTGAGCCAATGTCAGAATCCGGAAAGCAACTACTGAAAAATCAAAGGGATGAATTATCGAGATCACTAAAGCTGCAAAGAGAAGCGCTTAGGTAATACCTATAAAGTAACTATAAGGCCCGCAGGAAGCGGGCTTTTTTATGCCTGTCGCAAATCGATAATCGAAATTTGCCTAGTCCGTGTAGACAAAAACGCGAGATTCATGTCTCCGCAGGACGAAATACCAAATCCGTCGGAATCCGCGGAACTTGAGAAAGGCGAGTCGTTAAATCATGCAATTCATAGGCGTGATAGTTCCGTGACCGAAAGAACTCTTCCACGCTGTCCATGTCTGCGCCTAAATGCGGATGAATGTCGAGAATAATGGCTGGTCGGCATCGATCAACGAGAGCGGCTGCGCCAGCAAGAACCCGATGCTCTGCGCCTTCCACATCTATTTTTATTAGCTCTGGATTTAGGCTGTCACCGCCAATATCGTCCAACGCGACTGTCTTTACATCAATTGTCTCGCTGGTTACACCGGCACCTTTGTAGAGGGAATTCCATCCGCTTTTCTTGCCGAGAAAAAGTTTAGTTGAGCCCGTTTCTTCTGCCGCTGCGGCCTCGATAACCTCGATATTTTTAAATCCATTAGCGTCAATACTTCGGCGAATCCAAGAGCAATTTTCAGGTTCCGGCTCGATAGCAACCACTTTACCGGTCGATCCAACACGTGACGCAGCCAGAAGAGCGTAATCGCCTTTATTAACGCCAATATCGATAAATGTGCCGCCATCACAAAGGCTATCACGAATGAATTTCTGCTTGTTAGGTTCAAAGTCGCCGATCATCCTCTCAAACATCGTGAAATACTCACCGACATCGATATACATTTTGAAGCCATCGAGCTGGTAAACCTCAAAACCACGCTTATGTGTAATTCGAAATAGATGCCAACGAAGAAGGCTTGAAAGGCGAACTAGTTTTCTTGGAATCATACGTGTCCCTACATTGTAATCAATTGAATCTGTGCCGCGCTTAGAATACACGAATTTCGCCAATTGGAAAGAAACCCAACAAATTTTAATTAGTTCAGAACCGAGGACTCTCATACCTGGCTGTTAGTGGGCGGCCTGTTTTTGGGTAGGAATTATTGCGTGCCAGAAAAACTTTTTGCACGAGTAAACCTTAGCTACATTTAATATTTACTTTTGGTTGACTTTAAGTAAACCTTAGGTTAATATTACTCCCACACTAACACACCAGGCCAATCAAATGTGCAGAGTAACAGCAGACCTAAGACAGTATGAAGCGGAGCAGGATTATGGGTTTTGCGAGTTATGCGAACAGACCCTGCCGGTTGAATATTTTGACGGTGAATTCTGCGATCAATGTGCGGCTGATCTGATGGACGAAGACACTTAAACCGACAATGGCTATGTATGCGATGCCGGTGGTCAAGTTGAGTTGAGGGGGTAGCGATGGAGTGCAAATGGACTGACGTATTTTGCGATAACACTCACGTAAAGAATTGCCCGGATACTCACAGAATTTCAATGCAGTACTGGGGTGAAAACGCTGAGGTGTCATTGGTTTGTCGTTTAAGTGGCCACCCTTTCACCGCACGGGAAAAGTTTTGGGGTAGTCATGAAGATTGTCGAGCTAAAGCTAACGAATGGTTATCCCGGATAGCCGCCTAACCCCTCACCCGGAGATAGCAGTATGAGAGCGAATTCTAAAATTGCAACTGAAGAACATTTGGATTTTTTGGATCAGTTGAAAGTGAAATTTGATAGCGGGGAAGCTGTTAGGTCCGCATATTCACCGCCTCTGATGAGCAAATTTTCCTTAGCAAAAAAAGACGCTCGAATCATCGTGCGCCATTGGATTGACACTTTTGATGAGCGCCACGCCGCCTAGCCCCACCACCAGAGGAAGAGAGAATGATAGCTTACAAAGCGTTAAATAAGGATATGACTTGCCGAGGATTTCAGTATGAAGTCGGCAAATCCTATAAGCATGAAGGGCCGGTTAAAATTTGCGATGCCGGATTCCATGCCTGCGAGAACCCTTTTGATGTGTGGAATTACTATGACCTGATTGATACCCGTTACGCGGAAGTAGAGCTATCAGGACAGTCAGACAAAAGTAGTGGTGACACCAAAATTGCATCTGCCGAGATCACCATTAAAGCTGAGCTTACTTTACCGGAATTTATCAAGCGTGGCGTAGACTGGATTCTACAAGCGTGCGAGGGAAAGGAAGATGACTCCCAGCAGGCTTCCAGTGGTTATCGCTCCCAGCAGGCTTCCAGTGGTAATTACTCCCAGCAGGCTTCCAGTGGTAATTACTCCCAGCAGGCTTCCAGTGGTAATTACTCCCAGCAGGCTTCCAGTGGTTATCGCTCCCAGCAGGCTTCCAGTGGTGATGACTCCCGGCACAGCGCGGAAGGAAAGCACTCCGTAATCGCCAGCTCTGGCCTTGACTGCCTTGCTAAAGGAATTACTGGTACTTGGATATCGCTGGCTGAATTCAATGACGATGGAGAATGCGTTGGGTTTGCCGTCGGATGTATCGGTCAAGATGGCCTCAAGGAAGACACTTGGTATCGAGCCGAGGACGGTAAGCTTGTTGAATGCTAGCCCCAATCCAGAGGACAGAATAATGAAACAACCAATCTATTTCCGTAAAGGCAGAACCATTCGAGGCCCAGAAGGTGACAAGGTTTTTGATTCTGTGAATCAGGCCCGGAAGGAAAGCAGGAATTTGCAATTAGTTGAGGATGGCGGGCTGGGCCGAGGTAGCGTCCAGGTTGTAGAAAAGCTGCCAGAGCCTCCCAAGCCAGCAGCCTAGGGGTAAGACGATGGACATTCAGGAAGTATTTAACAAGGTGGCTCAGCATTTGATGGCGCAAAACAGGCAATCAGAAGACACCGAGGGGGACTGCATGTATCGCGGTGAGGACGGGTTAATGTGTGCTGTCGGGTGCTTGATTAAAGATGAGTTCTACAGTGCGGGCCTGGAATATCTCGCTGCCAATGAGTCAGTGGTTGAGGATGCTTTAAGGAAGTCTGGTATAGAGCCTTCCCTGCACGGCGACCTTCTGCTAAATCTTCAATACTGTCACGATGACTATGCAGTTTTTGATTGGCCTTCTCAGCTCAGGCGTATTGCGCGCAGGTTTGACCTTGCTGTTCCTGGCTGCATTAAGGAGGCCCCATGAGCAACCGCAGAGGTGTATTTGTATTTGGCTTAGGCATGCTGGCATTAATTATTGTGAGTGGGATGTGATGAGTAATTCAAGTACGCCAACTCGGGAGGCGTCTAGTTCCCGAGAACCGGAGGTAATTCAATGCGAAAGTATCGATACCCCAAATCACGAGCAAAAGGTTACAAACGCAGTAAGTCCCGCGATAAATCAAGCTATCAGCCTCAATAGTGGTCGAGAAAAACTAACAACCGAGATCCAGAGCAGTAAGTCTTGTAATAAGTCGGGCGGTCAGTCTTCTAAACCTGATTGCTATAAGTGTAAGCATAGGGGTGCGCTGAGTTATTCGGCGCACTCCCAATGTAACCATAAAATGGCTATGGAGCCATCGAACAGAGCTTTAACCCCGCTTCTAATTGTGACGGGGGTCAGAACGCCACCTTTGGTTAAGCTAATGAACGTTAGCTATGACGAGCATGGAGCAAAGAGCGGCTGGTTTATGTGGCCTGTTGATTTTGATCCAACCTGGCTAAATCACTGCGACGGATTTGAGCAAGAATGAACGAATTACAGGAGGACAAACGCGCCCGCCAGCGCAGAGAGAGAACACTGTATCAGAGATTTATGGACTGGATGAAGGAGTGGTTATGAACGATCGAATGGAGGATTTTTTGTGTTTTTCCGGTGCGGCAATATTGGTCGCCTTTGTCCTGATTTATTGGTTATTTGAGCGGAGTAAGTTGATATGAGTATTTTTGCGAAAGCAACAAACACGCAAGCATTTCTAAAGTGCGGAATTATGGGGTTTGCCGGTTCCGGCAAAACATTTACGGCGACACAAATTGCAATTGGTTTAGTCCAGATCATGCGGGAAAAAGAACTGGAGCAGGGCGATAAGCCAGTTATGTTCCTCGACACGGAGACGGGTTCCGATTGGGTAGAACCGGAGTTTAGAGGCCATAACATTGAACTGTTCACTGCCAAGACCCGTTCTTTCGCAGACCTTATTCCAGCAGTGCGGGAAGCCGAGAAGACAGGCGGGCTTCTGATTATCGATTCAATATCGCATTTCTGGCGAGAATTGACAGAGAGTTACGCTGAGATTCGAAAGCGCAGGCATGGCCTTCAATTTCAGGACTGGGCTTATCTTAAGCAGCGCTGGGGAGAGTTTACGGACACTTTCGTCAACTCAAACTGCCATATCATAATGTGTGGCCGCGCCGGTTATGAGTACGACTTCTTTGAAAACGAGAGCGGGAAAAAGGAACTGGAGAAAACGGGAGTCAAGATGAAGGCCGAAACTGAAACCGGCTATGAGCCTTCAATTTTGATACTCATGGAGCGACATATGGAAATGGAATCAAAGAAGGCGTACCGCACCGGCACAGTGCTGAAGGACCGTTCTCAACTGCTGGACGGGAAAATATTTAAAGACCCGTCATTTGTAGATTTCAAGCCTCACATTGATTTCCTAAACCTGGGCGGTCACCAGTTAGGCGTTGATACCACACGCAACAGCAAAAGCTCTATCCCATATGATGGCAAGTCGGACTGGCAGCGAGACAAGGAAGAAAAAGAGGTCGTGTTAGATGAGATTCAGTCCGTCATGGTTAAGCATTATCCGTCAACCACAGCGCATGACAAGCAATCAAAAGGCGATCTGCTTGAGAAGTTCTTTCAATCTAGAGCTTGGAAGCGCGTAGAAACTTACCCACTATCTCGCCTCAAATCGAGTTACAACGAACTGCATCTGGAACTGGAAGGCGTTCCTGCATACGGAGACGCACCATCCGATGATATTGACGACGATGTATTCCAGGAAGAGGCTACCGATACAGCCGCCTAACAGGAGAAGAGTGATGGGGTTGCGCAAAATCAGTGTCGAGGTTCAATTAACAGAAATCAATTGCGGCGCATGTGGTGGCACATATGCAATCAATGAGCGCTATCGGCAAAAACAGTATGAAGAAGGCGGCTCCTGGACCTGTCCGTATTGCCGGGTAGGATGGGGTTACTCGAACAACAACGAGAACGCGCAGTTAAGGAAAAAGCTTGAAAATGAAGAGAAGCGCCGGAAATGGGCGGAGGCTGCAATCGAACATTTAAACAACTGGCGGCGCATATGAGGAATAAACACCCGGACTACGCGGCAGCAGAGGAATAGAGGATGGATGCTGAGCTAAAAAAGGTGCTTTTGGAGATTTACACCGAGCATGAAGCCGAATCCTGGTATGCGACAGCAAACCCTCAGTTGGACGGTTATTCGCCCAAAGAGCTGGTTGAATGTGGGCAACAGGAAGTCGTTGTTAGTTGTATCCAGCGCACGTTAGATGGAGTGTATTTGTAGCCATGAATTACGGCTCCTAAAGAGGAATAGAGGATGAAATGCAAAGACGGCGGCACCTGCGGACTGGGCGGGTATTGTGAGGAGTGTCCTTACGTGGATGGCAACAAGGACACCTATAAAAAACCAAAACAAGGTTGGACCTGTTTCCACTGCGGGGAGACTTTTACAAATCGTGGGTGCGCTCAGCATCATTTTGGGGCTACTCCCGATGCGCAGCCGGGCTGTTTGATTAAAGTATCTCTGGGCGGGGAGCGGGGCTTACTTATGGCTCTACGCAAAGCTGAAGCCATTATTGCCCGTTACGTCAGGGATGACATCGATACCCAGCAGGCCATGTTCTCTATGCAAAGTCGGCATTCTGACGCACTGGAAGACGCTGAAATATTAGGGTATGAACGCGGGCTCAGGGATGGTATGGCCCGCCCCACCGATAGCGAGGTTGAGTGATGAAATACGTTGTTACCGTTAGAGAGGTAATACCAATTGGAATGGATTACTCCCAGGGCCGGGATTACAGCCGCGTATTCGATGATGCGCGCTCAATGGCGGAGGTTGTCGCATGGGCGAGAAATATTTCTGATCGGCCCGATCTGATGCCCGCTGATCTAAAGTTTAGCGACTACACGGGCGAAAGCTTTTAAGGGTTTTGTATAGACGTTAGTACTCTGAGGAGTGTCAGACGAAAAAAGCTTTTAAGTACACAATGTTTTCGCTATTTCGTGCAATAAATCGAAAATTCTGAAACCTTCGGTTTCTTATCTCATATAACGTTTTTGTAATATCCGTTATGGAACTTAAAGATTATTTATTTAATTGGAACTGAGTTCTTACTATTTACTGTGTTAAGCTTGCTGCCAACTGCCTACACTACCCCTCCAATTTAACAAAACAAAAGTTAACAAAGGTTCTATTCCCCTCTACCTCTTCTAGTATGTCTCTTGTTAGTTGTTAATGTATTCTATTGTTTATGTTACAGTCTTAACCGAACGTGTTTCATATCTTGTAATTAATTGATTCGAGGATGCTGGTAGAATACCACGGAAGCTCTTCAGATTACGTTTTGGCATTATTGTTTCACCTACGCGCCTTGTGCTGGGCACTTATCTTTATAATAAGAACGCTCCAATTTGTTCTCTCTCTCCTATTTTTTTCTCTTCAACTTTTTCTGTTATCCATAGCAGCTGGTGACGCTTCTAAGGTATGGTCGTAAAGCTCGTCAGTTCGTCCATGTATGTTCATGTAAAAAAGGCAATGTTTGTTCCCCATGACGTGTATTCCACAGAGGGTCATTATTTGTAGAATGAGAACATAAATTATTCATACTCCATATCAAAAATACACTGTGCTACAGTAAACAAGATTTCGTATAAAATTATCATGACCGTCAACCGGCACGCTACAAATGTTAATAAGAACAGTTTGATGACAATAATTGCGCTGGAAATTGAACATAAACATATTCATGTGTTACCAACACAACAAATATGTTTACAGAAACTACCTAAGTTTTGTAACATCAATTAAGGGAGAAGGCGAGCAAAGAATGGACAGGGGGGGTTTATTTTAACGCAATATAGAAAAACTATGAGAAGACGTACACACAAAGTTAAACTTACCCTAGTTCTCACTTGAGAAACATCTAGCTAGGCAGTTAGACATATCCTAAAATTTGATAAAAAAAGATGTTTTTTACATTTGTACACAAAGATTGGTTCTTTAAAATTTGGCATTTGATAGCATATTGTAGTTATTCTTATTCTTCCTCTTCTTCTTCGTATAGGTGTCGTGCCCTTCTAGAGCATTGATAATCATAACTTTCCACTGTCTTCTGTCCTCTGCAGTATAGATGTCTCTTCTGTTAACATTCCAATCGTCTTATATATGCTATATAAGTACGTCACTCTTTGTCGTCCTCTGTGCCTTTTGCCTTCAATCATTCCTAATAGACTATACTTCTCAAGTTTGTCCTTCCTAATGTGGGCCTTAGGAATTGCATCTGCCGTTCTCTGATTGTATCAAAGAGCAATTGGGCCTTTTTACAAATTCCCGGACAGGACTTCATCGTTTGATGTGCAGCTTGTTCAAGGAATGCGTAACATGCGCCGATAAAACCATGTTTCAGTTGCACTCAAAGGGGGTCCTCATTGTGTTTGAAATTGTCCAACACTTGCTTCCATAGGTTAAAACTGAGGTGACATAGCAGTTCAGTATTCTTAGCCTCGTACTTATTGATACACTTGTATTTGCAAGAATTGTTTTTATTTTCATAAACATTTCCTTGGCTATGCTTATTCGTCTTTTAATTTCTACATTACATCTCCCATCATCTGAAATGATGCTTCCAAGATACATGAACTTTTCCGTTTGATTAATTTTCTTACCATGAATGTAAAAATTACACCTCTGTTTGTTTGCCTTTTTGGTGAAAACCATGCATTCTGTCATTTGATTCTATTTGAAGGCCTTTCTGTTCACTCTCTTAAACCACAGTGTCGAGAAGATGCTGCAGTTTTTTCTTCGTTGTCAGCTACCAATGTCGTATCGTCCGCATGTCTAATATTATTTAAATTGAATCCTCCTACTGATATTCCTTTATGATCTTTGAGCATTCTCATGATATCTTTGGTATATAAGTTGAATAGGTATGGGGACAGGACGCACCCCTGCCGAACTCCTCTTTTAATTTCGTTATATTCGCCAACGTCCTTTGCTACTCTCATGCCTACTTTTTGATCCCAGTACAGATTTCTTATTATTCGAATGGTTTTCCCTTCTATATTCAGGTTCTGGAGCAGGCCCAAAACGTACTCATGTCTGACCTTATAGAAGGCCTTGGCGTGATGTATAAAGCATAAATATTGATATTGATTTTTTCTATTGTTCTTTCGCATTGCGTTTCTTGTGCCAAAATCCTCGATAAATCCGCATTGTTCTTTGCCAATTTCTCGTCCTATTTTTTTCATGCACATCATAATTATTTTTAGTATAATTTCAGTGACAAGGCTCATGTAGCTCGCATTCAATGGCACTCAGTCTTTTCACCAAGGCAATGAATATGGAATTGAAGAGTCTCTTCAGGTATATCACCTGTGTCATCAATTTAGTACTAAAGTGTGACGTCACGATTTAATGAATATCAGAAATTTGATAATATTTTTGACTCGTTGCATATTTCGTGTTGACATAGATAACCTGTCCAAATTTGAAAACGATACCTTGGGTAATCGATAAGATACACCCTTTAAAACTTTAAATCATGCCTATCAAAACCTTGTTAAATGAACCCAGTTCATAATTTTATGAATTGAGCAAAATAAACTGTGTTTACTTAAGGACTTTGCATACTCAAACAGCTTTTATTCGCTGTTGATATGAGATGTGAACGTGACATTTTGTATAGGGTATTTGGTAGCAGGGTTAACACTGCAATATAGTTATAATTGCGATTCCTCGAAAAAAGTGTTTTGTGGCGTCATCACTTTAGTACTCTATTCCGTTTGCAACTTCAGTAACTTTTTCAATACCAAACTCGTCTAGAGCTTCTGTCATTTTAATGACTATATTATCAGGGCCTTTGATCTTATTTCTCCGCATTTTACGTATTGCAGAACGTTCTTCTGAATGTAGGATTCTCGGTCCTTCTATTTTCTTACGTACTTTTGGCATGGAACCTTTTTCGTTTTGAAATAGTTCTTGCAAGTATTCTGACAATCTGTTCACTACTTTTTCAACAATGATATTTCCATTTTTGTTTTTCAGACAGCCATTCCCTGTGCAATATTTAGTTCTGGCCATTTCTTCAATCTTGTATATTTCTTTGGGGTTATTATGTTTGTGGTTTTTAATATTTTAGCATTCTTTATTCAACCAGGATTCTTTTGCTTGTATGCATTGTCTTCTGATTTCTTGGTTAATATTTTCATATTCTTGGCTTTTATTTACCATTTGTTGTCTAGTTTTCATTAGATCTAACATTTCAGGTTTCATCCATTTATTTTTGGACTTTCTCTCCTTTTTTGGTATTGTCTCTGTAGCCACTTCATTAAAATCCATTTGAAAATTAGAAAAGTTAAGGTAAGTAAATGTGAATCAGAAATGAGGTTAAATTGCATTGAAAAATGATGAGTCGTGTCAAAACATTACCCCAAAATTGTGCTGGTAACCAATGTTCACCACCCCGTCAATTGCTTGCATACCATAAGGCCTAAGCTATGTAAAAGATAATGTCCATGCACATAAAAAGCCAATACAAAGAAATTTCCCTAGGACATTCTCAAGCAAGGGGAAAATCTTTCAAACTAATCTTGTACACATTTTAAATTAGTCTCACCCCCCCAAAATAATCTTAATTATTAAAGAAATGATATTCTAATCCTTTAATAATTTCATAATATAAAATAATCTTTCATAATTTATAACTTGAATAATCTCATGTAATCGCAATGATCTCATAATATTTTGTGTTTGTCTCAAAATATAGCAGAAAATAAACCGCCAGCCCTGGTAACACTGGTAAGTATAAAAATCATATAATTTCATAATTCATTGCTTTCTTCCTTGTTGGAATTAAAAATCGAATTCATATTTCCTTATCTTCGCCCAACAAGTTAAAGTTGGATTGTAATGGACGTCATACACATAATTAATATATCAACTAATCAAATCGAAATACAATCATTAATTATCATCGAGTAGAGAGGATTTGAAATGTTGGTTTTGAGAAGAACATTAGAGAAATAAAAAAGCATGTCACCATCGGGGATCGAACCAGTTACCCACGCTTTAGCGGCGTGCGCTCTACCCACTGAGCTAGGTGACCTGTGATGTTAACATTTATAACTTTTATTTCTCTAGTGGCCACATTGGCTCCCAATCATCCACCGGTGGACATCGACATTCAGCTCAACGCAATTGGAGACCAGCCTCTCTGCGCTATGTGATTGGACTTTAATGGGCTTTGGATTGTTGACGGGCCGGAGGACAGTTCTTCCTTGGTCAAGTCACATGGTGTACAGAGGCTGTTCTCCAAATACATTTAATTGGATGTCGATGTCCACCGGTGGATGATTGGGAGCTAATGTGGCGACTAGAAGAATTAGAAGTTATAAATGTTAATATCACAGGTCACCTAGCTCAGTGGGTAGAGCGCACGCCGCTAAAGCGTGGGTCACGGGTTCGATCCCCGATGGTGACATGCTTTTTTATTTCCCTAGTGTTCTTTCAAAAAAATCATTAATTAATTAAGAAGAAAAGCTGGCGATTTTCTGACGGCGATTAATACTAAAACATCACATACCAAATTACATAATGTTTCTTGAGGCCAGTATATTGGATACTGTACAGTACACTATTTACAGTAAACTCTGTGGAAAATGCTCCAAATTACTAACTAGACAAAGAAGGCGCGCGAAAATTCTCAGGGTGCCAATAACATAAAACGTCGGAGAAAATACGAATTTTTCTTGTCTGCACACTAACTGATTTGATTTTTACATGCAAACAGCTTCAAAAATTGATAAAAAGGTGACATTGTTTGTGAAAATATATGGAAACAAACTGAAGTATAATCCATGTCGCGATCAAGGCAGTTCAAATGCGTGCTGATGGATGCGGAGAAGGATTGAAAATAAAGTTAACGGCAACCATAAATTTTGCCTGCAGCAATTAAAATAAAAAAGGTGAACACTATAAAAGGTTTCTTCTATTCAATGCCAGTAGTGGAAGTATTTGAAGTAGTAATGTACCTTAAGAAAACGAGGACACGATTATTCTTAAATGATGTGAGTTCTCTTTCACTTTGTTTTGCTGTGTCATTTGATGCTTACTTGAAATGAAAGTTTTTCTTTCAAATAAAAAAGAAATCTCCCATCTGTTCTGGTGCTGACTTTTCGTCACGCGACAATTCATCACGTAACGATTCATCGCGCGACAATTTCTCACCGCGACAATTCATCACAAAGACAATTAAGTACGTGACTATTCATTACCTGAATTTATCTATTTATTTAACCAGATTACAACAAAATCTACTTGCAGGGCAAATTCTGCAATGCAATAAAATATGCTAAAGTGTCAGTTTCACCAAAGTTGGCAAAAACACAATGGTGTCATCTTCAGGTGATAAATTGTCGCATGATGAATTGTCGCACGGTGTATTGTCGCGTGATGAATCGTCGTGTGATGAAAGGTCACCCAACCATCTGTTCTGTGACGGCTCTGTTCAATCTTCACAGGTTTCATGCAGGCAATATATTGTCATCAAGGTCCACTTCGCAAATTACAGGTTAAAGGAAGAAAAGGTGTCCTCCAAACTCTTTACTTAGAAAAAGTATTAAAAAATTAGCAACACCTTTCAAGGAAAATAGCTTATTTTATATTTAAGAAATTTGCGGATAATTAGGAAGGCAACCCACATACGTTTGACAAAATGAAATATTTGCGAGTTGCTGTAAAAGTTTGTTGGAATTGATATTAAATGAGAGTTATTTCTAAATTTGTATTATGCCTCCCCCAGTTTGCGTTTCTACACATTCCAATAATCGAAGAATATTCTAACATACTTCTTTTCCATCAACAACTGTTCCCAAATACCGCCTGGACAGGGATGTTCGTATAAGGACTATATGCTCTATACGCTCTGCTGTAAAAGGTAATAGTTTGTTTGCAATAATATTTAATAACGTATACGTTAAAATATGTGTTCTGTCTCCCCCCTGATCAACATTTCTAGAAATTATTGAACAACATCCTAATGTACTCCTTTATTAGTCAACAACTGTTCAAAGAAGTCGCCTAGAGAAGGATTTTATATAAGATTGTATGCTGTCTATGTCAAATTTGGCACCATGATTCAAGCCATGCTGTTAAAGTTAATATGTTCATGTCTCCCTTGACTTACATTTCTACAGAATGTAATATAATTGAACAACACACCTTTTCAGTCAACAACTGTGCCAAAAAATCCACCCAGACTAGAAAGTTTGTGCACGCGATGAAACGAGAAACCGTTGCTAGGCCACTACGACCTTCATTACATTGTGAAATCAACATGCTTAACACAGTGTTTTCTAAACACCACTGCCGAAATGGCTATACGTGGCTAAACCGGAAGCTAGAGCGGCCTTGGTTACATGGTGGCAACGACATAGTCAGGATAGTATTTTATACGAAATGTTCAAAATATTTCAACAGGTTTGGAGTCAATATGCATGAAACGATTTCCTAGACCAAATACACTTACACATTAAAAAATGTATTAAAGTTAGTAACACATCTTGCGTGATACCTCTAATAGCGTAGACATTTTGAAGTGGCATTAGGAAAACACTATGTTAAGCATGTCGTTGCCACCACGTAACCAAGGTCGTTATGGTCCAACAAGCGTTTACGGTTTAATAGCACATACAACTGGAGGAATCACTTAAGAAACGTTACAAATCTTAAAATAGGTGATAATTCTAAACCCGTACAAATATTATCGGCATCTCATTGCCTCATTACAAAAGTCATTCTAATTTCGGGTTTAGAAGCAAATAAGGAATACATGTTCAATTTGGCACGTTTTGCAACAGTGTTCACGTGCTACCCTGTTAAATTAGGTTTTAGAAATATCAACAAGTCCTTTATTATCTGTTTCTATTTATAACTATTAATAGACGATAATATGTTGTAAATTAATTGTATCGCATAGTAGTTTGTTTATGGTGCAAAATATTGTACTCTTATGGACTCAATGTCAGAACGCAATAGCAAACAAAGTAAAAACATTTCATTTGGAAAGCTAACAAAGAATGCAGAATATAAAGGCTGAAAGTTTAATGTTTTTACGAAAGATTAATTTATAACGCAATTATCTGTATTCGTAAAAAATAGAGTCTGCATTCGGTATTCACAAAGTATGATAGAAGTTCTAGACCAATTTAAAAAGGTATTTCTTAGTCTGGTAATAAATTACATTATAGTATTACAATATCAATATTAACTAAAGGCTGTTACAGTTTTATAAGCACATATAAATGCACATTGTCTATAGTTTTTAGATACTATTTATATCTGGAGACGATATCAAAATGTCATAGAAAATATGTTTTTTGAGAAGTATATTGATACATATAGTGAATGGCAGTTATTGGAATCAATGTATATGCATATTCAGCCAGCGTCAGTGTTTGCCACCTTCAATAAATTATATACATATATATATATATATATATATATATATATATATATATAATTCTCAAAGAGTGGAGCGTTACCACAATAGCTTGCAATTTAACGTAATGTTTTGAAACGTACTAGAGAAATAGAAAATACGTCAACACCGATGACCCTAATGGTGACATTTTCTACTTCTCTATTGTCCTTTCGAACACATTATTTCAATTTCCCTTCCCCCAGTAAATACTTTGCAACTTTTTATGGTCTTTGGACAGATTGACTGGCTGGATGGTAGTCTCACAATTCAATTTAGCTAAAACCTTATACGCTACTAAACCACAAGCTAGAACGGTCTTGGTTGAGCGGTAGCAACAAAATGCTCAGCACAGCATTTTCTACGAGATGGTGTTAACATTCCTACTGGTTTAACCTTCTCGTCGACTGAAGGATTTCCACCACCATATATATTTTAAAGTTAATTTAATCTACAAAAATTCATTTAAACACCTGTCTGATACCTCCAATTGAGTAGACATTTTTGGAGCAGTATTAAGAAAACATTGTCTTAAGAATGTCGTTGCCACCACGTAACCAAGGTCGTTACGGCCTCACCAGCGCTTCCGGTTTAGTCACGTATGCAGATGTAACATATACTGGGCCATAATAGTATCAGCTATTATATTATATTTCTATCTGAATACAAACAACTCCGCTTCTCAGACTCCAGAGTTAAACATCGACGGAGTTGCTTACTTTCAAAATCCCCATGCGTGAGAAATTGCTCCGTGCCCAGAAACGTCTCAACGGCCCAAAAATTGGATGCTCAAACGGCTCAATAATGCTATCCTTTGGGACTATTTTTGCTGGACTTATCAAGAAACGACGCTGAATTTTTTTCTTGATGGGGCGTAAGTACCTTGAAAGTTGGTTCTCCCATTTCTCTTCATCTTTTGAAAGGTAAACCGCAAGATATCTTGAGGACGCGAGAAATTCAACCCCAAAATGTCTGATTCTTATGCGCGATGCGAGAGGGTTGGCAACTACTTTTGGGTACCTACCTAATAGACATCCCCCCCCCCCGCTAGTTGATTATTCAAAAAAGTTCCACCCAGGACATCCTTATTCCAACACCCGTCTATTAATTCTTAAGTAATCTCCCACCCATTGCAATTTTTTGAGGAGGTACTTTGGTGGGCAAGTACAAAATATCTGTGCTAAAAAGTGAAAATCACACACTATAGCGATGAAGGCGGCCTTGTACGAGGCTCAAAGAAGTGTGAAGGCGCACATTACATATGTTAGCAATAACACTGTCATTGAGCAAGAGGATGAGAGGAACATTTTTAAAATCTTGAAAGGCATGTAGGCGACTGCCATGACTTCGAATAACTGACTATTGTTTATATTGTATTATCGTACATTTAGTTTCAGTTGATTCTATACATTGATTCCTGACTTCACTTTTTAAACTTTTTGTTATTACATTTTTGGTCATTCTCACCCCCCCCCCCCCGGTCTATTCCAACCCTCTGTTTATTAAGTTTTTGAAATTTTTCCAATCCCCCTTCTATTAGGCACCAAAGAGTACGCAATTAAAATCTAGTTAGAGCTCACAGTTTCTACCAAAGAAACAAAAGCTACCACTTCGTGAAGCCTAGAGTTTAACCTAATGAAGTTAAAATTGTAGAAAATGAAGAAATAAAAACAAAACAAGTTGAATTTTATCATTTTTCACATTTACATTTCCACTTTGCATAAATACGAATTATACATATCCACCAACATTATCTTCAGAATAGAAAGATATCAATCAAAGTCAGGAACACACTGAAAAGAGTTTGTCTAAACTTTTACAAAGTTACAAGGAAATACATGCATTCCAGTCAACGAAACTGCTACCTTACGAAGCAATCGGTATAAAAAATCTGTCACATTACATACAGCGACTTCCAAAGTCAGACTTGATTAGACCGCAAATAAAATTATAATAATATTATGTGCAAATTTACGACGATAGGATCTGTAACTTTCTACCTATATACATAATATACAAAGAGTGGGAATCATTAAGAGGGGTCTGCATCTACACTTTTTTTGTTGTATATAAGCAACTCGATTTTCAGGGTCAGAGCTAAGTTTGCTAAGGGTACGATACACTTTCAGGGCTAAGGTTG